>WKFP01015059.1:851221-925032 GCA_011057875.1 Pterocles orientalis | reverse complement strand
GGGGGGGGGGGGGGGCAGCATCATTGTGTATCACATTGCATCTTTGTAAATAGTATTATTTCCAATATTATTGTAGTTTAGTTATTAAATTGTTATCTCAACCCACGAGTCCTCTTTGCCATTTACCTCTTTAATTCTCTCCCCTATCATTGGGTGGGGGCAGGGACTGTGTGAGCGGATGTGTGTGGCTTGGTCCCCAGCCAAGGGCCAACCCGCCACAATATGTTACAGATGTCCAGCACGCTCGTACAGGGGAAGAAAGTATACTCTATTTTAGTGCTCAGACTCCTAACGATGGAGTAAATGTGGTCAGTGACTCCCCAGAGCCTTCTGCAAGGGGCAGAGGCAGTGAGCTCAGTGTCTTGGCAGAATTCCCCTTTGGGTGCTGCTGCTCTGCTTTCTGAAGTCCTTAGGACTTGTCTAGAATTTTTACATGTTTGTCCTGATTTCTTGAGTAGTTTTTTCTGTGCATTTCTACATAGCATTAAAGTATGGCTGCGTTTGTGTCTGGATAAATATTTTTAAGTCTTCTGTTCCTCAGGGTCTTAATGATGCTGCTTTTAATAATGGCTGGAGAAGACTTTGACCAATATGTGAGTATTTAGTTAAAAAAAATTAAAAAGCACCAATAATTCAGATTAAATAGTTTATTAAGACATGCTTGTTTTATTTGTAAGGACCTGTGCCAATGCCAGACTAGTATTTACAAATCCTGCAGAGATCTGTTGATATAATCTACTAAAATAATTGCTTCAGAATAAAACAATAAGAATAGGGTAAGAGGGGACTTTGTAAAAGTTATGGAAACTTGTGAAAGAAATGGAAAAATGTAAAATGTACTTCAAGCCAAGGTTTCTATATTTCTATTATCTATTTACTGCAATTTTGTGAATAATGACAGAAAATTAGTTTTTTGGGGCAGAATTGCTTCAAGGAAATGTTTATTTCATGAGTGGCAGGACAACGAAAGCTGGCTCCTGCAGATGGGTGGACCTGCCCGTGCCACAGTGGCAGCTCTTGCCCGGCAGCCCATGCCATGGTGCCAACCTGCTGCTGGGTTGGGCTGTGCTACCCCACTCCCAGGGACTTCTCAAGCAGGTATTAATAAACTCCTGGGAAGATTCACATGGCCAAATTTTTACATGTTCCATAGGTAGACCTGGGGCCTTTTCATGGACTAGTAAGTTAATAAAAATCAGCTTCCATATAATTATTTTTTTAGAGGGGTTTTCTGTATTATTCCTTCAGAGATCCTCATCAGCATCTTCCTGAACTGTAAACACTGCAATTAGAGACAAGCTCCTACAGAACGTTTCAAATCAGCAGGACTTGCAGTAGCAGAGAGAACAGAAAATGGTGCCCAACACCTCACTCTGCTCCGCTGGGCTCCATGCATAGGCTCTGCATTTTTGTAACCATGCATCGTATCTGTCTGCAGATTGCATGTGTGTGATGATCTCCATGGCGACTTGGGCACTTGAGGCAGAAATATGAGCTGGTAAGTCAAGGTTACTCTCCCTCCTCCTCTCCTCTCAGTGCAGTGCAGGTGACTACGGCTGTTACCTTTTGGTGTGTATGGTGCTTGTCTGGAGCAAAGCACAGCCAATCTCTTGTAATTCTCAAAATCCATTTTAAACACCTCACACAGATCAGCAGGGCCCTGCATGGGAGGGGAGTGCCTGGGGAGTGGGGAGAGTACAGGATCATTTTCTGGGCCTGGGTGCTGGCATAGCATCCCTTGTAGGAGAGGAGAATGCTACGTGGATGGAATACAGTGAGAAACCCAAGGTAGCTTTTCCTGCTCTGTGCACAGGGAGTGTTGACTGGGGGCCGGCAGCAGGGAAACGCATGTAGTTAGCTTCTCTGTCTTTACTGGATACCTTGAAGAAACAGAAACATAAATATTGAATTATAAAGATAGAATTTGTGTAGTCTCAGAATATATTCATACATTATAAAGCAGAATTTTAGGTCTAATGTGTTCAGTAAGCCAGTGGGTAGATTGAAGTTTTGCCTCTTCGTATTTGCAAAAGACTTTTTCCTCTTTCCATTGGTGCAAATGGCTTGAAACGAATAATGTTTTTCTTGTTTGTTAGCATCATCTCCCCCTGTTGTCCATCGACATAAAATGCAGTGTTCTGGAACATGAGAAAGGCAATAAATTTCCTCCAGTTCTTTGTAAGCTGATATGAAGTAGACAGACACCTTCTGAAGTTTTGCGCATGCTGTGCTGTTTTTTTTCTTTACTGCAACAAGAAAAGCCTTTTCTTTTAACCTAGCTTCCTTTGAAGAAGTAACTCAGGAAGCTTCATGGCCTCTCAAGGTAAGTGCATCTATAGTCTGTATTTTTAGCTCATGTTTACAGAAAACTACAGTCTTGTACATTTCCAGCAATCAGCTGTCTGATGAAACGAGAGTTTCAGGCTAAAGTCACATCAGCCAAAGCACAGTTGTTTTGGCTTCCTTTAATTTTTCAGCGTTCAAGAGGCTCCTAAGGAGAGTAATATCTATACTGGAATGTTATTTGAATAAAATATGTTACAAAATGTTAGCATCTGCATTGAATTAGAAAATATAGTGTTTGTACCTTTGTGCTTAGACCTGTCGGTACAGAATGCGTGGGAAGGGCAGGTACCAAGCCAAGGGTACCGCTATTTTCAGACACTTCTTTCCTATTCCACTGCAAAAATACCAAATCAGCAAATGCCTTTCACTTTCAAAACTGGCCAGAGTCCTGATATAACCACGTGAGGAAAAAAACAAATTTCTGAAGAATAACTGAATTTAATTTGATTATTCCTGTCTGGATTCATCTTTGTCACATATTGTCTTTTAGCTGCAGCAGGTTGGGTACTGAGGGCTATAGGGAAACACTGCAGGATGCTGATATAACAAGCCTTCTAAATGAAGTTTTCTATGCTTTCAAATGCTTAAACTAAGTAGAAGGACACAAATCTGTTTTGTTGTTTGGTTTTTTTTTAAACATGAATGCAACTCCACAGAGGTCACCCTGTTGTCATGCATAAAGGCAGATGTCGGCCCAGGGAGTTTCAGCAATGTCTATTTATGTTTGCCAAGTGTTTTCCCTTCTTCTGCATTTACAGTTATACAGCAGCAAGCAGGTTTTACAGAATTGCTGTATTCTTGGAGTATACATCTTTTACCTTGGGGGTAAATGTTTTGCTTACCTTTAGCCATATAAAAGAGGTTTGGTTTTGTATATTTTTGATGCAAGATAGTTAACAAAAGCAGCAAAATAGTCATGTTGTGCAATATGATTTTCATAATGAAGGAACTTGATAATATCCTTATTTTAGGAACAAGTAACTCGAGAAATTATGATTATACAGAATGCTCACTGTATCATACGGTAACTTTTAAGTTTTCCCATACCATAAATGAAACGGGAAACATGCACAGAAATAGACAAAGTGTCAGAGTAGCTTGGATTGTCATCAATATTTAATGTATTTACTGTTTGATTTTTGTATAGCTCTAAATTTGACAGGTGGAACTGCAATTTGTTATTTTTTTCTCTTTATTATTCGAGAATAACACTAACACTCGGCCACTTCATGGCATTTCATGTAACAACAAGAGTTACGGCAGTAACAGAACCCTATGAGGTAAAATGATGCAGAAGAGCATATAAAATATTTATTACCCAGTTATACATTTTTAAAAGCTAGCTACAAATTCAAAGGGGTTGCTTCTTCTTCCTGTGGTCTCAGACTTTGAAAGAAAGCAGTGGCTGCAAAGGCAAATTAAGATCAAAATATGATTAAACGATGAATCAGCCACAGTGAATTCAAATAATCCTAAAGGTTCTCATTTAAACCCACAACAGCAAAAGAGAGCTTCAGACTTAGAGCCAAAATTCCTTCTGGATCTCAAACCGCATTGTGCCTAAGCATTGTCACACATGAGATAAAAATGATCGGTTTGAGGACTGCTTTACTGCCAAAACGCAGGGGCTCAGCTTAGTACGAGGATTTGCCATTTCTGTGTGGATAGCTTCAGCTTGCTCTTCCCTGTTCTGGCAGAGCCAGTGTTACTGAAGGCTCTGGAAAGATGCCCATAGTAAAAGCAGTAGGAGTTTGTGGAGAATCAAATGGCAAAGGCGGTTGCTGTGCGTGGGAGCTGGTGCCTGTGTGTACGAGGGGCTGTGGGCACACAGCTGCCTGTGACAGTAAATGCTGTCATTACCTTCACAGCACTAGACACCACTGTGTCCTAAAGGATATGTTTGCAATAGCAAACCAGAAAGCACAGCTTAATGATATCTGATCTTTTTATTAAGATAATAATGAATTGTCTGTAACACTGTAAGAGGCTCTAGACTTTGAAACCAGGGAAACATCCAGCTTGGGGAATCTGAGATCCCTGGAAAGGTGATCTCTAATTAAGAGCAAATATGCATGCCCTCAGGATGCTAGAAAGCATCTTGCTAGGGTCAAGCCCTCAGCAGCTCAGTGCACATGAGCACACAGGGAAGCTCCCAGGGAGCAAAGCTGAGCAACCCGTGCTGAGGAGCTTGCGGCCACCCCGTGTGTCAGTCCAGACCAGCTTCAGCCCTGTCCCACAGACCAAGCGCTTGCAACATGTCAGAGCAGATTAGGTGCCCTTCAAGACCCCATCTCCTGGTTTAGTTTCATCTAAAGTGATCCCGCTTTGCATACTCGAAGACTTCTTTATAAAATGAACGGGCATGCTTGAAGTGTGGGGCCATCAGGAGATTTGTTTCTTATCCTGGCTCCTGATCTGGACTAAGATGCTGATTTAGTCCCAGACAGAATGTGACGTTATTGTTCCCAAATTTTGACCCAAGCAGTTATCTGCTGTTTGGCCCTATTCATTTCTGATTTTTTTTCTTCTCTTCCTGCAGAGTCTCAGGGACAAACAACCCCAGTCTTTAAGGATTACCTCCCTGGATCTTCTGACCTTCCTGAACAGAATGAGCCTGTTGAGCCAATGGGTCTCTGGAAGCAAACATCATGTGCTCATAACTTGCCACCTGGTCTGGAGTACCTGAACCAGGTCCTGAATCTTTCCAAATATTAGAATTGCTTTGTTTTCCTCATAGAATTCTTTGATCCCTTGGGGGATGGGGTTGTTTGGATTCTTTCTTGGGGGAGGGAAGGTAGAGATGAAGAAGCTTTTTTAAATTTCATATTAGTATGAAATAAGGAACATAGGAGTGACGAGCCCCTCCTTCATTGCTGCCATTCTTTTCTATAGAAATCCACTTGTGCGTGCGGTTCTTCTTGTAAAAACCCCCATTATTTTCTTTGCTCTAGGATTTTTTATAGGTCATAGTATTACCCCTCTCATTGTAGTTTCCTTCTAGCTCCTTAAGAGCTCACTCTCAGGGAGATGGCTGTCAGACTCTGGTTGACCTCAAAAAGCCTGAAACAGGCAGTATGGGAAGGCATTCTCACCTTCTTATAAACCATCCTGTGAGGAACGTGAAGGTCTTCTGAGCAAATTCCTTCTGCCAAGGACAGTACTCTCCAAGTCAGAGGTAAGGTCCTGGGGAGGCAAGCTCCCATGGAGACACTTTGATGAGTGTAAGCCTGGGCAGCTACACACCCACACCCCCTCTGTGTTGGGCTGTGGGGCAGGAAAGTGCCAGTGCCCGAGAGAGGTAAGCACCTGCACATGGAAGCAGAAGAATGGGTCACAGGCAGGGGAGGAAAAGGAAATGCTGACATCTTTTCAGTCCTGCCGCTAAACGTGCAGCTGTCCATCTCACCCTGTGAAACCTCTCGGCTCCTGGAGCTCAGGCCAGCGATGGTCTGCAGCTCGGCTCCAGAAGCATCACCTCTTCCTGCCTTTTCTTACTTGGAGGGTTAGTGCTGCTGCTGCTTGGACACTGACTCCAGTTTGCATTTCACATGTGGCTGGATTCTGCCACTCATATATGCTGAGTGACGCTTTATACACCCTGCCTGGTGCGGGCAGGGACAGAATCAGGCCCACAGTGCAGTCAAGTTGTGATTCTCTGCTGTGCTTGCATTGCGGTGGTGCCGGGAAATGTTTATTTCGCTCAAGGTCTGCATTTTAGAGAACGTTTCTGGTAGTTTTGTACAGAAGTAGAAATTGAATGTATTTTGTATTTGGAGCGAAGTCACCTAGATAGCTAATGCAACTGGGAGACCCTTCAGAAACAATCTTTCATGTGGAGTTACGATTTTCATTTCATGGTGCCCATGCACAAGATGATATGTGTTGTCAATTACATGAGCATTTGCTCACAGACTGTGGGAGCTACATTTTTTGGTCTAAAAGTGATTGTGATAGTAAATACTTGGCAGGTTACATATTCAGTCTGCTGTACGAACATGAATTATACCTCAGATTTATCCGTACAATGTGAGTAAGCAAATTCTATTACTCCATTTTGAAGAAACTTTACATCTGACATAAAGACAAGAGAGCAAGTGGCTGTCAGGACTGTAACTAGAACTCAAGACTTCATTTATGCTTGTTCTCGGCCCAATAACCGTGTGTCTGTGCTGCAGCCCTCGTTAATTATTTTCCATTTTCTTTACAGTCTGAAAAGTGGAGAGCATGAGTACAGTGCTGGTTCTTGGCATATAACCACAGCTAGAGTTTCCATGTGTTGCAGTACGTTTTGGTGTTTATACTTGGTTAGATGGATCAGATGTAAATTTAATGCCCACAAAGCTGAATACTGATAATGAGCCTTCAGATGTTAGAAGGAATTTTAACACATCTCCACTCCAGAGGACTCAGACCCTAGTAAACCAAAGAGCTTTAGATGTTTTGAAATGCAAGTGCAGAATTCCCTTCATCCACAAGTGCCCCAGCAACAGATGCATCAGAATAGCTGCCTTGCGGAAACCAGTGAAAGGCAGAACAAGCCAAGTGGTACTGCCACCTTGTCTCAACATTGGTTACACGTTGCTCACAATAAACCGATACAGAGACCAAAATCACTAAAAGCTTTTAACAGTTCAGGCTCATTAATTTTCGTTTCCCTGCGAAAGTCTATGTGGAGCAAAGAAATCCATATTAAAATGGATACTAAAATATTAAAATAGCTCTACCACCTTCAACTTGTTCATTCTTTTTCCATCAGCAGAGCACTTCACATGAGCTCCACGAGCTCGCATCTCTCATGAAACCTAAACAACAAACAACAAAGATTCTTGTGAGAAAATGTGAAAGTCCTAATATTTTTTTGTTATTTCAATTACTGGCATGCACATTTCAGAGATTAATGAAAAGGATACAGAAGTTTCTCTTTTACCAGCTTTTCTTTGCATCCTGAACTAGCTTCAGGAGATGACTTGAACTGACAAATGGCTGCAACAGTTCGAATACGTACCAGGCAAGATTTATCAATTGTAAAATATATAGCTGCTGGAGAGCTGCGACATGCTGGTCTCAGAAGGTTGCTGTGTGCTTTCTGTGTGCAGCTGTGAGTAAAGGCAAAGTCCTGTGCCAAGACTTTGCCCATCAGGAATTTAAACAAAAGAGATTAGCAAAGCCTAAACTATCACATAAAACAGGCATAAAAAGTCAGATAAATCTGAAAGGTAGACTGAAATTAAGTCTTTCTCTTCTTATAATGCCAATGGCTGTTCTCTAAAAAAGAACAATGTCAGAGGTATGATAAGCACAGCAAAGCTGGGTATGATGGCATTTTTTCTCCTGCATTTGTAACCAGCTCACAGGGGAAGACAGTCCCAGCCAGCTGAAGGTTTCTCTGGGGAGCTGTTATTTTGCTCATTCTGGCACACTTGGTGTGACCTTTTGCCAGATTTAAAGTACAGAATTCTGTGTGCTGTTGTTGGCATCCACTGATAGCCTTGGGCTGCTCCAGCGGGGCCCTTAGGATGTGGCTACAGCATGTTTAGAGCTTGAGCCCCAGCTCATTGCCTCCTGCACTGCCAGGGTGCCCAGCACTAACGTCCACTTGGGGGTGGGGGACTTCCCCTCTGCCAAGACCGGGGGGAGCAACAGGAGTGAGAAGTGGGGCCTGCTTCTCACACACATCTTTCCATTGCTCTTGGCTTCCTTGTTCCCCCAATGAGGATTATTTTTCTTCAAACGTGCGGGTGAATTACATGACCACAGCACCCAGTGCCATACTCTAGCGAGTCATCATTTCAGAGAGATGTCTAAAGTGTGACTTAAGATAGCCCTTGGGCACCCAGTTTGTGCGCCTTTGGAGGGAAAGGAATCCTAATAACAGGGAGCAATAAAAATAGACAGGTGATCACTGGCAGCCCCAGACCTTTCCGACACCCACCATCTTGTTTATTTCTTTTAAACAGCTGGACAGGATAATTATTCATCAGCAAGTGGAGCTTCTTGAAGGTATGGTGCAGTCCTTATCACTCTTTAACTGTGCTGGTACACAGATGTCTCCAAAAGGCTTCTACGTCTTGTACCCAATGTTAAAGTCATTGCAAAGCCTCCTGCTGACCTTGTGTCGGGCCTGTAACATGGCATTTTTGTGTGAAAGCTTGCTTTCTGTGTGCCTGTTCTGCAGCAGACCAATGAGGAAAGATTACAGGGAGTAATCTCCACATGCATCCTAAATTCGCTCCCTCAAGACACCTCCCTCTCAAAGTTACTAACGTTTAACTGTCTTTCCAATCCATGGAAAAATTTATTGTCTTTAACAATAATTAACATGGTATGAGAAACAAAACGAAGAAAGGTCAAAAGGCACAAAATGAAGCATAAGAGTTTCTATTTACATAGCTCCTCAGAGTTTCAAAGTACTGAATAAGTATGAAGCTCTGCAAATAAAACATACTTTAATGTATTTCTCCCATGCAAAATGTTTTCAGCCTGATTCTTGGATACCTGGCTGAGTGAAAGTGGGACAGCTTCATATTGTTACTTTCCACAGACGATAAAATAAGAAAAAGCCCAAACAAAAACTCAGGATCTGAATTCTGTTTTGTGATACATACTTTAGCGTACAGCAAAACAGAGTCTTTGAATTACATGCTCCTTCAAAATACAGACCTGGCATTTTTATTTCCTTATAATTACAGAATCACGGAATCACAGAATGTTAGGGATTGGAAGGGACCTCGAAAGATCGTCTAGTCCAATCCCCCTGCCGGAGCAGGAACACCTAGATCAGATCGCACAGGAACGCATCCAGGCGGGCTTTGAATGTCTCCAGAGAAGGAGACTCCACAACCTCTCTGGGCAGCCTGTTCCAGTGCTCTGTCACCCTTACTGTAAAGAAGTTTTTTCTCATATTCAAGTGGAACCTCCTATGTTCCAGCTTGAGCCCATTGCCCCTTGTCCTATCACTGGATGTCACAGAGAAGAGCCTGGCTCCATCCTCCTGACACTCACTCTTCACATATTTATAACATTAATAAGGTCACCCCTCAGTCTCCTCTTTTCCAAGCTAAAGAGACCCAGCTCCCTCAGCCTTTCATCATAAGGGAGATGCTCCATTCCCTTAATCATCTTCGTGGCTCTGCGCTGGGCTCTTTCCAGCAGTTCCCTGTCCCTCTTGAACTGAGGGGCCCGGAACTGAACACAATATTCCAGATGCGGTCTCACCAGGGCAGAGTAGAGTTGTATATATTCTTTGTGTCATTACTTCAAAACAATTTTTAAACAGTCTCTGTTCCATAGAATTTTAGAATACATGCTAATATATATATCCTAACATTATACTAAGGTAGTGTTCTACTTGTTTTGCTTTATTAGCCATACTTGGAACAGAGACCTCCAGCAAATACGAGATAAAAAACCATTTGGGACAAAGAGTCTACTTTGCAGTAGAAGAAAATGATTGCTTTGACCGTAACTTGTGTTCGCCTCTAAGGTCTTTCACCATCAGGATTGCTGATAACATGGGCCGAGAAGTGATCACAGTGAACAGACCCTTGAGATGCAACAGCTGCTGGTTCCCCTGCTTCCTGCAAGAGGTGAGTGACTCCTCATCGCCTTTTGTCCGAGCACCTCGCTGTATGTTCTCAGCATTAATGAAGCCCTGTGCAACCTCTGCCAGGGTGCCAAGAAGGGATTCACACCCACCTCAGCCTGGGGGACTGCAGGGAAGCCTTCGTTTAGAAGTAACAGTTGATAAATGAAGCTCTTTTATGAGTTACATTCCAGGCACGCCTCCTTCCTTTCACGGGACCTTACTTTCCTTGACATCCCAAATAAAGCTTGTGTGTCTATGATACAGGTGTCTCTCCAGCCAGGTAACACCCCAAAATACTACTTGCCCAACACAAACTGTTAGTGCTACAGATGGAAATCACCCACTGTACTCCCAGACTGGGAAGGATGGAAAATCCCTGGAGGCCACCGGTGTGTATGGTAGGACTGGGAACAGCTCTCTGAGGAGGCTGATGCTTCACTCTGTGGCTCTGCCTCTTCAAGGCCATATATCTCTGGGAAATGGCAGAACTTGGAAATAAGCTGCTTTGGGTGAAAAATGCAGATCCTATTAGAGTATCAGAGCTTTTCTCCTTATTTTTGACTCTCCTTTATTCAGACATTTTTCTTGTTTTATGAAAATGTTTTATAGGTTCACCCATTACCTATTTTTTCAGTACTGCATCAAGACTTTTTAAAAAAATGTCATTTGGCAGCACAGCTACTGCATAAAAAAGCTTATAGATACTCACTAATAACAATAGCAGAAACTTTTCACAGTGTATGGCTTTTATCAAATATTATATTATACGTAAGTTGTTAGCTTCTGGTGCAGATTTTAAACTCATATTGTCCACTATATTTAAAAGCACCATTAGACAGTGTTGTAATATCCAGTTCACAGTTTGATAAAATTATATATGATTATATACGGTAAATATTTTGTCATCATATAAACAATACACTATTAGGGACAAGTACACTAACATAAAACTATTTTATAAGATTTTTTTGGTTTTTTTTTTTTTTTTCTGTTTGCCAGTTAGAAGTTCAGTCTCCACCAGGTACAATAGCTGGGTACGTTGTGCAGAACTGGGACCCTTTTCTGCCAAAGTTTACTATACAGAATGAAAGTAAAGAAGATGTACTAAAAATAATTGGCCCATATGCAACTTGTGGCTGTTTTGAAGATGTTGACTTTGAGGTATGTTCTTATCAGTGTTAAGAATTTTAAAGTTTTGCTACTTTGAATAAGTTTCTCACTCAAAATTACTGTTATTCTACCCTTTCAAATACGATCTGCGTTGCTATAATCACAGAACAGAAGTGCAGCAGTGTGCATCAGAGTTCCTGACTTGTACACTCAGATTCCTACAGATGTTTTTTGGACAGGAGTGACAATTCCTTCAAGAAATTGAACATGTTGCTAAGTGAAGTGCTGGTTTTCTGCACTCCCTGAGCCCCCAGCCATGGATTTTGAGAGGCTCAGGGTTTCATCCCACATGCATTCACATGGTCCCCTGAAGCCTGTGGCATTGAGCCTGCTGCTTGCATTACTCTCAGACTGAGAACCATGGGCAGGGTTACTTTTCAGTGTGTCTACATCCATTTGACAACACTCATCAGGAGAAAAACAATTCTGAGGAGCCATTGAGATATTTAAGGGATGAGAAAGAGAATGGAAGCGGCTTGAAGAAACCCTGGACAGAATTTTCTGATGTGAACAAAGTGCTTCGCCTTAGTTAAGGAATCATAAAAGAGCTTCTGTGTTGATCAAGTCGTTAGCCAAATCAGATTTCAGTGGGTACTGTCCAAAATTGTGAGAATCATGCAGATGGCTACATAATTGAGGACATACCTGTCAGTTGTAGGGGACAGTGGTTCACAGCAATGGCACTGCTGTGACTTGAAGCGTATCAGAAATATGAGACAGGGAAAAAATAATTGTGAAAGAAGAGCAGAAGTAGTATAAACTTTCTCAATTGCTTTCCTCTGCTTTTCTGTCAGCTCCAAAGATGCTGATGTTTCCAAACTTGAGACCCTTTCTTGTGTGCCACTCCTAAAGGCATATCTGACACTAATAGAGCATCTCAATGGTAAGAATAAAAGAAGAACCTGACAACTATAGCATACTCTCTGTGTCAGGGCACAGTCATTAATTCTGTGGAGAAATAATCAGTGTGTACTTGATTTATTTACATCTAGGTGCATTCCTGTTTTTTATTTGTGCAGGTGAAAGCTCTCAATGAGATGTCAACAATTGGCAAAATCTCCAAATACTGGTCTGGATTTGTAAACAATGTCTTTACCAACACTGCCAACTTTGGGATCCAGGTCCCTATAGATCTTGACGTGAGAATCAAGGCAGTAATGATTGGTGCTTGTTTCCTCATTGTAAGTATGCAAAACCAAGAGGTATACCTATGAGAGTGGGCAGACTGGGACGAAAGGAGCCTTTGCTATCAGCTGTGATCCTGTAAAGCCATAAGGGCAGTGAAAAGCCAAACCCGCTACCTAAAAGATAAGTTAACTGAAACCCTTTTAATTTTTATGTCTGCTTTAGTTGCTTTTTTTTCCCTTATTTGCAAATATCTTCAGGTTCCTAACATTTTTGTTTATTAAATTGTTTAGTGTTCCACATGTGATTCAATATCTTACATGGGAGGATCAAATATCAACATCCATGTCAAACCTACCTGCTTCCCCCAGAACTCTTATCTGTTGTGTTTGAAGGGGTATATGAACAAAACAAAAGTTAGGTTATTTCTAGTGGTAATTTCAAATGGTGAGTGCCACTTCAATAGTTCTGTTGAGTGTTGCTTACAAGATCTTCAGGTCCTATGAAATTTCCTACAAAATTCCCTTGTGAAGGTAATTGTAAGAGAAAAATTATATGAAAAGGAGAATACTCACTGCTGGGGGTAAGGATGGAGTTAAGATGCATGGTTCTTAGAATTACAAACTGATATTTGCTGTGTACATATTTTGCCAACACTGATATGTTAATATTAACATGCAACAGTTTCAAAATAGCCTGTGATACTTAACATCAGAGAATATAAAACAAAAGGACGAAACTATTTCAATTATTTACTTGAAAGTGTTTGCTTTAAAATAGAAACAACAATTCAGATATTTTGCTTTTGTTATGTTAGAAATGTAACTCATGACACTTCAGATTTTCAGATTGTCTCCAAAACTCCTGTTGCTGAGTGGCAGAGTAAGAGAAAGCGATTGACTAATCTAATTACTTTGTATAAAAAAGCCTACAAGTAAGACTTTTGATAATAATTGTTGCATTTTTGTACCTTCCTTACCATTCACAGTTTGCTTATTTGTAGGACTTAATGTTCTTTGAAAACTCTTTGGATGGATTATAACAAGATGACAGAAGCAATAAAATATGCAGAATGTGTTTCAGTAAGTAAAAACAAAATTAAATTGATCTTGCTTTGAAGACTTATACGTTAGATAATTTCTAATTCTTTTTCATTTTCTTCCAGAAATCCCTTGAGCTTTGGACATGATTTTAAACTGCACAAATTCTTGTTCCGTGTAAGAAAAGAAAGGGAGCTAATGATGGTGTTTATTAAAATATGTCTTGTGTAAATAATAATTTCCCACTTACATTTTATGTGTGTTGTAGCTAAACACATACTTTTCACACAGAGCACTGTTGCTTTCGAACAGTGCTATTCTCTTCTTGTTCTTTTGATGTTCCTGCAAGGGAAATCATGAAAGATTAGACGAAGGCTTGCAGTGTCACTGATGAAAGTCTGTGTTTAGAGAAGCCTTTGATGTTTTGCAAGTGCTGGTACCAGTTACTAACCACATGAGGGTGTGTTCTAGGGGTTTTGCTTTTTCATAATTTTAGAGGTAATTTACTGATTTGTTATTTAATTAATAGTAACAAACCAAGATTGAAAGTAACAAATATAAAGACATCACCACGGGAAGTTCAAGATGTTATCTGTTTCAGTTAGTTGAAAGAAGGAAAGTGATGTTTGCTAGTAAATTAATTTTATGGTAGATATTTGTTTAATGAGTGGCAGACAGAAATTAGGCTTCCAGTACTAGACTTAGGAATGTAAGCTCTATTCGTAAAATCTGGTTTTCCACTGCTTGTATTGAATGGAGGCCATAAGGTCTGAGAGGTGGTCCTCTGTGCGCTAGAAGTGCACAGATCACTTCACATTTGAACTGGCTGGTGTTACAGATTCTTGCTCCAGCCATTCAAGACTTTCCTTTAAAGGTTTGTTCCTCTTAATAGTATCTGGTGGTTGCTAACTTTTCAATTCAGCCTTGCCTGAGGCCACACTAGAACAAAATTATTCTTTGCTTTTGGCAAGCTCAGGTGTTTTCTATGCAATAGGAGCATTTTCTGTTCCAGATTGCAGTTTCACATGGCCCTTCATTCCTGCAGTCGCACCTCACTGTACTGTTCCCAAGCGTTCCCACCAACAGGCTTTTGCTAATACAAGCTTCCTTTGTAGGAACATCCATTATGTATATGGGAAAAATGTAAACAGAAAAAAATTTGTTGCAAAATATTTGCTGTACAAACTTGTTTATGCCTGTCTTAAAAACTCCAATGAGTCCTCAAGAAGGAAACCATTGCCATACAGTATTGGTGGTAAAACCAAGTGCTATCATGGTCACTGGTCAAGTTTCCAAGGGGAAAATTTTACAAATCACCATGAATACTGGATGTTTTTAGCATGAACCAGTAATTCAATTCTTGCAAATAACCAACACATCAACGGAAAGGAGATAATGAATAATTCATAAAAATGAAAAAGAGCTAAATTTATCAGGTGATTAATTCTCAACAAATATTTAGACTAATTTTAAATTAACGTTCGTGGATATGAATTAAAACACAGTGAAGTCAGGAAGCTGCAACTAATGCTCCCATAGTGAAATTAACTCAGGAATGCTTATAGATTTAAACAGTATATTTTAGATTATAGACCATGCTTAGGTATTTATGCAGATTTAAATATGTCGTGAAAGTAATGGTGGTTAACAAGCTCTGACAATCACCATCAGTTAACCCTTTCACTCCCGGCTCTCACTGCAACTCCTGGCAGCGCGGCCAGGCTGCAGCCGCGAAGTCCTGAGCCCGCAGGGACCCGCTGCTGTCTGTCGGCTTCCAGGAGGAAGCACCTGGAGCAGTGGCTCAGTGGCTGCGAGCTGCGTGGGCAAGAAGCTCCCTCGTGTGGCAATGTGTAGTTTTGCAGAATAACACAGATGACTGATGCCAATTGCTTCTTCTCACTAGTTTCACGTTGGTGTCATTCCACTAAGTTCAGCCTTTCACTCCTGACTTACTCTAGTGCAAATTGAGAACGAGAGCCAGATTTTTATATTAATTTATCTCTCTAAATCCCTTTGCCATCTTAGACAGAAGTGACTGTTCTTGTAGCTAGCAGTCTTGGGTCTCATGTAAAACCACATTCTTGCACTACTGTTGCAGTGTGTGTGTCTGAACGCTGGGCTGATGCAGTGCAAGGTGAGATCGGCAGGCTCCTCTGCTACCTGCCACTCTTCCTCTGCCATTTCCAGCCTCCTTACGACCCGTAACAAGCCAAAGACATCTTTGAAGCAAATGTGTCCAGCCACCACTGAAATAAATACAAAATGGGGTCTTATATACTTGCAGGGCTGAATTTGGCTGGGCGTGTCCACATCTATACCTTGTAGGTAAGCAATAAATGCATATTTTTTTAATATATTGCAGTCAGATGATAGTACTGTATTTATTCCCCTTAGTGACTTTGTTGCTGTTTAGTGAAGTGTAATGCTTGCATATGTGTATGAGTATGTTTAAATGCCCCTGTTTATACCCAGCAGTGGCTTCTGGGGCAGGCAGGAACAGGTTCAGCCCCTGGATAAAGCAAAGCACTGGGGCTGGGATGACTCTTGCTGGCCAGAACTTCCTCAGCAGCCTGCTTGGCCTTGGTCCCACGCTTCAACATCCTGGTAGAAATTCAGTGCCAGTGCCAGCACTTTTCAACTGGAAGCTCGTTCATCTAAACCACTCTACCATGCAAGGGCAGGTATTTATCCTCAGCAAAGATGATGGAGTTATGTGTGATACCACTAAAGAAAAGCTAATGTGTCCTAAGACTTTTAAAGCCTGCAGCTCTAAGTAGTAACTCTTTTGTATTAACAGCAATGTGTTTCACATTATGGGAGCTACATATGCTCTTTACAAATCCCTTTCATGATTCCCCAATGGCCTAGGAGTGGCTCTCCAAAGGAGAATTCAGCATTCCCCAAAGGGGGACAGATATTCTCTAAAGCAGATTCATGTAGAGAGAAACGTGATTATTCTAATGAAACAGAAATTTTACTTAATCCAGCCAAGCAAATAGTTTCACCCTTGATCACTAGCAAAGCTGTAAAGCTGTGTAGTACAGAATTCTTGTGCTCAGTAGGTGGCAGCAACAGTTCATTATTACAATATTTAGCTTTCCACAGATCACAAGCTGTACCCAGGACACTGATTAAGGTTCAAAACACCTTTAAGATCTAATTGATCCTCCCTTACGTGGAGGATTTTCTTTGCTTTGTTTGCTATTAAACCTTTGTCACATGATGCTGGGTTATCTTTATTGCCTGCAACTTACAGCTGAATTACTGGTGAGTGATATTTTATAACATCTGGCAGATCCACAGGTGGAATCCAGTCTGCCACAAAGTGAGCTCTTCTGGTCAGCCCAGAGCCTATTTTTTACACCTGGAGCATCTCTCCAGCTTCCACAGGTGGACAGAAGAGAAGCCCCAGCCTTAGGACATTCCCCACCTTCTGCAGAAACTGAAAGTGCTGTGTCTAAAGGAGATTGCGTTGCAGTGGCGTCCCTAGAAAGGTGGACAGTTTCTACAAGTAAAATAAATTTGCCCCCATGTCATGTCATCACAGTCCATCACTATGTGCTGTCCTGGGGCAGAGGGATGGAAACCTCCTGTAGTGCCACAAACCCAGACAACTCCAGTACGTGGGAAGGAGCTGGTTTGTCCACAGGAAGGTCAACCATTTTTTTTTAAGAGTATGGCAACACAGCACCTCTGTAAGTCCTGAGATCTCTGGTCATATAATAATTTGGTGGATGCAAAAGTACTTCTCTTTGTAGACACTGATGTGCATGTTGAAAAAAATATATTTTTGTTACAATTCGGTTATTTGTTTTAGGATTAAACAAACCCAGAAATGATTCAAAATATACATTTTCTAATGGAATTGTCTAAGTGGTACCTGTTTGGGGGGAAAAAAAAAAAAAAGAAATCTCCTCCTCCTGGCTCTCTTTGTGGTGGTATTGATTTCTTTTCAGTTAGAATGGTATGTTGTATGTTAGAGTGATACGTACTAGTTTAATTCAAACATTAGCGTTAGGTTTTCAAATGTGTTCTTTTCTTCCCTAAAAATGGCTCCCTTAGGGGGCAGAAAAGACTTCTGTTCCTGTTGTGGTTTGACCCAGCTAGCAGCAACCCAAATATTGCGTACCTGCTCGTTCACCCTCCCTCCTCCCAGGAATGGGATGGGGGGAGAGAATTAAAGGGGGAAAGAGAAAAGAGACTCATGGGTTAAGAAAAATTTAATAACTAACCTACAATAATGTTGAAAATAATAATGATAATAATGTACACAAATGTACAGATGAGTGATACACAGTGACACTCTCACCACCCAATGACCAAGGCTTAGCCCATTCCCGGCTAATAATCCCAGAGCGGGGAGAGTCCCGAAACCACAATCCTGAAAAAGAGACAAGAGTCTGAGAGCTGACCCAGAGAGAGAGAGGACACAAACTTCTGGACAGACACTCATCCATATACTGGGCATGTATATAACCATGTGTTATTTCCAGAATGATGAAGAATTATATTTTGCCCTCAGGAATCATTTTGGGCAGCTGTCTTTAATAACAATGTCCCTACATACCAGCAAGCACTGAAATAAGCAATGCAGCCTGGGGTCAAAATAAGGATCACTACTGAAATGCCTTGTATGCAACACACTTTTTTAGAATTCAAATGAGTTTTCATCATTTTTTTAATTTACTTCTAGGTTTCATGAAGAACCCAAGTGTCAAAACACTGTTTCGTTTAAAAAAGAAAAATCCCATTTGCTTTGCAAATTCAGGGGAGATATTCTGGCTATTTTATAGGATAGTTAGCTGAGTATATAGGAAATGGTTCCGTATCAGGAGCAGTTTTATCTCCCCCTTTATTGCTGCAGGCTATCAAGGGCCTGATGTAACATGGTGTCATCTAATACAAACTTGTGGAAAAATGAAACCTCAACAAGAACTGGTGGTGTTCCATGTATCTCATCCTTCTTGACACAGTGCTGTGTCTGTTGCCCTGGCAGAGTCAACGCAGTTGCACAATTTGATTCCTTTCCTAATGGGGCCTAATAGAAAATTAAAGAATTTTTTTTCCTTTCCGTGATCTGCAAGATGTGTTATTATTGATGTCCTTCATCCACCTGGACATTCAAATGGTATTCATCATTGTTATACCAGACCAGTACTCACATTGTTAAAAACACATGCAATGTGAGGTGATTCTGTGCTTGCTGCTGAAGACAGCTCCAACGGGTGCATTTCGCTCTCGCTTTGATGAATAACTGCAAGCAGTGCACGAGGAAGTAATGTGAAAGACTCGGGGCAATAAGGTAAGGACATGAGACCTGAAAGATTGGGCTTGGGAGGAGTGTAGAGGAAATTGCCTGCGTAAACAGATCGGGTGTGTCTTTTGGGAAAGGCTTTGTTCAGTATAAGAGAAACACTGACTGATGTGTTGACATTGGACATGCCAGCAAGTGTGACACCTAAATAAAAAACATGTGTGTGATCCGCAAAAGCTTCTGTAAGCTAAGACAGTTTGCTTTTAGCTACAGTGGTTGGAACCAATGGTACGAGACATTTTGTCTTGATTTTTGCTTTTTTCAACAAAAAAATTATCTCCTCCAGTGGGCATATGCGTGTGATGTCCATATGCACACTAGCTGGGAGACTGTTCTCGTAGAGATGTGTGGTTTCATGAGGGGAGGAGGGGAAAAGTGCGTACGTGTGACCTGACTCCAGACTACCCTGTTTGTGTAAGCAGTGTCATAAAACGCTTTGCCTCAGTTCTTTGTCTTTTGCTCAGTCCTCTCTTGCTAGTACTGGGTTTGAGAGGTTGCAGGGATCACGGTGTTGTAGGTGAACTGTCACCACCCTGGGTAAGGTGATGGACCCTGGTGTCAGGGAAAGGTTGAGTGATTGTGGAGCTTGGGAAGAGGAAGTGTCCAACCGAGATGAAACCCTGCAAGCCACAGGGTAACTGGAGCTGAAGGAAAGAGCGAGGGTGTCATGGAAACAAAATGAGCAGGGGGTAGAGGAGGACACAAGAGAACAAAATATTTTGATTAAAAGTAAATGAATGCTTTCAACTAGTTGTGACATCTAATGTGGTCTTTACAAATATGTGCTCAGTGGAAAAAGTATGGTGGATCTTCATTACAAAATAAGTGTCTGCTTGATGAAGTCACTGTTATCCAATGCACTGCTGATCTGTTCAAGCTATAATGCTCTTATCTTGTACTTCAGGAATATCATTCATAGAAGATGATTAAGAAGGAAAAATGGTTTGAGAAAATCTGCAGAGATGCAAAATGCATCATGCAGCATTGATGTGCTTGGGACCATATGTATTTATTGCTACAAATACGTGTTAGCTTTCTTGGTGAACTTTTTACTCTAAATCACTTAACTGTAAAAAACTAAACCAGAAGCCTTTCTTGAAGGAGATGTATCATAGCAGACGAAGTAAAAAAAAATATAAAAAAAATAACCTGTACAAAAGAGATCAGACTCCTCTCTTATCTCACATTGTCACAGAAATTAAATTTTATAAATAGCTTTGGTCAGTCTGTTGTTTATAAAGCAACAACATCTTAACAGTAGTCTTGGTTGACATAGAAGGGAGTAGAGTGCCAACACTACAGTAAAGCATTAAAACCACAGTGCTTCATTCAAAGCCCAATGAAGTAAAGGTTAGCCTTTGGATCAGGTCATTAAGGCCTTTTGTCGGATGAGTCCAGAGTAATAGTACGTAGCTCGACCACCAAGTAGTTTATATTATTAACTCAGAGAAAATAACTAGTAAATGGTGTAAAACGTGTTCTAATTCTGAAGCCATAGAAAATACTGATTAGTGCTGATATAGATCCACTTAGGCTTTGATCACATGCTTTGAAATTCTGGGAAAAATCGTTGAAAGAGAGCCATGTAGAATGATTGTAAATAACTGTGTGAAAAAGACTTTTACCACAATTTTGGAGACATGCCTAAGGATCTTACTGATTCCAGAAACCTGCAGAGCCTATGTAGACTTGTAGGCCAACTCATCCCATCCAACTTGCAGAAGCTGCAAGTCCAAGGGGTTGGACCTCCTGTTTCCAAGCCCCCTCCTGCAGCAATGCACGAGGACCAGCACATCTCTCGGCAGGGCTGGCTCGCAGTGTGCCTCGAGCCAGCGTGGTCCCTGCCAGCAGCACACCGCAAACCTGCCGCAAACCTGCCGCAGCTGGAAGAGAAACTGCAGCCTTTGGCCAGGAGCTCCTTTTCCTATTTCCTGGCACCACCAAACTAAATGTCTCTTTTTTTTTTTTTTTTCTGTATTTAAGACAACAGCAATTCCTCACAGCTGATCTTTGCATCTGCCAGGGCTGCTTGCTGCTCTGGGTTTTCTTTCCAGATCACAAACGCCAGAGAAGTGAGTTTGCATTTTGTGGGGGATTATGTGCACAGACACAAAAGGCAAATCTGCCGGTAATAGCAGTTATTTCCTGTGGCATGCAAACATTACCTTTCTAGAGGTTAAATGCAGTTACACATAGTTTGAGCTGCACAAAGCTTACTTGCTTCTCGCATACAGCTGTGAAAAAATTTCCTCCCATGTTCCATCAGACAGACTGTACTGCCTGAGCAGTACTGGGAGCATGGTCCCTTTTTCACTTCTCTTGAAGCAATTGCAACTTCTCTTCCAAATGTTTAAGGGGTTCCCCTGCAGCACTGATCAAATCTGCTCCCTGGGGATAATAAACAGGTACTGAGCATTTCAACCCTCGGATCTAACAGAAGAACACTGACTGCCAGTCATAGAATCAGTGATCCTAGTTGCATAAGAAAAGAAGTGGAACATTATTTGGTATGGCAAAGACTGATAATTTACTCTGTCTTGTGTAAATTATGGCATCTTTTTTCTGCCATCATGGGTGAGTAGTTTTTTTCCTACTGATAAATGCCTGAAGGGAAGAGGAAGAGATACACTGCCGTCTCTGTTCTCTTCGATAAGAGGAAGATATGCTCATGTAAGAAATACATTCGTCCCTGGGTCAAAAAGTCATGTTTGCTGGGCAATAGAATTTTAATTTCTGGGTGTAAGTCTGAACTGAGCTAAATATAACCGTTTCATTCCTGTTAAAAAGAAGAGGTGCTAGCATACCACCATGCATACATACCATGTATTTCTAATCTCCTCACCATGTCAAAATAATTCTATACCTATTTCTTAAAACTTATTTTTTGCTGTCTGGTATTAATCCTCTTAGTGGACTCAACACAGGTGTGTGGAAAAATGCTTGTCAGCTTTAGATTAGATTCTTATGTACCTGAGGAAACTGGAAAAATAAAAACCCCAAATCCTTGTCATACCCAGTATCTAGGCTAGAATAATAGGATTTTTTGTTTATGGAAAGTTGGATATTGAAATAGAGACCTTATTTTGAGAGTTAGAAGAGAAAGACTACAGAGTATATAAAGCTACAAAGTGACCTGCACTTACTAATTTCTGTTTTCTTTATTAAGGATTCAAATGTAATTCCCAGTCTTGGGATTCATGTATGCACAAATTACCATGATCAGATTTGTCTGGTATAGATTAAGTACAGCTTACTTTGCAGAGACATACATGGACATCAGCAGTTCCAGTATGAATGAGGTGCACGTGTAGAAAAGGACACAGAAGGTTAGTTCACCGACACTGTAATCAGGACACGAGCCACGTTGCTCCAAGTGCTTCCTTTCCCAAAGAATTAGTTGTTCTTGTTCCTGTAACTACGGAGTCCACACTAATATTTTTTTTTTGTCCTGAGGTGGTACCTTATAAGTGTTCTGGTTTCAGCTGGGACAGAGTTAATGTTCTTCAGAGTGGCTAGTGTGAGGCTGTGTTTTGGATTTGCGCTGAGAAGAAGGCTGATAATACACTGGTATATATATTTGCTGCCAGGACAGCCAAGGACTTCTCAGTTCCTCTGCTGTGCCAGTGTCTGCAGGGGCCGGAGAAGCTGGGAGGGACCACAGCCGCAGTTACTAGCCCAGAATTCGACCTTAGGTTTAGGATTGAGACCCAAATTGGCCAATGGTATATTCCATATCATGCACGGCATGCCCAGTATTTAGATAATCTGTACAGAAGTTCTGTCTCTCTCAGGGTCATCTTGGTTTCTAGGATGCTTCAGCTCATATCTTTTTCAGGATTGTGATTTTGGGACTCTCTCTGCCCTGAGGTCATTAGCTGTAAACGGGCTGAGCTTTGGTCATTGGGTGGTGAGCAGTTTCCCAATGTATCACTCATTTGTATATTTGTGTATATTACTAGTATTATTGTAATTATTCTCTCCCTCATCCCTGGGAGTGGGGAGGGTGAGTGAGAAGCTGTGTGGTGTTTATTGCTGACTGGGTTTAAAACCTAAAAAGCAAGGTAAAATTGTTTCAAATATAATTTATTTCTTTTCCAAGGTGGACATACAGCTTGGAGTTATCACCTATGTGTAGGTGTGTAACCAGGTATTTAATGGATAAAAATTAAAAAAATAATGTCAAGTATAATTACTGAAAAAGCCCAGTATACTTTATGTCACAATTTAAACATCTGTTGTACTGCTTCAATTTTCTGTAGCCCAAATCTTTTGATGGATGGAGGAAAATACATTCTATTATATATGATCAGAAGATGATCAGAGGGCTGGAGTACCTCCCCTATGAGGACGGGCTGAGAGAGTTAAGGTTGTTCAGCCTGGAGAAAAGAAGGCTCCAGGGAGACCTTAGACCAGCCTTCCAGTACTGAAAGGGGGCTGCAGGAGAGATGGGGAGGGACTCTTTATGGGGTATGTAGTGATAGGACAACGGGTAACAGTTTTAAGCTGAAAGAGGGTAGATTTAGGTTAGATATGAGGAAGAAATTTTTCACTGTGAGGGTGGTGAGGCAGTGGCCCAGGTTGCCCAGAGAAGCTGTGGATGCCCCGTTCCTGGAGGTGTTCAAGGCCAGGCTGGATGAGGCTTTGAGCAACCTGGACTAGTGGAGGGTGTCCCTGCCCATGGCAGGGGGGTTGGAACTAGATGAGCTTTAAGGTCCCTTCCAACTCAAACTGTTCTATGATTCTATGATTCTAAATTTGGAGATGGAAAAAAAAGTAAGTATCATAGGAAAAAAAGCTAAGTAATGTTTAGAATTTTTTTTACATTTTACAATCAGATACACAATGTCCTTTCTGCCCTTCCACTCTGCGAGAGAAAAAAAGGCCCTAAAAAAGAAAGTGTTAGTTAATTTTGGGCTGGGTTTTTTTTTTCCCCATTGAAACAGAGTAATACATTTTGATAGAGGTTTGGGTTTTTTTTAAATTAAAAATGTAGGTCTGTAAACAGCATGGACTTCAGTATCAACAACACCATACTGTGGTTATTCTAAGGGCTTGACTGTGCTACAGGAGGAAGCTGAAGCCCAGCCAAGCACTGTTACTCCCCAGGCACCTATTCAAATATGCAACTCCAGCTCGGGGAGGCAGAGCTGGGAGAGCAGGCTGCCTGCTGCCAGCAAGGGGAGGCTGCAGGCTGCAGCAGTACTGCTCTTTTCTGATGAATTTTACTACAAGGTTGACTTTAAGGCAATCCATAAAAGTTGTTACAACTTTTCCAGGTGTATCCCAGTTTTCAAACAGTGACAGCAGGGAGGCTTTGCAACTCAGGCAGGACACCAAGCGGCTCCATCAGCACTGCAGTTTGGATGATTTCATGTGATACAACATGGTGCAGCTCATCAAACCCCTCAGCAATTTGACTGTTTAGCTCACGCTGAGGCTGCTTTCAAGGATTTCTATGGAAGTTCAAAACTCATGCTCAGGAAGAAATTTGTCAAGCTTTGGCCCTTACTATAGCTGAGTACAATCCTGGTCAGACTAAAGGCCACTAAAAGTGGGCTATTAGTTTTGTAGGCTGTAAGAGACAACAGTTGGGACAGGATTTCATACTGTTTTCTAGTATTCTATCTCGGAGAGGTGTGAGGTTAATTTTAATTTTCAGAACTGTTCTTTCCTGAGGACAAGGTAATTTTGTCTTTCAGGGTTATCCATTAGGAGTTCCCTGTGCCCCTTATATTCCTGGAGAAGGTGTTGGGAGTGGTGCTGGCTTTCTTACTGTCAGTCTCTAGGCTCTTCAACCTCTAAGCATCAAATTCTTCATGTTTTACTTCAGGGTATGTAACGTGATCCCAGGTGAACTGCAGTTAATACGTTGCTGCAAAGGTATTCAAAGCTGTGGGATGTGGTGAAGAGGTAAGTCTATTTGTTGTGCTGTCTCAGTGATGGGCTTATATTTGATGCCATCTGAAATATCTTCTATTTCAGAATGGTGCTACTTTATAGCCCCCTTGACATTGTGTTAATTTGACCTTAAGAATTAGCTAGCTAGTCCCTAGCAGAGAAAAAGCCAACTATCCTTTTCCCTTCTTGTGGAAGCATCACATATTCTTGTTTCTATTAATTTATCGAACAGGATTATCTTATTCATTGGTAACTAGTACTTGTCTGGAAGTACTCCTCAACCTTGTGGAGTAGGAATGGATAATAAAAGAAAAGGACAGCAGCAGCCTAGAGATGGAAATACCAGAAGTGCATGTTGCTGCTATAGATCCATTATTTAGGCCCTTTGACAGAACAGAACTGTTCTTTGCTTTGTTTTGTAATTCTGTCTTGAAAATAAGATTTGCATATTGCATCTCATTAGGTTTTTTCTGCACCTGTGCACATTGTACATGTAATAATACCCAAAGGCTTCTGAAGAATGAAAGACAGAACTTTCAACAATATGAACAGAAGTTTAAGAGACCCTCTGCTTTTTTATTTTTAAAGTTTGATTTATTGTGTTTATTGAATGATCTGGGAACTAAAAACATTGAAGAAACTAGCAGGAGAATTCACTATTAGATTTAAAACCTAAGAAAATATTTTGTTATTCACTGTAATGTGTTATAAAAAAATCTAGAATGTAGTTGCATTTATAGAATCTAAAGATTAAAAATTCATTAATATGTAAATTACAATCTACTGCAGTAAAAATATAGACTATGCGTTTGTAGACAATAGGACTTCCATGTGACTCTTAACAGTGACATTTAAAGAAATGTCTCCACAAGCCAATCCTCTACAATATGTTATACCAGTTTCTCTGTATCCCTGGAGTGTTTTATAGTGATCGTTAACAAGCATCGCATAAATCCACAATGACCTTTGTAACAGCACACATTTCCATTTAATATATTCATGGCTTATCTCCGTAACATTTATGTTAACTGCATCTTTTGATCATCTTTAACCTCAAAATATTTGGAATATACAAAATGTTTTGTAATAAAGTAGCTTAAAAGTCTGAGCTGAAAGTGAGGGATTTAACACTTCCCTATCTTAATTTCGCATTATTCAACAGCAAATCCACCAACAAATATACTGCAATATAAGAGTGTGTATTTAAAAAAAATTTATAGTAAACCTTATTTAACAGAAACCTTGATGAGTCTCTGCTTTAGAGGGATCATCTGGGTCCAAAACTCCAGCTGCTTTTATGTGAAAGATCTTCAGCAGCTCTCCTGGTACTCTCTGTTTGGGCCTCCCCATTCTTCATCACTACAAGCCACTGTGAGTGGCTCCTTAGAGCCAACATGGAATCAGGAAAGTACAGAAAACATGGGTGATTGTATACAGTCAGTTTTGAAATTAAAGTGTTGTCTGCCCTTCTTGGGCTTCTCCTCATATGGTTAAATTTATTATCAAAAGAGTAAATAAATTAGTAGGTGCTCCCATTCCTTACCCCAGTTCTCACAGGCATGTATGTCTGGACTCTGCATCATGGAACTATCCCTTTTTGTAAGACTCATTTTTCTAGTAGCTAACTAGAGACTAATGCTTTTGAAATGAAAAGACTTCAAAAGTTATAGGAAACTTTTAGAAACTTTGGACCTTTCAGACTTAAAAACAAGGTTTCCTTACGCAGTACAAATGCACTGCACTGCCCCTGTTTCTCCAACTCGTATCATACCGGTAAGTATTGATGTGGTATCTGAACTGGAATGAACCGAAGATAAGGTAACCATTTCTTCAAATCACCTGTGGTTTTAGGGAATCTTTCATAAATAGTGCATCAGGGTAAACACCAAGCAAAAGGTTTCAGGGTTTGGGTTTTTTTCCTTCCATTGACAGGTATTTCATATAAACCAGCTTTCTTTGCTGAATGTTTAGGTTACAGTGGAAACTTTTTTTTTTTACAGCGGAAACTTTTCCTGATAGGAGAAAGTGATAAAGATTACAGGAAACCTGAGGTTTTTTTAGGATTATACTTTACAGTGAATAATAATTTGATATAAGTATAAAAGACAATAGTTACATGGGCAAGTTTGAATTGCCATACCTCCCTGAT
The DNA here is from genome assembly GCA_011057875.1 of Pterocles orientalis. Classification (NCBI taxonomy): domain Eukaryota; kingdom Metazoa; phylum Chordata; class Aves; order Pterocliformes; family Pteroclidae; genus Pterocles; species Pterocles orientalis. The sequence continues at coordinate 898,405 of WKFP01015059.1, read as the reverse complement.
GTAAGAACACCGGTGTTACTCTAGTTGTAGAAGTGATATTGAGAGAGGTATTTTCTGTTTTAAATTTCTGGGTTTGTAAGAAAACCTTCCAGGAGTAACTGCATCATTTAATTTTAAGCAAATGTTTGACCTTCTGCTCCCCTGCCACAACAAAAGAAAGGGTTCGGTGTCCCAGGAGTGTCCCTACACGCCGCACCCGCGGCGGGGCGAGGCTGTGCCAACATTCTACCCGTGTTCCTCGGTACGACCCGTAATCGAGGCTTCTCGCCGGAAAGAAGAAAGCCCGCCGGCTCCCCACCCCGCGCGGCCTCCCCGGGGCTGCTCCGGGCAGTGCCCGCCCCGCAGCGCGGATTCCGGCGGAGCCGAGCGGGGCGGGGCCGGGGGCCGGCGCGTCTGGAAGCGGGGCTCGGTGCGGGACGTGAGGAACGGCTCCTCGCTTTGGGAGTTTCGGGTATTTTTTGCATTGACTCTTAAGTATCTTTGCCGTATGTGATTTCTGGAAGGTGGTCATTGCAGGTATCTTTTTTTTTTTTTTTTTTCATCACAAGGATGCTTCGGCATTAAAAGGGCTGGGAAAAGGAGCCGATGATAAGAAGGGACACGTTTTCCAGATGAGGATTGTGCGTTACGTTGGAAAATGTCTCTCTTTAGCAAAGTAATTAGCTTGCAAAGTCTGGTTTAAGGGAAGATCTTGCTGTCGAGGCTGTCCGGGGAGAGCCCTGCTCAGAGAGCCGACAGCAGCAGGCATGGCTCGGCTCAGATGATGCTGGTCCTGTCACCCGGCAGTTGGAGGTGTACCCTCATCTCAGCCAGGCTGGATACCCAGTGTGTGATTTGGGCGGTTTTTTGACTCTTGCGTGTTGGGACTCCCAGGTTTCAGGAGAGATGTCTATATGAGGGGAAAGAGTACCTTTCTGCATCGGAATAAAATAATTTCATGTCAACTTGTAGCTCATTTCTTTCCTTCTCTGAAGGCTATTTTGTTAGCTTCAGCAGAAAATAACCTGTTTGATTAGATCAAGTAGATTATTTTTAAGCATACTGTTTCTCCAGCAGTCAAGGTTAAAATCCAGTGGCTATATAGTATAATATAATATAAATGATGAAACAAAGTACCACAAAGTGAGTTAATAGCATGCCTCAGCTATTTGGCTTTCTAAGTCTGTCTTTTTGAATCATAAACCTTCTTGAAAAGGGTCTGGCTTGGTATTTAAATAGCAGCATGTGTGATGTTCATGCTTGGATGCTTACATTAATATGCTCTTGGCAGTGTTTTAGTGAGCTGGATAAGAAACGAAACTGGTTGTCATGCTAGTGTACTGTTTTTCTGCTAAAACCCGGAAGCTGTGTAGTTAGCTACATTAAGGTATCTCTAAATCAGTTGCAGAGTATCTACTGACATGCATCTGGGTAAGAGAGATGTAGCTGTGTAACGGAGTTTTAAAAATGAGAAAGTGACTGAAAAGAAACATGGGTGTTCCTTAAAGGAACAATCTAAGGATGTTATTTCCTTATTGTTCTCTGAACTAGAACAGTTTTGTTATTACTTCATTTGGAAACAGTATTTCCTCTATTTCCTTTCCGAAAGCTTTTGTCTGCCCTTAAGTCCCCAGGCTCAAAACTCCTCAAGGGGGAAAAACTACTGTGCCTGAGCACCTAGAGGCCTCTGAGGGTTGCTTCTATGTGACACATTTAAGTAATGATTCAAGAAAGTAAGGAGAAAGTGAGGAACGGGTTGGGTGTGCTGGTGCTGGGTGAGAGGGTTTAGGCTATCGCAGCAGTTGACTTCTACTGCTGAGAGCAAAGGGAAAAAGTCTGGGAACTCCTATGGATGAGGAGGAAGGCTGGCAATATGGATTCTAGAGAGTACAACATATAGGGACAAGGTATGAAAAATGAAATTTCTTGATAAAAATTCCTTTTTCTTGTGAGCAGTACAAATGAGGTGCGGGGGTCTGCTGTCAGCTTGCTAACCCCCAGCTGAACGGCTGCTCTTGGCAGTTGAAGGACTGTTTTTTATGTATGTGTGTGGGCAGTTCTTTTCCTTCTGTTTCCTCTCTGTGTTGCAGTGGTTGAGGTTGGAAGCCATGCTGTGGGGTTCAAGTCATGTGTTTCAGGAGAGGTGGCTGGCAGTGCCTGCCGTTCCCACTCCCAGCTCACAGGCATGGTGGGGGGACCTCAGACCATCCAGACTGTATTTTATAAGGGTCATTTGTTACCAGACAGCTGCTTCACATGAAGCATGACCAGTTCCCCTGGTGCTTCTTTTCTGCCAGCAAAACCACTTCTGCTTTCCCTTGTGTAGAGCTGAACCTAGGTACAACCCCTCCTCCAGAGGAGAAAGGATATTTGTATCTCCTCTGTACTCCCTTTGGGAGAGTAGACCCAGAGCTATGAGTTATTACGGGAATCTGTCAGGAAAGGGCAAAACTTGGCGGCTTTTCCCAGAACAGACTCCCTTGCAGAGCTCTAACTCGGAATAGCCCCAGTGAGGGGCAAGGTGCTGGAGCCGTGCCTACCCCCCTCCTCTTGCCCTTCAGCGCTCCAGCTGGGGGATTTTGGGGAATGTTTGACCAGCAAATACCTCAGGTAATGTAATAAAAAGTGAAGGACCCCGATAATCCTAGCATAATTTAGGTTCGAAAGGATAACCTTTGAAGGTCATTCAGTCTGTTCCTCTGCTTAAGGGCAGCCTAGATTCAAATTTAGATAAGATTGCTCAGGGCCTCGTAAAGGCTTTTATAAGATGTACCCAAAGATATACAGCTGCTTCTTCTGGAACACCGGGGCCAGCTTATTCACTCCAACACAACTTACTCTCGATTTATGTTGTGAATTCAGATTGCAGCATGTGACCAGCGTAGCACAAGGGATTCATGCAGTTACTGTTTTTGTTGAACCAAAATTAATTCAGTAATGGACATCTACTTGCTGAAGCACTTTTTTTTTTCTTTAATTCTGTGGATTTTTAACTCAATTACAAAGAAATAGCAATCTCCCTCTTTTGTATTAGTGGGAGCTAAATGCGAATACCTTTTCCCCGCTAAGTAACATTTCAGTGATTGTTCCCATGTGAAGTCTCATTTTATTAAACTGAAATTAAAATGAAGGCTTAAAATCGTTGCTTTTTGTAACCCAGGCAGTTGGAACCAACATGCTTCTAAGTGACTGCTCTTCCCGTTGCTGCTTTTTCTTGACTGAGGTTTCACCAGATGGGAATTTCCCCATGGATAACAATGTGGCTGAACAATATATTGTGCAATAAAAAGGTTGACAAAAGAGAGGATTTGTTCCTTCTTCCTTTCGTATTTCAGAATCTTGTGTTATTTCACCATCTTCAGAAATTATTCAGAAGAAAAGCAGGGCATGACTAACAGTGTATTAATCTTGGTAATTAGAGGTGGTAGAAGGAGCCTAGATAAAAAGCAATAGAAGAGACAATTTTAATAAAGAAATAATCTTAACTGTTTTCTTTAGCATCATGTCTGATGAAATGGGAGTTGAACTTTGTAAAAGGTTTGTTGCTTTTCTAGCTGTAGAGCATATCAACATTTTCTAAATCCTAGATTGCACAGTGACGTGCTTGTGGTGAGAAAAAAAAAGATTCTGGGGCTCTATAAAGCCTTTCTTTTAAAGATATCACATGATTCTATCTTTACTCTCCCTTTACCAAGGGATTCAGTTGTAATTCTCAGTATTTCACTGAAGTTCAGGGAGCTGGAACATCTCACAGTATAAACTGGTAAACTGATCTTTTGCTAGTTTAGATAACATTTTTTTATTGATCTTTAATTTGTGCTGTTCCTACAAGCTGGTAGTTTCGTCAACATATTTTAATATGCTCATATATTAAACTTGTCACTCTATATTATCAACTGTAAGAACAAGGTTTAAGTTATGTAGTTTGAATGTGTTCTTTCAGATTTTTAAATTAGATGTATAATTTTAAATAATTTCCTATTACTTTTTTTTTAACCTGTATTCGTATGGAGAGCAGAATCCAATTGAAGTACATAAAACAGGATGGTGGTTTTGTTAGTAAAGGTAATAAAGTAGAAGAAAAAATTGTATTAAAAAAGGAACACTTTAAGACCAAGTTATCAAACAAAGAGGATGTTGTGTATGAGTTGGGAAGTGAGCTAGATGCCCAGAACTGTCACAGATCCTCCTGTGACTTGTGCTTTTACTCTAGCAGTAAAAAGCAGGAACTGCTTTCGGTTTCAATTTCCCAGCTTTGAATAACCATCTTCACTGAACTGAACTCATTGGAAGAACAATAACATGAAGAACTTGAAGAACTTGAACTGCATTCTTTTTAAGGAATAACTAGGTTTATTGTTTATTTTAAAGCTTCTGATCCTATTAAAAGGAGCTCCTATACCATTCTTTTTTTATACTTATGGATCTCCTGGCTGCTTTGGACCTCTGTCTTCAATAGAAGTTGCTGCTGCTGTCTTGCTTCTCTCATTACTTCAGAGGCTAACAGGAGTATCTCTTAAGGTTGATGCTGGCATCAGTAAATTTTTTTTTTTTTAACTCCTTTTGACAACACTGGAAGAGTAGAAAGAAAAGGACAAGCAGCTGGCCCTTTCACCTGTGAATTCTGCTGTGGAAGCCCACTCGCCTGTGCGAGGCCATCCTTTATTATTGTGTGGAGACAAAAACAGCATATGTGAGATTTACTGGTACCACTCCAGAAGCGGAATGGCATAGAGAACTGAATAGGTGGTAGCATGGAGTCACAGCTGCTCCAGGATTTACCCAAGCAGGTTTCATAGTCAACATCAATACACTAAGCCAGTTGCTCTGAAATTACTGGAGTAATTTGTTCATGTGAATTGCATGATGTTTCTGAATAGCCGTACAATGGAGTCCTGCGCTGCAGTGAAATAACTGCACATCCTGATGCTTTCCTCTGACTTGAGGATGATTTTGGGATACTCAAAGCGTGAATGCGGACATAAATAATTCAGACTTATGTTGTGGTGGAGACATAGTCTAGCAGGAAGCTGAGGTATTTAATGCTACTTTAGCTTTTATTTGTAATTCCGCTTTCCCATAGGTTTAGACAGGCAAGTATCTTTTATCAGTAGTAGAGAACTCTGAATAACTCTTGTGTGAAATTATATATTAAAAAAACCCGCATGAAATAAAAATATTCTTTTGCAGAACAATTATAAGCAGATCCACGGCAATGCAAGGTGAGTAAAATATAAATGACCATGTCATCTTCTGCTAATTTTAAAGGTAATATGAGTCCTTCCAAAGTGTTCAAGCAATATTAGCTTAGCTATTAGTTTACCTTCTAATTTTGTGAAATATGTATGAATGTTTAAAATTGAAATTATTGACATTTTAAAATTGAATCATTTACAAAATATATAGCTTATATTTTCAGATCTTGATTTCTGAAGTTAAATAAAATAAATAAATAATCTTGAAATTCAAGATATTTCTGCTTGAAAACTAAACTTGGTAAACCCTCTGAGTCTGCTGGTGAGGCATTGGTATAGTCCTAACTTGAAGAAATTGGGAGAAAATGTTTTATATAGAGGAGAATGTCTGTTCTGTATAGGAGGGCAGCCTGTCAGTTCCTTGGCAATTCTTTGAATTAAAACCTTCTTCTAAATATAAATAAACAAAGGCACCTCTGGTCCAGACAGAGAGTGAACTGACCCTGTGCGAGCAGGGATTGGACTAGATGATCTCAAGAGGTCCCTTCCAAGCTAAATGATTCTTCATGACATCGTGTGCAATACCTGCCTTTTTTTTTTCTTTCTACATTTTAAGGATAAGAACTCCTGTAAGTTATACTGATGTTTAATATACATATTGTGCATAAATACAAGCTTGTTGTACAGTTTTTTGCTATACAAAAGACAGCTGCTTAGTTTTGTGATGTGTCTACTCTGAAAAAGCAGGCAATGCTGGGGTCTTTCACCTCAGGGTAGGAGGAAATGAGCAATACTCAAAGTGTGTGTTCTGTTCTTCCAGCACATACGCCTGCACGAGCATTTGGATTTTCAAACACTAACTATGCACCAGGAAGTCAAGTCCCCTATGGCTACCCTCAGCATGCACCCGGGACTTACCAAGGTAGGTTGCTTGGCTACAGATCAGCTATAGCATTAGGAAATAGGCATGGGAAGTAGGAGGTTTCATGAGAGTGACTGTCTCTGATTTACTTTTCTGCTGTTAATCCTGTAGTTTCTGTTAGTATCTATTTTGCTGAAAAGTCATCTTCTTTCTTTCTTGGTGTGACACGTTAGAATGTGCTAAGCGGTACCAATAGTGGTAGAAGTTAAAAATGTCGGATGTTCCTCAGTGGTCACTGTGGTAAGTTTGTTATGAAGGTGTTACCGATACAAAGCAATGTGTGGCAACTTCTTGCTGAGGATCAGATTTTTTAATTAACATGTTATTTCAGTATTTCACTTTATTTTCTCTAGAAATAAAGAATTGAAGAATTGTTTTCTTCTTGCAGTTCTGCTGGTCCATGTGTTCTGTTCCTGTTTCTTACTCTGTTGCTGTACTTTGCATGTGGTTATACCTTAGACTTTCACTCATTTGCTTTTCTCCCCTTTTGTCTTATTTTCTGCTCCACATTCAAAGTGCAGCATTCATAAATAGCTTGTTGTGTGCAGGCAGCTGCTTTCTGAAGAACCAAATCACAATGAGCAATATCAAATGATCAGGTTCAAAGCATAGATTATAGATAAAATTTTAAAAGTTTGGCCTAAGTTACTGTTCTGTTCACCAGTTAAAGCTTGTGCATCTTGTGGCAAGGCAATCTGAGGTCTGCAGGTACCCTGAGCCTTCTGCAAGGAACGGGCATGTGCTACCTGTGTGCACACACTTGCACGATATAGCAGTGGATAGTTTGTGTGCAAAGACGGTGCTCAGATAGCTGTTTATGTCACCTGAGGTACTGCCCTGCTTATGGCCACAGCACGAGCCTTCACGTGGTACAGTCTATGTTTTGTAATGTAGTGTGAAACATTGGTGCTGAACTGAGCTGGGCTAAAGATAAGTCTACCGGTCAGCAGCTCTTGAACTATTTGTCTTTGTACAGCTCTACAAAAATATCCTTTGTGGCTTCTGCATTGCACTTGCTTCTGAGTAAAATATAAAATTCCTCTGCATCAGATTGAATACTGGAAAGTATTAAATGAGGGAAAACATATATTTCTTGTGCTGTAACTCTCAATAACAACAGCAGCTTCAGCTACAAGGTCATAAAACATCTCTGTAGCAAAGGTCGTATTGCTGCGGGACCATACTTGGGCAAGGTAGGGCTCTGCTCACAGCTGGGACATGGGATGGGTTGTGAGCATGGGGTGGCACTGCGTGTGCCATCTGGTGGGGTGCCGAGCAGTTAGACCTTGACGTGCTTCATGAGAGCTTGTGTTTCCTATTGAGTGCTGACTGGAGAAGACTTACCTGACATTCATAAAATGTGGAACTATTTCCTGCTTTGCTACACACCTCCCTCATGAAGGACTTGGGGATATCCTGAGTTCTGAAAGAGAATCCATTAAACAAATGGGAGAGTGCAGGGTTTAGATCACAGTTACCTGGTTTGAAAGCTGCAGATGAACTTGGCTAAAAGGACATTTCCTATCACTTATGTAGAAGGTATAATTCCAGGCAAACTTGGTCTTAAAATACCTCATTTGCTCAACTAACAACTTGTAAATGCCAATACTTCTCATGTCTCTTAAGGTATCCTGTCTTCTCTACTTAGAAAGAACCTTCATTTATTTATTTATAATTTTTGAATTGCCTATCTTTATGTAAATAAAATTTCTGCTATATTCCAGAATGATGCATTTATTTATTTTGTTTGGTCTCGTCTGGAGGGATTAGAAGATCCCAATCCAGTGCAGCTTCCCTCACAAAAGTTGCACTCTCCATAAGTGAAATATATTGTAGGTATAAGGATCTTCATAGTTCAAACTAGTAAACAAATTGATCTTTTGAAGGTCCATGGGCAATTCTTTTCCAACATCTAAGTTTCATAACTGCACCTCTCCTACTGCACCAGGTGTTGCAGGTCCGGGGAGTTATGGCTTCCAGGTCCCCCCTGGACCTCTTCCACCCATCCAGAACCAGCCCATCATGAAAGAGGGGACAATCTGGATGCCCATTCCTCCTCCTCTTCCGAACTGCCCTCCTGGACTGGAATACCTCACACAGGTACCTGCACCTTTCCTCCTTCCCCAAAGAACAGATATTCACCTGAGAAGCAGCCTGCATCTGCGTAAAAGCTAAGAAAAAGGCACCTGGGTACCTTGAGTACAACTTCTGCCATCTGCTCCAGTGCTCTGAAACTCTGTTCTGCTCAGTTGACAGAGGATGAGATGGGGACGGGGACATGAGCTGCTTCCACAGCTTTACTGTTAGGTGTTCTGCCTCCAGACAATGTATTGATCCATAAATTTGGATTCTGAAATGAAACAGCAAAGCTGCTTAAAACTAGATTTCTCTTGGTTACAACTTGTTAACTACTTGTTCTGTTTAATTTTTCAACCACAAACAGATTGACCAGATATTAATTCATCAGCAAATTGAACTTCTTGAGGGTAAGTGAAAATTATTTATAACAGAGAAATACATAAATCTAATAATCCCAAGAACAGTAAGCTTTAGACTTTCTTTGACACTATGTTTTCAAGGTGGATTGTCACTCTTCTCTTTCCTCACTGTTATCTGTCTCAGTTCCTGCAGAAGTTGTGGAGGAGAGGAAGGATAAAATACGACGGCAGAGTATTTTAAGTGCGTTCTGTATCTTAACAGTAGCAATGCGACTGAAGAATCTTGATAGCTAGTTACAGCTGAAGCCACACATTTCCCATGTTATTCATTCTCATGATTTCTACTTTACTCTCTTCCCTACTTAAAGGCCTTCTTTTCTGTCCTTTCTTATTCCATCTAATTCTGTAGACTGGCATGCAGCTCCAATGCTGTTTCCAGGTAATCCTGCTGCTTAGGGAATTGAACTGCTTTCCTTCTGCTCCCCTCATTCCGTTCACTTTAAGAATATCAAAGTCATGTTGTCAGGGTCTTCCAAACAGAAGAAATAAAATGGACCATCCACCTCAGCTGACACCTAAAGCTTGTGCATTTTCTTTCCATAATGCTTCAAAGAGTACTTAGAGAAACTCATCACAATTTCTGTCCTGGCTCTTGTTGTTTTCTGTTTGTGCTGCTGTGAATCTTGACTGTGAGGCTTTTTTTGTGGCCTTCTCATTCTGAATGTATTTCTGCCCTCTAGAGCCCTTTTCTTGCTTCACACCAAGTTCACAAGTTTCTTTCATTCTCTTCCCTTCAGCTCTTCCCTGGGAGTCTTCCATGCGGTTTTATAACTGCGGTGCTTGCTCTGGCAGTGGGTGTCCGTGTCTGGTGGGAGGGGACTGATGGACATCTCCAACCTCTTTCTGTGTCAGCATGTTCACAGTGGCTTCTCCTCCCTGAGCTTCTCCATCAGGCTGCTTTGCTCGGGGGTCCTTTCCCACCCCTCCCTTCACTATCAGCTGCCTCTGCCAGACTCGAGCAAGGCCTGCCTTCCCGAAGGGTGGCTTTAGAGTTAGCGTGGTGACTTTGCTGACCAAGTGCAGTTCAGAAAAGTAAAAGTTCTGATCCTGTTTTTCAGTTTTGACCAGCTTTGAAACAAAGAACAAATACGAAATCAAGAATGTGCTGGGGCAAAGGGTGTACTTTGCAGCAGAGGACACGGACTGCTGCACTAGGAACTGCTGTGGGCCATCGCGACCCTTCACCCTCCGGATTATCGACAACCTGGGCCACGAGGTGATAACGCTGCACAGGCCCCTCCGGTGCTCTTCGTGCTGCTTTCCCTGCTGCTTGCAGGAGGTGAGCTGCTCCCTCACCGTCGTCCTTCATGTGGCACATGGTCCACCTGTGCAGTTTAGGATGAGGTTGTCTTGAAGCAGGAGGTGAGCTGAACCAAGGCAGGTTTTGCCTGTAAGTTGTGTGGAGAGAGCTGGGGGATTTGTGGATAGAGTCCTTAGTCTGGGAAGCAGCAAGTGTGCTGCAACACTTAGATTCGCTCTGGCCGCTTCTTATTATGGTAATGAAAAATTTGATTCAACAGCATGTCAGGGAACCTGCACCGACTGCAGAAACTGTGCTGGAGATGCACTTGCAATGTAAGAGTTAGGCAATGGCTTTCATAAAATAACAGCTAGAGTTTTCACTTTACTGCTGTGAAAGCTATAGTGAAATTCAGCCCATGAGATGATGAGCTTTTTTAATATTAAATAATTAGGAGGTGATGCAACTTCTAAAACCTCAAATCTGAGCCTACTCAGAGCTCTTACTGAGGGATTTGTAGTAGCTGCATCCTGTTAGGTCTTCACTGAATGCTTTCAGGATGCTCACAGCCTTTCCTTCACTAGACTTTGATCTTTATACTGTAGATGCATAACTTGTGTGCTCCACAGGCTTAGGAGTATCTTACTGTTTTCAGTGAAGGCAAAAGTTGCATATAAGGTCTGCAATTTGTGGGCAGTTTTCTGAAAACGTTCATAGAAAACCCCATGCAGCTTCATGCATTGGAAAGCTAGACTGTTGTGGAAAAATAAATTGTGTTTGGTTTTGTGCTAGTGTGGGTTTTGTCTAACAGGCATATCAAAGCATGAACATTCATATGGAGGTTTTCTTTTTCCTGTGAAGCTGGAAGTTCAGGCGCCTCCAGGAACACCAGTTGGTTATGTTGTCCAGAACTGGCATGCCTGCCTGCCAAAGTTCACCATTCAAGATGAGAAAAGAATGGATATACTGAAAATTATTGGCCCATGTGTTGTCTGCAGCTGTTGTGAGGACATTAATTTTGAGGTATGCAATGCCAAAAATTGTTTGTGTGTATCTTCTTTCAGATAGTAGTTTGATAGTAGTTTGTTGCCTGAATTATTATCTGTCATCTGAACTGTATATATTAAGTAGTTAGTACATAATCTTTAAATGCTAGTATAATTAACTCACCTCTCTAGATATCTAGATTACTCTAGATAAGCCACACAACTTCCAGAAATGACATCTTAAAGCCACTCATCGGTGATTAGTGAGACTGATTCCCTGTGGTTGCACGCACATCTCTTAATTGAAATATTTAGCAGCCAAATCTTTTTTAATCTATTATGTTAGGCCCTAACATAAATGTTACTCTCAGCTGTATCAGGTATTTATTAAAATTGTTTTAGATATTTAATAACTTAATAAACATTTAATGACCAAGTAAATCAAGATTCTTTAGACCTAAAATATAGTTACAACTTTCACTTAAAAATAACAGTGATTAATGCATCATTATTTTTGTACACATTAAGTAGTAGATACACTAGTGTACCATTTAATATTGAAAATGATGTTGCAGATAGTTGTTAAAGCAAATGTAGTGTCATTTTATTTTGGGGTCTAGTCTTTCACATGACCCTGAAGACTGGATCTAACTTCAGGAAACATAATGCTGACAAAGGGCTAATCTCTACTTTGGAACAGAAGAAGGTAATTTATTTAATTTTCATTTGAGCAGTTCCTGATACATGACAGGAGAAACAAATTCACTCTCTTGGCTAAAAGGCAGCTGTTCCAGCAGAGTGTGTGTGCCTGTGTGTAGTAGCTGTCTTCCAGCACCATTAAAGCATTGAACTCAGAGTTATAATTAAGCTAGAATTAAGTTGATGTCTGTGCTACTTAAGACTGACTTTGTGACAGTCAGGTTGCCTTTTGGTACAAACAGTTGCATTCAGTGACTGCATTAATTCAAATAACACTATCTGAAGCTTTCAAATGGATCGATCATGAAAAGGATTTGGGAATACTATGAATGACAGATTTGATTTTTTAAAATTTTATATTAAACTAGGTGAAGTCTGTAGATGAGACTGCTACTGTTGGGAGGATTTCTAAGCAGTGGACTGGGTTTGTGAAAGAAGCATTTACAGATGCAGATAACTTTGGAATCACATTCCCAATGGACCTTGATGTAAAAATGAAAGCTGTCATGATCGGTGCTTGCTTTCTTATCGTAAGTCTGTCATTCACTAATACCTGAATATGAACTGACTTCATTGTCTCTATGTTAAAATTGTGCTGGTAAAGGATTTGACTCTGAGCTCCTTGAAGTGGGTGACAGCTTGTTGTGAACTTCCTGTGTTTAAAACTAACCATGGAGGGCAACAAATAATTATTTCAGATACTAAGCTTATTCTAGACTGCGTGAAGTGCTAACTGTGTTTAAGGAGAGCTTCCTATGTGATGGGACTGAGAAACCCTGTAAAGGGAAGACTCCTTGGAGATACAGTTAGCAGAGGCAAGCGTGTTTATGTTGACGGTGAAAGCAGAAGAGTGCAGATTGGCAATAGCCAAGAGACCCATCCAAAACCAGAGCAGCCTGCTGAGCTGGTGAACTGGACAGCTGAATGCTACAGCCCGCTCCTCCCAACTCTCCTTCCTGGAAGTATGTGAAGCACTGAGATGAGCAGGATTGCTCATCTGAGAGCAGATGCTCTCAGAGGAGTCTTTGCAATGGGAGGCATTTCTGTGGACTCTGCCATGTCAAATACTGCCATGCAGCTCACTTTGCTCTGTGAAAACAGTGTGCGACACACTTCTGTTTCCACTTACCTGTGCAATCCAGCATCAGGTGCCATTTCAAAAAGTGCACTGCTTCTGTGCTGGCAGGGATGGGAGGGTGGGGAGGAAAGAGGCATGTGAAGCACCTTGAGTTTGGAAAGTTCTCACCATCCTTTGTGCACGAACCAGGTTTTCCTTAGCTGTGAGTGTTTGTGTGCTATTGTGTGCATGAAGTACGAACAACCCAGGACTCCAGACACAGAAAATAGAGACCTAGATGTAGACTAAAGATAGTGACTATTATGATGGACTACAGTTTGAGGTAAAATTGAAGAAACTGAGTCAGGTTGAACAAAGCCAGGGCAGGAATCCTGAGTAAAGGAAGCATAGCTTCAGCTAGTCATAATTTAATTTCCATGCAGGTCTTTCACTACCTCTTTCTCTCTCTGTGGTTTCCTATTCTGAGAGACCAAGGTAGTGGGGGGAGGGGGAGGGTGGAGAGAGGTGCCCCCACCTTCTTCTCATCATTTGAGGTTTCTGAGAGGAAAGTGCTTTGAATACCTTGCAAAGCAACCAGGAACTCTCTGAACTAAAAAACACATTTAAGAAGTATTTGCTTTCTTTGCTTCTTGTTTCCGTCTTAGGACTTCATGTTTTTTGAGCATGCTGCTGATAACAATCAGCGAACAGGAGTTTGGCAATGAAATCTAGAACTTTTATACAGAAGGAAGAAGAACATAAATCTCCCAACTTTCCAGTGGATTGCAGAGCTCCAGTAAGAATGTGAGAAATGTACATCTTGTGCTTGTAGTTATATTTCTATAAACTAAAAGCTTTACAGTCTTTTTTTTTAATCTGATGAAACAATTTGTAGTATTCAAATAAGAACCCTTTGTCTGTACAGATCCATACCATAATTTATAGAAATATATAGCAACCTTTTTTTTCCCAATGAATTTAGAATTGAAAAATACTTCTAGTTACTTCAATTCTTAAAAAGAGGACCAATTCTATATTCAATATTAATATAAGCACTGAGCCTAATAAAGAGGTCTTGATCTTTTCCTGCATATCCTTCTTTGGTAGTTTCACCTTGGTGTTACATTCTGTTGCTTCCAACTTCTTACCAAATGTATATGTTCAAAACAAAGTAATCTGTGTAAACAGAGCTATCAGAAACCACTGTAAAATTGTATTAATCTGGTGATAAATCTGCTGTCAAATGTAACTCCTTTAGGGTAATTTAGAATCTGGGTTGTTATGAAACTTAAAGCTTTGGTTTTATCACTTCAAAAGCAGGTGCACAAAATGCCAGGTCTGGTTCTTAGCATTTGTAGCTTTATTTAAATGTGCCAGCAATGGCTAAAGTTGCAGTTTTGTACCTCAGCTTCACAGAAGCGTGTGAGTATAGCAGTTCTTGGGATCCAGTGATGGGAAGAGGGCCTTGCCAATATTTTCAGTTGTATTCTAATTCTGCTAAAGTTTCCTTTTGTTCGGTACTTTCAATGTATTGATGGCTCCTGGCCAGTCAAAAAGCAGAGGAAAAGAGGAGTGCCATTGCTGCTATGTACCTGGGCTCTCTTTGATGTTCTAAGAATTATACAAACTTGTAACAACAATCTATACTGTTCCGAAAGTCTTTAAAATGGTATATTATGCCTTGTTAAAGTTAGCTTCTGCTGCTAAAGACAAAATTCCTTGAATATGGTGTCTTTAATAGAGATTGCTAGGGGTGCCTTTTTGATTAATCAGCACTATTCTTAGGGAATTAAATGATTGTTATTTCAAAAATATTTTGTGTTTTATTGACCAGCTATTAATGAGATACCAGAAATTCAGTATTGCTAAAATCTGCTAAAAGTTTCTGATTGCTTCAGTTAGGAATAGGAGCCACATGTACAGAAACCAAAGTAACACACTGAGGAGAGGACATGTCCTGTAGGGGTATGTATAGCTAAACCCATCAGTATTATTTTTCCTGCAAGGGATGACAACACAGCGTCAGTTCTGCCTGAAGTCCCAGGCTCAAGCACGTTTAGTACCTGCACTTTCAACAGAGAGTAGAGTTACTCAAATATTCCATAAACATTTTCTTCTAAATGTTTGAAAATACTTGTTTAATTCTATGGCAGGTCTTGCATAGAATTTAAGTTTACTTTTTGCATTAGAGAGAGGTCTGTTTGTGGCTGTTTGAAGAATGGATGGAATAATACTTTGCAAGTAGGCAAAACAATGCCTATGCTGAAAAGCATCTTCCATCACAAATTCATCCCTTGACAATAAATTGGGGAGTGTATGCAAATTTAAGTAAGGTATTAGGACCTTGGGCTAATGGGACATAACCAGGAGACTTAAATTTTATTCTTCCAAATAATTCAAAATTTTATGTTCAAATGTTGTGCTTGGGTATTCACTGTAAGTCCTGGAAGCATCAATGTCCCTACAACCTTGCATACAAAGTTATGTAGAAAAATTCACATATATCTCTGTAAACCAATAAGGGAATACTGCAAACAGTCAAGAATGATCAGCTTCACATCAAGATGTTTAGGAAAAAAATGCTGCAATTCTTGTATCTTAAGTAGAGTTGCAGTTGCAAGCAGTAACAATTCTGTAAAGTGTAATCAAAGCAAAGAGATCTTCACTTCCAAACAGGTTTCTCACAACCAGTGAAACCCAACAATGAAGTTGTGTAAGCTGTGCTGTTGTCATTTAGATTTTTTTTTTCCATGCTCCTTGAGCCTAGTGGTCAAATTGCTACAGCTTATTCCTGTAGCAAGTATTTAGCAAAATTAGTAAATAAGGTGAAGAATTAGATAGCCCAAGGGAATCATTAGGTAAATCCAACTATATAGTAAGATATAAGAAGTTCTAGGTAGGACTCAGATTTGCCAGAATTGTGGTAAGAACAGGAAAGAAGTTCCATGACCTCAAGTCATAAAAGGACAGTGAGAGCATTGGACCGAGGGAATTTCCCATTAGTTGGGTAACTGGATAGCTCTGATAACTGGTTACACAGCTCATAAACTTTTCTTTATGAAATGGTTCAGCCTCTTAATCAGAAGCCCTAACTAAAGATATCAAGAGGTAACTCTTTAATTAACCAAACAGTGTCTTACTGCCTTCGCAATCTCTTTCACTTTTTCCTAATGACGTTTAATTGAAAAATGCTTAAATTTTTCAAGACCTTCTGGAGACAGCTGTATTCACTTGCTCACTCCTGAAAATTATTGTGCTAAATGCAGAATAAATCCTTCTTTGATCTCTCTCTTCATTTTGAAAGAACTCATAACAGCATCCATATTTAATAAAACACCAGACTCTAGAGCTCTCCACTCTTCATCCATCAGACTATAAGCAATACAATGATGTATCCTTCTATCCATAAATCCAGGCTTTGGAAAACATTAGAAGACTTTCAGCATGCTGCCTGTTATTCAATACCATCTCAGCTAGCTAGAGCTGTTACATAAAACCTTTACAGAGTGAGATTTGCAGATGGATTTCTCTAGTTCTGTTAATGACCTTTCCATCTGTATCATCTCTGTAAGTTTTTCATCTCCAGCGGCACAGGAGATGCAGTTACTTAATGAAACTCCAGGGTCTGTACAGCACAGAAAGTAATAAATTATATGATGTTTCTCAGTAGAAGAGCATAGTTAATTCCAGTTTCCAGGAGCCAAAATTATAAGTGTAGAAAAGGGGGGGGGAAGTAATTTACTCCTTTAGTCTTAAGCAAGATTTTTTGCTAAGTGAGAAGAGAATAATTTTGCTATTCAGAGAAGAGGAGGAGGATTGTTTTAAAGTATATTGTATTACAGTTGGTGTCCTAAAAATATTTTAATTCATATCAGAAAAGTTTATAAAAAGGCCTCTTTGGGTCTTTTTGTAGACCCAAGGACAGCCCTTTCATCCTTCACATACTTCATCTTGGTTTTACTAATGAGAATAACTTTGAGAAAAGCTGGAATCTGACAGTGGGAGCAGGGACTGCACAATAAAAGGTGATGTCAGGAAAGAAGAAAGAAACCAGTTTTCCTGGACTGAATTTAGCTGATTTACTGCAGATGCAAGGGTAACTCATTGGAAATGCTATTGGTAATAAAGAAAATCAAATCTTAGTTTGAGGGAGTGTTGTAAAATTGCATGGCTTAAGTGTTTGACTACTAATGGGCATTGTATGAATAGGAATATGAATAATTTGTGACAAAAATACTTATGAAATTGATAAATGGTAAAGGTAGAATTGGAATCAGATGAACTTGCAGGTAAGTGACTCTCAGAAGAGCAGAGCAAGGAAACAAATACAAGTTGCATGGAGGGGAAACCACCACTACACCACAAGATGAAGGAGCCACTTTAAGCAATCGTGGTAAGATTTGATCTTAAAAATAGTGAGGTGGGAGGTAAAAAATATTATAAAAACCCTACAGAAAATAACAAGAGGTCAGAGGGAGAGAAAAACAAAGAAAAAGCTGCAGATCTCACAGGGTGAAGAGCCCAGCTAGTGGAGAATTCTGTTGTGTTGGTCTGGGGCTCTGTATATGCTTTTGTGATGTATACACTTATACATGTTTATACTTATGTACTGGATCAGATTGCTTTGGGACTCAGTAGCTCCCTGTCACTTCTTACAGGGAGACTTCCATACATTGCTGATGTTGTTCTAGAGAGACTTTATTCTAAAGATACATTTGACATATCAGTTGGTTTTGGTTTATTTGCATTTTTTTTTCTCTGATAACACTATTTACACAGAAACATCACAACAAAAACCAAAGAGGGAGAACAGATGAGAACAGGAATTGATGATGGTTGCATCTCCTGTTTTTCAGTAGATGGCAATAGGTGGCAGTGCTAGAACAGGAATTATGCTTTCACTGCTTAAAACCTAGCTCAGATTTGCAGGCGGTTTCACTAGTTGTCATTCTAATTTTGTCAGTGGAAGAATTTCAGATTACCCTATCTCCAAAGCATGTATTCCCTACACAAGTGTGGAAATCTAGCTGTGTCTTTCCCACCAAAGCTGCAAAATCTTAAGCTGCAAATGCAATTATGTGCCACTAGGAAAATTAAAAAATGTGTGTGAAAGTATGTTAAACCATGCTTGATTTTAAAAAATCCAGACAAATACTGTGTCATGTCCTTAAACTTGCATTAGGCTTGGTAAATAGTAGAATTTAGAATGGGACTATGATTTCTGACATAATTTTCTACATAACTAAAAAAGTTAATATATCACAGCAGGGTATGTCAAAGAAAACAGCCTAATTTCATTGCTGGCTTAATGGCACTGATTTACATCTGAGGTGCATATAGCCCCCTGGACATGAGATGGCATCAGTGTGTGTGACCTGAGCACGGTGGGGCAGTGGAGGAGAGGGCAAGCGGTGGAGGAGAAGGTGATGGATGGCGAGCTATGGCCAGGTGGGCCTGGGAATCTGCTCCAGGCTTCCCCCCAGGCTTTGGTTGTCTTTTTCTTTTTTTTTCTTTTTCTTTTTTCTTTAAATTTAAACTTGCTGCTCATGCCTTGGCTGGTTTAACCTTTAGCTGACCTAATTATTGAACCAGGGGAACTGGGAGCATGTGAGGAAGTCAATATTTCTCCTTTGTTGATTGCCATTTACTGAGGAGCAACAGAAACAGAGGCTGGGCACCACAGAGGGGAGCCTGCACTGGTGTTATACACACCTGGACCTCAGCAACTCCTGGAGTCCCCAGCCCTGCTGCACAACCAGATTCAGTCCCTGATTACAAATACATGCCAAAAAAAAAATTGGGGAGTGGGCTAGTGCAATGCAGGGACCACTGGCCTGGGCTGTTTCTTGCAAGGAGCCTCCTGTTCCTTGTGTGTGTTGCAGAGAGCGAGGGACACAGAGATGTTCAGCAACAGGAAAATTCCTCTGCAACTTTATGCCATGACTGCGAGGAGCATGGACAAAGGTGTATTTTGAAGGCAAGTGGTCAAAGACTGCAGCACTGCCACAGCACTGCATATGAAGCCAGCAGACAGTGCTGGCTCTGTGGCGATGGCACTGTGGCAATGCAGTGAGCTGGCACTGAGCCCCAAGAGCAAGCTGGGGCTGGCAAATACTACATGGAAACCCCTGTGCAAACTGTGGAGGCTGAGGTTTGTGGTGAAGGCTAGAATTAAAGCTGTTCATAAGAAGAAAAGTATAAACAAAAGGTAGCTTGCTAATTTAAATGACCCAGTCATAGGTTTTGACCCTGAAGACACTAAAGACTTTGGGGCTGCATTGCCTTCGTGGCTTGCAGCAACGTTTTGCTGGTATTACATATAACCAGCACGTCAGTGCAGTAGCATTTTGTAATTGAGATCCTGGCTGCATGTTCCTGCTGTGCAGTATAGTCTCTCTTCTCTAAGTGTACAAGTCCCTCCTGAATGTGGGGATTTTTTTTGGCACAACTTGAGCAGCACAACCTCCAAAGTATCTGAACTTGCACAAGCATTGCTTTGTGCTGGTCCACTTTCTGTTTAGCCATACCCTGCTGCATAACTGATCACCGATGTGATCACTCCAGCAGTCTTTACATTCTGTAAATTGTTCCTTCAGTCCTTTATGATCTTTCCCAATCCCTCCAGCTGATATTTCGGCTCAGGCTCTGTCTCCTGGTTTTACTGTGGCTCTCTCCAGCCACGCAGTATTACACGGAGCAACACTTGCCCTGGGGAATTCGAACAGAATAAATCCTAACACTGCTAGAGTTGTATACGTTTGCCAGAGACCTACACGTTAAGGGCTAAATCCTTTCTTCTTTTACTCCTGCAGACAGTCCTGCTTTTTAACTGGTGTAAAACTACTTTTTATCCCACTCGGTATGGCTGTACAAAGAAACCAAGTCACACTGCTTTATTGTGTCTGCAAATTTCCAGTTTTTCAGGGAGCAGAATTTGTGGCTTTCAGTGGACTGAGGCTGAGCTTGCCGGCACTCTGTGTATGACCATATTCTGCTTGTTGCCAAATTAGGATAGAAAAGAAATACAAGCAAAGCTGTTCAACACAGACAAGGGCTCACTGTGCCCTGTCCTCTTTTTCCACTGAGCAAACTTTGGAAAGGCCATGAGAGGTAGTGAGCTAATATTAAAATGCAACAAGAATTAAAGCCAGCCATTGAAATGAACAAGAACTTACCTGTGCATTGCAGCACATATTTTTCCAGGAAGAAAAAAAAAGGAAAAAAAAAAAGGAAAAAAAGGCAAAAAAGGAAAAGAACAAATAGTGTTTCAGTGGTGGAGAAGAGAGCAAGAGAGAGGAAGGTAAAATCTCTGTTGAATAAATCAACTAAATTTATGTATGTTTTTTGTGCTCCATTTATGGTATTCAACTTTGTAAGCAGTAAGTTTAGTTGAAAGAAATATTTGTGCAAAAGTGCGTATTAAAGAAAAGTAGTGAAAAATAAATTATAAAAATGTCAGTGGTTATATATGCTTTAAGGGAGCTACTACAATGCAGTGCCAGAGTAAAACACAAACTAATCAACACCTCTTAAACTGCAAATACAAAATCTTTACAGCAAATTGTTTTTCCTGGAAATTGGCACTTCTGTAATTATGTGGTGAAATCTAGCAAAAGCTTTCACTATCAGTTAAACTCAAGCCAAATTTGCAAACAGAAATATGCCCTAGTCAAGTTTTTATCTTTTCAAAAAGATGTAATGAAGTGTAAACATCTATGAAATATGTTTGACATCAAAATCCTATTGAGCTAAAGCTTGGTGAAGTCAAAGGCAATTAACTGCCTGGTCCAGAGGGCACCCAGCACCACTGATAGGTCTCTGTGTCTCAGCTCAGGTCCAGCCATGCTAGTATTTCTGTCCAGGTACAAAGTAGGAGATTTTTGGTTAATGTACATTTAAGATTAGAATTTGACCATTTAAAATACAAATATACCTGCTGACAATGGAAAAAAAGCAAGAGAAGTGTGCTAAAAATATCAGAGCTTGAAATCTCAGCGTAATCAAGCTGCAGCCTGGAGTGACCGGATAAGAGAGCACGATAAGTGCTTTTCTTGAAGACATGTTTTGGTGCTGCCTGATTACAGGTACAAGTAAAATGGTTGCAGTTCCCAAAACTTCATCCCTTCCCTGAGACTATCACCTTCCACTGTACCTGAGCTATCTATCTGCAATTCATACTGATTCAAGTGCTTTTTCTTCAGCTAGGAGGAAGAATATGGCATATCCACCCAGGCCACAGCAACTGATGCTCTCTGTCCTTTTTGCTGCTGAGGTAAATCTGTATTGATAAAGCATTTGCAAATGCCTTCCTACAAACTCCCACAGCAACTCCACTAATAGCTGGTTGCTGTTAACAGGCTGTCAGCATGGCATCAACAGTTTGCTGAGGACCAAAATGTTTTAATCTAACTCATGTTCTTGGCTGTAATATGAGGGTATGTAAGAGGAACGCAATGAGTGTAACATTCCGGTCAGAAGAGCTGACCAAGTCTCTTCTCACATTAAAATGTAAGAACCGTAATCTTCCTCTCCCAAAAGAAAGAAAGGAAAAAGCAGCCACGTAGAATTATGAAGATGCTCCTGTAAATCCAGCAATTTTGTGCTTAAGCTTTTATATTTTCAGAGATGGAATTATGTAAATAATGATACCTGAATTAATTATTATATTAGATTTAGACAGTTCCCTGTTCATTGGAGATTTCTGTTCCTGTGGAGCGGTAACAAAGTTTCTTCTAAGTCCCATCAGTTCCTTGCTAATCATGGAGCAGATGACTCGTCCAAAAGATTACTTTGTTTTAAAAGTTTACATTTGCAAATCCTGAATGAGTTTTAGTGCAAGATTTTATTCCATACATTTAAAATATGTAGAAGGCTGAAAAGCATTCACACAAATCATCTCATTAAAAGCAGTATTCGCTTCCTCTATCACACCCAGGGTTCCCTATAGCACTGCTATGGGACACAATCCCGGCGCAGCTGGGCAGGACCAAGGTGTTGTGCAGAGCGGCTGTAGGTCCTGTTGCCAGTGACACATGCTGTTCCCCAGTGACTTGTCATGAATAGCACAACATTTGTGGAGAACCAAAGCATATTTGCTACTGCCTGTTTTCTGAATCTCTGCTGACTGCCAAATATTTTTCAGTGGGTTAGGGGAAGACCACGTCACAGAGAGGTGCTGCTTCCTTGCTGTCATCCTTCCATCATCTAAATTAGGTGTTTTTAAAATGTTTAATCACCAAAGTATCAAAGTTTTTCTCTGCCCAGTCATGCTCTCTGGTTATGGAGCCCCAAAATGATGGGAATTACAGACTGAGGTTTGTGTGGTGTTAGGAGTGGATGGACAAACTCAAAATCAAGCCTCCTCCATAATGACAGACTGATAAATCACGTCTGTTTTCCTCTACAACACAAAGAGGACAAAAAGAGAAGGAATGACCTAATTTAGTCATTGAGATGTATGGTGTGACAGAATTGTTCCTACAAATGCACATAAAATGTAAATCCATCTTTCCTGTAAGTGCCTGGGCAACAGTCGACTTCTGTGACTCACTTAAGAGAAATTCCATGGGAAACAGGTTAGGCTTTCTCTGGATGAAAAGAAAAAGCGTAAATGATATAAATGTCGATTGTAAAGCAAACCTCTGCCTAATATCCCCTGTCTGCACTATATGAAAAGCAAACACAGCCAGTAAAATTTCAAGTGCTGCAGTAAATTCCCTGTCTTTGAGAGGTGAAGAGTACACACTCCCACAAGCAGAGTTTGGCTTTGAAGGTCAGCCTGGGAACGCTGATCTCTTTCAAAAGAGACGGACTGCATCTTGTCTGAGGCTCTTGGCACGCTGGCTGAAAACCACGGACATTCAACCAGTAGCTTTTTCCTCACTCCAATCAGTCGTTGGCCTGATGTGGAGTAATCTACAACAGAGTCATGGCCAAAATATCTTCCCCAATTGGCTGCAGGGAGAAACAGCCAGAGTGGAAAAAGTGTGTGGATGGCCTACGTGCAGTGGAGTTCAAATGCACAGCGTTTGTTTATGGAAGCTTATATTCAGCTGCACCATCAGCTGTCTCAATTATAGCCCTAGAGCACAGGGGGAATGAAATGCTAGAATTATGTTTGAGAACTACAGGATTATTTGTAATAATTCAGCAGAACAAATGCATGTGGATATACAGCAAGCTGGGCTGCTCATGAACAGCAGGAGAAGATAGGAAGAGTGGGATCAAATGGCCTACTCTTACTAAAACAACAAGAATCTTCATTCTCTCTGACACTGATTTGGAAAAAGACACACAAGGTACCAAGAAAATAAAGAGGCTGCAATTCAGATTTGCAGAAGCCTGCCTTTAGTGGTGTATGAATTTTCTTGAATTTCTGTGATTTAGAAGGGAATTTTTTCTGCCTTTGCTTTCATTTTCCTTTGGAAATGGCATCATTGTGCTCTCTCTGTCTTTGGTAGCTGTTTCAAGTGTGGTTCATTTTAAAGACTATATTTTGTTCTGTAAACAAGCGACTTCTTCGGATTGGAAAGATGGGGAGGTTATCGCTTATTTTCTCTAGGGGAGTGAACCTTAAAACTGGGTAACATGAATAGCCTGTGGCAATATTCATACCTCAACAGCTTTATATAGTGATTTGAGGAATCTTGATGGCTCAGTAAATATTTAATAATAGTATCAACATTATCATTCAGATTGCTAGTCCCCTGATAGCTGGGGTGGTGCTCAGTAGGCTTTTGCAGACTGTCACTATAATGCTGTGCACCATGGGACTGATGCTCCTCTGGAGTCAAACAAAACCAAATTTACCAAACCAATAGCAATAATCAAATCAAATTAATAATAATCTACTAGGATTACTTAATGTTCCTGTCTAAGGAAAGATGTTCACTAAATACTTTTTATCTTGAAAAGCTTCCAAAGGTGTTTATAATATGAATGTGCTATTTAGGAATGCAAGGCTGAAGAAAAAAATTGCCTTGCCTTGGGATGAGAAACCAATAATGTTTGTAGTAGTTCCTAGTTTCTTGCAAGCAATACAATTTCAAAATGACTTTCATGGACACTATTTTGAGAACTGGAAACTATGGCTTTTGTGTTATCTGGCAGCCTGAAATCTTTCAGATGACACTAACCTCCAAGACTGTCATCCAGCAACTCCTTCGATCTGCATTCAGTATAGGTACAAACATTCCAACAGGCTAGTGTAAAAATAAATGCAAAGTGAGAGGATTAAGTGATCCACAGTCTTGGGATCTGATTCTTGCATCTCCTGAACCAACAACTTTGAATGGATCTTGAAAAAAAAGATGAAAACCACATGACTGGAAATGCTGTACTCATGGCTGAACACATTTACCAAAAGGCTGGAAAGGCATGTGGATGTTTCTGAGCACGGTTCCAGGCTGGAGCAGACTGGCAGACTTAGAGATGGTTGAGTCATCTCCACGCAGAGCTGGCAGAACAAAAGATTATATGCAAAAAAAAGGGGACTCAGCTAAAGACAGTCACATGTCCCTGTCATGAAACACAAAGAATTAAATGTGTATGGACCTGCAGAGCTTTTATACTGAGACTATGCTAATACAGTACTAATACAGCCCTGGCTACATTGCATGAGCATATTTTGGCAGAAAAAATCTTGAAAACAAGGATACATGGAAGGGAAATAATATGAAAATGACTGGCATAAAGGATTTTTTTTTTTATAATTTGTATGAAATCTATCTGGTTAGAGATAACTTATTAGCTTAACACAAATGTTTACGTAGCCTTTCCAAGCAGAGTAACAAGAGTACTATTACTGACTGCTGACGTACAAGTCATCGGAATTATCTTAGCTAGAGACTTCATCTTCCTGAGCATCCAAGCTAAAGAAACACAAGCTGCAGTCTCTGAGAAATTATTTCAAAGATTCAAAGTATCCATCCTTCTGGCTTCTGTTGAGTGATGTGCTAAAAAGTAATTACATTTCCAAATCTTGAGGATCTATTGGAAGTTCTCAATTTATTCCAGTCATTTCTTGAACAGCAGATAGGCGAATTGTCTTGAATGCAGAGTGGATCACATTTATCAGAACTATGCAGCCATTCAAAGCTTGCCTCCTCTGGGCCCCTCCCCACATAAGCTGAGACCAGTTGAGCTTCCAGCCTTAAAAAAGACATGCGTGCTTTTGCTCACTGGTCTAAGAAGTACAATTGAGAAGTACCCAGACTAAATGCATTTAATTTTCACAGTGTACAGCCTGAAACCTAAAACTTTTTCATTGCTTTGGTAACTTCTGGCCATTTTAGTGTTAAAGGTCTGAATCCGTTTGGCTCTCACACTTAGCCTCTGTCACGGAGGTAAGTGATGAAGTGTACTAGTGTGGGTTAACAGCTGTGACCTTTGCTCTGCAGAGAAAGTTTTCTAGTAGTGATCTGCATGTAACCTAATGTAACCTCCCTTCATATCCCTTTTTACCAAATCAAACTATGTATGTGCACACGCAATACAAGATGGAGGAGGACAAAAAAAAAAAGTCAAAGGTAGTGTTTAGCTTGCAAGCACATTCTACTGATTCAGTCATGGCATTTTCTTGCTTGCGTCAGGGACACTGCTCACAACCTCAACCTTCCTGGTAACTGCATTTAACTGTTCATTTAAAGATAGTATTTTTACTTTCCACGCCTTGTTTTTATTGGCTGCCATCTCTTTTTCCCTGTAAAAGGTTTTCTTGTCAAGAGGCAAAATAGTTAGGTATTGCAAAGCCAGATGACATTTTGACCAACCAGAAAGGCACTAAATTAAGAAAGATGTGTGGCTCTTAGCTTTTCCTCACCTTTCCTGTAGTTGCCCTTTTGCACAACGCCTGCTGAAAAGTGGAACTCGGAAGGCTCTGTGCAAGGGGACTTTAACAGCAGCAAAGCAATGGCCAGCCCATCTCCCTTCTTTCTCTCTGGAATCCAGTGCTCCAGAAATGCTGCCAGAAGTTGTTTTGGGGCCATCTGGGATTCCTCATTTAGATCATATAGGAAGTAGGAAATAAGACTAATTTAATGACAATTTTGTTATAAATCAAGATAAATTACTAAAAAGACCTACCTGTCAAAATTAGGTTTTGTCAGACAGCAGTTTCTATGTACTTTATACAAGTCAGCTGGAGAGAATGAGATCATTGTGGACAGGCAGAACAGTCATAAAACTCCCAAAGCAGAGTCAGGAGAAGAAACTTCGACCAAAACCATTCCAGTAACAGAGAATATAAAATCTGATGTGTTCCTGTAGGGGAATACTTGTGGGACATGCTTCTCCGCTCCAGCGGTTTTCCGAAATTGCCACCCTAGAAGTCTCCACTAGGCTTCTGAAATCACACAAAAAGTAGGCTTTAGGGTAACTACTGTAAAACACATACTTCCTCTAGCCGTCATTCACATGACACACTTCAGTCTGTTTAATATCACGGGCTTACTTCAGAGGAACATTTTTTACATTACGATGGTTTGTTGACGTAGAGACAAACACTCACATAGACTCCCAGCTCCAGACAATTTCATAAACACATTTTTCCACCATTTCCTATTAATCCTACAGTAAATATTTAAAATTCTTTTTCTTTCAGCCAGTTTTCTTGAATGTTAGCTCCTTTTCCATTATATTCATTTCTGCGTCCCTAAACTGTAACAAAAGCAAGACTTTAAATTAGTTATTATGATTAATTGTCCATTTCAACACATCTCATTTGAGGCTCTGGGAAGCATTTTATAGTTTATTGGGTGATGGGACTGAAATCTTTACAAGATCAACCCTGATCAGCAGAGTTTACAAGCCATATTCTGCAGGATTTCATTCTCAGTTTCTTGTGCCTATATAAATCATGTAAAATGAATGCAATGAAAGCAAAAAATGGCAATTAGACCTTTGTATCCACCAGAAGCAGTGATAGAGGTCTAAAGCATCTGGTTTAAGGCCAGGTCAGCAGGATTTATTCTCTTATGATGCTTACTGACTTCTGTAGGGCAGGATAGGACCTTGAGGCTGGAGCAATCAGGTCATAAATGCCAAAGGATGGACCGCAGACAAAAACTTAGCACAGCTTTTCGTGGGCACTTATGTCTTGCTTGTTGGTCTCAATAAAGGAATGTCACTATCCTTGTAATTTCAAAGCCACTCATTCAATCTTTTGAGTAATTATGGGATAACAGCTGATTATACCCTGGAAATGCTTGCTAACACTATTAATCTTTTGCTCATATGGCCTGTTTATAGCTATAATTATAAATGAATGAATGAAACAAGGTAATTTCTGATTGGGTGGCTTGGGAAAGAAACTATGACTATAGCCCAAAGCATTCGCTCAGTGCTCGACAGTGAAAGGTGCTGAACATCCACTGAAATCAAGGGAGTCATGTCTCAGCAATGGGCTGGATCGTGCCCATAATAATATGACTGGGGCAGCAACTCAAAAAAAAAGTTCTTATTGAAGTTGAGGATAAATTAAAGGGAAGCAAGCAAAGAGAAACTATTTTTAGACAGTGAGAGTAGAATTTCAGTAACGTAGCCTGGTTCTGTGGAAATACACTGTCTATGGAAGATTTCTTATTAGGGTTGAAGTACTTAAGAGGCCATTATTAAAGGCTCGCATACACATATAAGTCAGGCCATGTGATACACATTTTAATGCCATATTATTGCCAGATGGGCCTTTATATTAATATTGATGTATTTGTGCAAAAAAAAAATTATAAAAAAAATTCTAGTTTAATTCTAGTGTTTCATTGGCTTGTGGTCAAATTAAAACAGCCACCAGCATCTAAATAAACAAAATACATTTTTTCCAATGATTGAAAAAGGATTTTTAGGCTTTCTATTACTTTAGAATGTTAACTTCATAGAATCATAAAATGGTTTGCGTTGAAAAGGACCTTAAAGATCATCAAGTTCCAACCCCTCTGCCATGGGCAGGGACACCCTCCACTAGACTAGGTTGCTCATTAGTATTATTCTAAAATAACAAATGTCTATTTCTGGCTACCCCTGACTCATGCAAAATACTGATATGTATCGAATTTATAATTGAAAACTCATGTTTTCTTTTTAGAAATTACACAAGGTAAATAATTTAACTGGAAAAATAGTTATGATTTACTAATTCAAAGTGTTTCATTGATCTAATCTCAAGGATGAACTCAGCTAACTACTTTGATATAATGAATTAGATCAATGAGATAACAAAAAACCCTAAAAAACCTTCTGTTTAATTCTGTAGTTTGTATGCACTTGACCCAGGAAGTGAAATCACCGGGCTATGGAATTATTTCTAACACAACGAGAGGACAAACTCTATTAAACTAGAAAGATACTTGAGAGGAAAAGCAAAAATGGAATGGGAAAGGAATGAATTTGTTCTTCATAACAAATGACTAATGACTGCTGCTATTGAAAATACATGTGGAGTGATTGATTTTTTTTCCCAGAAAAATACTCTTGTGGCTGTTATATCTCAAATTTATTATCTGTTAGAAAACTCTTTATGATCTTTATTGAGGTAAGGGACTTGGGATCCTTGCATTATGATTTTTTTTTTTTTCAATTCCTGGAAATGCTTGCTAACACTATTAATCTTTTGCTTGTATGGGCTGTTTATAGCTATAATTATGAGGGAATGAAACAAAGTAATTTCTGATTGGGTGGCTTGGGAAAAGAAACTATGACTGGTGATTTGTTGACAATTCCTTTTGTATCATGGCTTTCCACAGACCAATCTTGTTCATTTTCTTTTGTTTTGTTTTTATTTCTGTATAATGAACAATTCAGTGTTGTAAGCTTACAGAAGGAAGTTCATGTGGCCAACACTGCTTCATTTTAGCATCTGTGGAAAACATATTCTAGTGGGGCTCCAGAATAAACAAAGAGATTTTGAGGCCTAGGCTAGCAAGGTGAGATGAGTTCAAGGACAGGCAAGCACAGCAGGAGCACAGACCACTCTTTTTTTTTTTTTTTTTTTTTAAGACAGTGAAATGAGGAGTAGCTAGAGGATGTGAAAAAGGTCTCTTTTAAAAGCTTCTGTGGTTTAGAAGGCAGCTTCCTATGACAGGGCCTAGCTCCATCTGGCTGCAGTGATGGGCTGGCGATGCAATGAACTGTTTCCATTCCACGTGGCACCAGCTATATGCATTTTGAAATATAAAATTTTTGGTAGTTTGGGGAAGGTGGAAGTTGCCAACCCCATGATGATTTCTTAGAGACAATTAGGAAAGAGATGGGGAAAAGGAGGTAGGGATAGGCAGATACAGAGAGTGAGTTACTGAGACTGTAAAAGAAATACCTGGACATCTAAGGAAAAGGCATGGAAGGAGTGGAGATTACTAACAGTTCAGTAGGTTGCTCTCTCCTGCAGAGGTCCTGTAGAATTTTGCCCAGATATCTGCCAGGTAGATATTGGCTGGCTAGAATCCTAGATACTATTGCTGATCTGCTGAAAATGCACTGGGTCTGAAAAAAAAAAAGTTTGGCAACTGACGGTGAGGTTACAGAAAATCACTTTTCACAGTGACTTCCTGAAGTGAAGACTGCTTGCAGTTACTCCCTTTCTGGTTTTGCTCACTACTGCTGAAGTTGTAGGACAGGGAAACTCCTTGGGCTCCCATGTTCAGAGCCCCACAACCAACAGTAATGAACTCTCTCCCCTCCTCCATGCCTACTTAACCAAAATGAGTCATTTCTCATGAAGAAATGGCCTTGCTGCAGAGGAAAAGGAAGGTGTTATTCATGAAAAAGGCTGGATAAAGCCAAAAGTCAAAGGAGCAAGCAGTGACAAGAGCAAGAATGTAAGACTGTTTCTTGGGACGCTTGTAGGAATTGTTTCTGGAGTTAACCTCTGTAGTAGAACATGCATACACGCACATTACATTACACTCTAAGTTATTCTTTACATTTATCTTGATTCGAGGGTAAGTTCCTACTTAGCTGTTCAGAGATCTAAGTGTTGAGTGCACTATAACAGTAATGCAGTACTGAAGCATCTTCCAGAAGTACCAGGAGAGCTGAAGACCCTGCTAACCACCAGCAGCCAGTTCAGGCCTTGAGGTTGGTATTTCCGGACAAAAGTACCATTTCTGTGCCAAGTGTCTGCGGAGGCAGGGTGAGACAGAGCCCTTGGGCACTGGGCAGCTGGCGGAGCTTGGTTCTGAAGTTTCACAAGCATTTTCCCTTCCATCGGCCAACGTCCGAGGGAAGCCTCTGGGGATGGGAGATGTCTTGCCCACATCTGTCACTTTGAAAGCAGTGTTTTGGGTAGCTTTCAGCTCTTTTTTCTCTCTGGGGGCAAAGCTTGCATTTTTCTAAGAATAGTCAAAAATGAAATTAGCCTGCAAGAGACCAAGGAAAATGACAAGAAAATGTAAGTTTCTAGACAAAGTCTGGGCTTGCACTTATAGGTATGAGCTGTGTTAATACCACAGTTCTCAACCCATCCTCATCCATTAGAAATCCATCTTTGCCAGCTATTTCCTTTTCTTTCATTACTTCATACTTACAGCCTTCTTTCACTAATTCTTTTCATTCTTCCTTGCTCCTCTTTACAAGTACTTTGTGATAACAAAATGCCTCTTAGGATTTCTCTGGGATGCTTCCTCCTCTTTATGCCTGTGAGCTCCCACGTAACAGTGCTGTTTCAGGACCGGTGTATTAGTCTCTGGTGAAATTAGCTGCTTCTGACAGAGGTGAGGTGTTGAGCTGTGGTTTCTCAGAGCACCGTGTACGTACGTGACGCTCAGCTGCTGATTTTACTCTCAATTCTCAGGACTGAAGCTTTGTCTGCTTCCTGTCACATCCGTGAGAGCCGTGACATCATCTGCATGGTATTCTGAAATGATGCCAAACAGTCCTGTCTTTTTCCCCTCAGCCTTTATTGAAGAAATCTGTAATTTCTTTCATGGTTGATGATATTGTGTTCTACGTGTCTCTTGTGATTTAATTCCTTTTAGATGAGTTCTTATTTTTTCAGCTTTGTAATTACACTTTCTTTGTATCTCCAAGTACAAGTGTTGTTAAACTGTTCTGGCTCTGAGGTAAGGTTCAATCTGCTAAGGATTTTTGAAATGCTTGTTTGCCTGTTTTCTACCTTAAAACTATTTCTCTAATGTAGTAACTATTTTTTTTTCCATCTTCATTTTTCATATAGGCCTTATTTCTTTTTTGAAATCTCAAACTTGTTTTTAAAAAAATGACGAGGCAGTGTACTTGTAAAAAATGTACTTGCAGTGTCATTCCAGTCACGGCTTGCTTTCAGCTAACGCAGTCTATACACCTTTGTAAGTTACTCTGCAACAGTAGTGCTGGTTCTTGGAAGAGTAAGTGGAGGCCATTCATGGATGTGTGCATAAATGTGGTCATGCTGTCTGCATTCAAAAGACATTTGTTCTCTGGTGAATCTCTGTGTGCCTGTCAGAGGTTATCAGGAGAAAGTAGGTCATGAGTAATTGCCCGAGAACTGGAGGGGCTTTTCTGTTTCTCCTGTAGCTAGCATTGTTGCATGAATGCATTTTCAGTATTTCCCAATTGCTGCTTTCCTGGGCCTTCTCTCTTCTAGGAGCTCCTTGGGACCAAGGTCCCAGTTTTTTTCTTTGGCTTGCTCTACCTCCTCCCCTGCTGTGTGTGCTGCCTGGTCCAGCGAGAATGAGCTCTCCCAATTAACCATAGAAGCATCTGGGCACGTAATGCAGGCTCTGATTTCTGCTCTGGGTTCCAAACAAAAGCATGCAGTTCTTATGGTTGCAGTAGCCAAGGTCAAGTTTTCCCCCTTTTTTCTTTCCAATGTGGCTGCAAAAAAGCACATCTGTTAGGCCCATAGAGGCATTTAGGATAAAAAATGAGGTGTCTATCTGACAATTATATAGGTGGATCTCAAATACATGAATCCTGCTTTCAGCACTGATTTTTGTTTTGGATTATGTGTTTGGTCCTCAAATATTATTTCCAAGGTGTAAATCCAAACTGATTTCAATAGGCTGCCATCTGCTTTTATAATTTTACATGACTGTTAAACATTTAAGCTGTTGTTTATAGTGTTTTTTTCAAATATACTTTCTATTGCAATAGGAAAAAGAGTGGAGGTGAGCGAACACATCTCCATCATCACTGTGCTTGCCTTCACTAAGTTTGGTGTTTTGTTGGGCGTTTCTTTAATGATTAAAAGTGCAACAGTTTTGTGTGTTAAGATTAGGTAAACGAACTGTGTCTGTTTACAGAAATATGAGTGATTAAATGACGAGGGTGTTTGACAGGTATGTCATTCACCTGCAGAGCATGGTCCCGACACCAACAGTGCTACCCCAATATGCGAAAGGATGAGATTGTTCTTTGTTGACTCGTGGAGTAATAGCTGGGGTTGCTCGCAGTCTCCCGACCAGCATTACATTTTCAGGAATACCTTTATCGGAACGTAATGGCGGCCAACGAAACCACCGACAGAACGGTTTAAGGGGGCTCCGCACTCCGGCAGGTACCGGGAGAACCGCCACCGCGCTAGGCCGAGCCAGGCCGGCCCCCGGCCGACCCCCGGGCCCACACCCCGAGCACCCCGTGGGGCCCGTCCCGCTCCATCCCCGCTGCGGCGGGTGCGCACCTCCAGCGGCAGCCCGAACGGCAGGGGCGGGGCTTGGCCGCGCGCCCCTCCCCCGGCGGCGGCAGCGTGCACCCGGGCGCGGCGGCCACAAGCAGCTCCCGTTGCGCCGCCGGGGGCCCTCGCCGCCCGGGTCCTCCCACCGCCGTATAAAGCTCGAGGCCGGCGGCAGCGCCCTTCGCTCCTGCCCGCTGCGGAGGAGGAGCAGTACCCGGGCGCGGCGGATCCCCAGGCTCCCGTTTTTCCCCTCGTTTTCCATCCCCGCCCCTTCCTCCCCCCCGCTCTGAGGGGCTGGCGGCGCGGGGAGCGGCGGCAGGCCGGAGGGTGCGGTGGGGGAAGATGGCGTGGAGCTGCGCCCGTCCGCCGCGCCGCCTCCTGCCGCTGCTGCTGCTGGCCCTGGCGCTGCCGGCGGCGGCGGAGCGGCGCCCCGGGACCGGGCCCGCAGGTGAGGCGCGGTGCGGGGGTTGGGGGTGCGATGGTCGGACCCACGGCGCTGTTCCCCGCGGTCTCGCCGCCCGTGGGAAGTGTGTCTGGGCGCGGGGAGGGTGGCGGCGGTGGGGATGCTCCGCTGGCCGGGCGGTACCGGTGCGTCTCTGCCTCATGGCTCGGTAACATCCGCCAGGAAAGGAAAAGTCTCCTGTCTCGGGTGCGGAGGCTGGGAACCGCTGCTTTCCCGATTTATTCATTTTTTTCCCCATCCCCCCTCCTCTGCCCCGCATTTTAAACGGGGGGCTGGACGCCGGGGCGGGTTCGGCTGTGCGGGAAAGGGGCTCCAGCCGGCGCAGGGCTCCCCAGGTAATTATGCCCCTTGGGGAAAAAAAAAAGAATTCCTTAATGGGAAGTGAGTGTCCCAGACTGTATGCTCCCCCCCGCCCCGGTCTTCCCTTTCCCGGAGACAAGGTGTTGATGAACATGTTTTTCCAAGGCTGGGAAAAGCATAGCGTCAGTCCCGTCTCTGAACATGAAGTTTCCTACTTCATGCAAAAGTCAGCTGGAGGCTTCGGTGCCCCTTCCCGTCCTGCAGACAGAGGCTCTCTTGCTTTTTGCTCGTTATGTTTTATAGTCACTTTAAGTTCATGGAGGCAGAAGACAGAAAGCATTTTTATCTTCAGCATGTAAAATAAAAGAATCCATACAGGAAATTCCCTCAGAGAGGTGTCCAAGCACATGTATGTCCAACTATATGCCAAAACATATTTCTTGCCCTAATACTGTTTTAGGGTCTGTACTTCTGATTTCTATTCTAGGCATCCAAAGGTATTTCATCCTACTAGATTATTACCACATGAAATCCAAAATAGTTTCATTTCTTGGCTTGATGACTCAAGTGTGTAATCAAGTTATTTTTACTATCTAGCTTAATTTTCTTCTGGTGTGGAGAAGGAAGCTCCTTTTCTTGAGAAGCAAGTTTCTAATTTTGATAGGAAAACTGCTGGCTTGGTTGATAACTAGTGTAAAAATTTTTTTTTTATAAGTGGTGTTGATGAATACCAGACTCTACTCAGTGAGCTTCTCATTTCCAGTTTTCTTAGTGCTTTGCTTCTTTTAGTTGTTCACAGGATTTCTCTGAAGGTTATGGTGTGCACTGTAGTGCACAGTCTGTTGGGGTGTTACCGTTCAGCCTTCACCGTCCCTTGGAGGTGCTGTCTGTGGGGACATGTTTTGGGTAGAGTGTTGAGCTCCTGTGTCTGTAGTCAGGGCAGTGAGATTGTAAATTAAGTTCCTCTGGAAATCAGTTACTGTAGTTGCAGTTATATTTTCTCAAAAATATCTTTTCATAGAATGCTTTTTTGGACTATGAGTTGTTTGGTCTCAACCTGATAGAAGCTAATGGCTGGCGTGGTAAGGATTTTTCATTAATCTTGCTGGTGCTCAAAGGTGAGAAAAGCAAAGAGTGCGTAGTCCAGACAGCACTGTATGATTCCTCAAACAAAAAATATAGACTGCTACATTTATATAAGTAATAAAAATGATGCTATACAAATTACAGTGCTAGGTAGTGCTGATACATTTATAAATAGCTGTTCACACAGGAAAATCTTAGTTCTTTTTAATTTAAACATTAGTAACCTGAATTGTAGCGGGCTCTGCTGAGTTGAAACTGCTCCTTGAGTGGTTTGGTGACCCCAGACGCTGCCTGCTGTGTTACTTGGTTTTATTCCATTTTAACCCTTAAATGTTTTCCCTTGTCTGTGCTGTATTGCTTGAAGAGGATCAGACCTCAGTGTGCCTTCAGTTCTGGAAATACGATTTTTAATTTCTAGTCACTCGATACTTTCAGCTTGGTGTAGAGCAGCATGCAAAGATGCCCTGTCAGATTTTAAAGTGGTCCATCAGCGTTGCTTGCTTCAGGAATAAGCTGTAACAAGTGTCTAAAACTGGCTGCCGAGCTGCATTTTCATGTCTTAATGAGACTTCACTGCTTTACTCGGGAAGGCTTGGAGAAGTCCTAGCGAGAGAACTGCCTGTCGCACAGCAGCGGTACTTGAGCAAGGAGCAGTCAGCGTGGCCCTGTGCAAGCAAAAATCCCTCCTGTGCTCCTTTGCCCCAGCTTTGTTTCAAGCCATCACAGAGAAGAGCACTGTTCTGCTCTGAAACACTGACTCCTTTATGGTGAAGGTACAAAAGTTTCAGTGTTAAAACAACAGCGTTAAAATATTTCTGTTGCACGGTACTTGTGGCACGCATGTTGCTTATCGTGTATTGCAGTCCAGGGTGTGCGGAGAGAGAGTGGAAAAGACATTTATCGTCAAGCTAGGAGCAGACACTGCTCTTGGCCAACAGACGTAAATGATGTTCCCATTTAAAATGTTTTATTAATCAGCTGTTTGAACGGGAAATGGCTTCGCTGCCAGGACACCGCCTTTGAGCCTGTTCCGCAGAGCGGCTGTGGGGAACTGGCTGGCTGGAGCGCAGCCACGCTGAGGCGCTGGGGCCGCAGGTTGTAACGGCGGCAAATGGGTAGATTTAGAGGTAGGCTCTCAGGTTTGTTGCTGTCTGTATGGGCTCTGAAATGTAAGGGATGGGAGGGGGTTTGTCATGGCGGGGGCCCTGGCAGCGTGGGTGGCTCTCCAGAGGCAGCCTGGCCAGGAGGAGCGAGCGGCCAGGAGGAGCGAGCTGCCCGGCTGGGAAGACCCCAGCAGCCTGAGTGGCTGTGGGAGCGCTTGGAGCTTTCTTCCATCCCAGAGTTCATCAAATGCTGGTCACACGGGCTTCATGCGGTGATTGCTGTCTGCTCTGGCAGTGCAAAGACTCACCTGGAGATATACCATGTGCTATTGACATGTCTGTTGATTTTTCTGGGCCC
Organism: Pterocles orientalis; assembly: GCA_011057875.1. Taxonomy (NCBI): domain Eukaryota; kingdom Metazoa; phylum Chordata; class Aves; order Pterocliformes; family Pteroclidae; genus Pterocles; species Pterocles orientalis. Next base: position 862,919 of record WKFP01015059.1, on the reverse strand, counting down.
AGTCAAAATGTTGCTGTGAGTGACAGTGAGCGATTGATGGGCCTTTTTCTCTGAGACACCTGTGGTGCACAAACAAGGGAATTTGGTCAGTTGACCATCTTCATGTACTTATTAGAAGTACTGAAAGTCTTGGCCTACTCGGTGGAGGAGAGGCTGTAAGTACAGCACTCTATGCTGCCTTCATCTCTCTGCCCGATTTTCTGTTTCTTGCTTCTCTGCTGGTGCTACTTTTGCCCATCTTGTCACCACAGTACCTAAAACTGCTACATAAACCTGGGGATCGTTTGGGAACCTGCAGCCTCAGTGTGCACCACTTCAGAGGGGTAATGATCACTTGCATAAATACCTTTAGGCTCCAGCTTTGAAATAAATGGTGAATAACAAATGAAACAGGGTGTAGTGGAGGGTGTATGTGTTTGCGAATTACTTAAAAGCAGGTGACTTTGACTGTGGAGGTGCAAAGCAGCAAAGCTGTTCTTCTGTGACATATTTTTCCCTTGAAAATGCTCGTCCTTGAAGCCACCTAAAGTTGGCGGTTTTGAGTTTGTGGCATCTGGTTTAGAGGCTGTACAATGCCAGTCTCTGTTGCAAAATTTAAAAAAAAATAGTTTTTTGGTCAGGCTTTTGTTTTTTTCCATAGGTGGAGGGAATAACTAGGCTGTGAAAGGAGGCCACAGTGGTGGATGTGACATTGCTTCTCTCTGTGATATGCAGTGGGGTTGGATAGGATCACTGCAGCTTTGGCTCTTAAATGCACTTCTAATTAAAATGGGAAAAACTAAAACGGTTGTGATATTTATCATCAATATTTGATGCTGTAGATTGCAGTGTAAATGTACAGTGGAATAACCACCATGGTTATTTAAGCTGCAGGGGTTTTGTGTGAAACATGGTCCTATTGAGGATCTAAACTAACATTATTTCTCAGGTTTTTTTGTTTTTCATTGGTGGCATATTCTGGAGAGTTGTGATTTATGTCTGAGTTCTTGGCATTTTCCCTCACTGCTGCTTACTTAAGCAGAAGTGACACAGTCAGCTCATGGGGAAGTGTTTGGTTTGTCCATTGAATTAGTACTATTACGTTGTGTAATCAAAAGCAGTATATTTCCATTTGTGTAGAGCTGATAATCTGAAATATAAATTACTTGACATGCTGCTCAAATTAATTCAGTTCTCATGAAGATTTGGTATGGTCACAATAAGGGTATTTTTGTTTTAATTTATGTCAGTTTCTTATAGTTTTTGAGGGACCATTTGCAAAGTGAACAAGTTTGAAAGTGAAAAATATTTTTGTTCCTTCTTAATTTAAACAAAACCCAAATTGACTAAACAGATCAGTATCAGGAATGTGTCTGTATGTGTGGGAATGTTGTAGCTACACTTAGTCATCAAGGAATAGCTGCTTACAAGCACAGCCTGACACCACAAGTGGCTTTGGGTGGTTTAATAGAACTGCTTTTGGAGCATTTCCTTAAGGTGAATTCAGTTTTCAAGATATGGATGATACTGGTCATGAAGAGGCTAAATATGTAAAGTCATGGTTTCATCCCAAATATTTTTTTCCCAGGATTTGTAGTAAAAGGAAAACCAAACAAATGAAAACCAAACAAATGACAAGTTCACTGAAGAAACAGAGTAAATCTTTTCTTTGATGATCAGAGTAATCTGGCTTGTTCATGTTCTCAGTGTATGTGTGGCGCTGGTTTGCTTTTTATTGTATAATATTTTAGTGATAGTGGTTCCAACTGAGCACAGTGGCTGCAGAAACTTAGGTGCCTATTAATTGTTGAAATATTTAGGTTATTGACAAATTATATAGGTGATATATTTGATAATTTCATTCTGTTTCTGCTTGGACTAAAATTAAAAATATGGTGGATTACAGTATAATTTCTTTTAAAACACATGTCTATTTTTGTAATGAAGTACAAAGTAATTACAGACTAATTTCCTTAATAGTTTAAGGCTAAACAGTAAAACTCTGCCTTGGCTTAAAGTATTACATTCAAATTTATAGGACAATTCTGAACCAAACTCCTTTATTTTAGTGGTTGGCTCACCAGCTCTCATGGTCTGCCCTTTGAAAGTATTCCAGGGTTCCTTCTTGTACAAGTTGCAAATCTATTGATCCACTGTGGATCAATCATGGGGGAGAAAAAAAGGAGGATGGGGTAGGGAATACTTTTTGATGGTAGTTTTGATTCTTGCAATGTAACTACGAGTTTAAAGCTGACATATGCAGTATTTGTAATTAATGCAAACAAACTGTAAGGAAAAAGACAGAAGAATGCTAAACAAAAATAGATTTGCCATTTAAGTGCTGTTCCTCTGAGAATTAATTCTGTGCATGTGGGTCTAAGTGTTAATGTACTGAATGAGCCCATCAGGGGTTCTTGCTAAAATCAGATATCCAGAAGATAATCAGTATCTGATGGAGTTGCTTTTGTAATTGTTTTACCTTTTTTAAAAAAAAAAAAGTAAAAATTGATTGTTTAGCTTTAATTTTGTAGTTCTTGTGAAACTTTAATACAGCAATGTGTTTCTTTAGGCTATCCTCATAAGCTGCTTACTAATTCTGTTTTGCATCACTGTAAAGCAGTTATACATGTCAGATCAGAACCAGGCCAATAAACTTATTAACTGAAGTTGCTGGATCAAGTGTTTGATGTTAAAAGCATCTTTAAATATATATCATACATGACATGTCATGGTGTCTTGTGCCAGAAGTAGGACAGAAGTTTTTGATGCTATTTCATGATTTAAAACACTGAGTTGTGAAATACAGGTGGTGCCCTGCCTTGAACAAGTGTGGCATTCAATTTGCTTGTTCACACGGGGAAGGGGCCTTTGAAAAGTGTATTTTTTTCCTTTTTCCAGGGTTACTTGGCCTGTGTTTCTGTTTGCAGAGTTTTGCATGTCCAGAATTTGGACGTAGGGGCAGATGTGAAGCTGTAGGGCAGCTTTTTCAAATGAACCGACTAGTCAGGGTGGTAGCATCCGCTGATGAGATGAACTGTGATGCAGGCAGGAAGGACAGTTATGTGTCTTCAGGACAGCTGCAGTCCCAGCTCCAGTTTATCTTTTTTCTTTCTTTTTTTTTTTTTTTTTCTTCTTCTTAAAAGCCAAGGCTAGTGTAAGGAGAAACTGTTATTGCAAATCTTAACTGTTAAGTTTCATTGATGGATTGATTAGCTGTTGGAAAATGGACTTTAACAATGCCTGGTGCTGTGTGCGACTGCTTCTGTTTAAACAGCTGAATTTGCTAAACAGCTTAAGCAGCAGTGTGCTCTTCGCTAGATACATATTTATGAGAGACAGAGAGGGCAAGGCTACTAAAAGGCAGAAGCTGAGTAAACTTTCTCACTTAGACAGCTGATGTTCATTGTGTCCTGCTCACAGCTGTATAGTCCCTGATGACAGTTTATAGCAGGGCCATTCAGTCGGCGCATTCGAGCCAGACCCAGCCTGTGCCATGACTCCATCCGCTCCCACTCTCCAGAAGATTTTTGTGGTTTGATTGCTATCTGGGCACTAATAAACAGCTGTAACCTGATCTGTTCCCTGCTTGTCGGGATGTTAGGCAGCTCTTGTTGGAGGAGTTGCTTCATGCATGGCAATAATGTCATTTACAAACAGTTGATTTTCATTTTTTTTCTTATCTGGGAACTAAGGAACGTGTCTTATCTTTGCTTTACTACAGAATAACTAAATAAATAACAGGGTCTCATCCAAGTGGACTGAAGCAGATGGAAAAACTCTTGACTACTGCTGCTTGAATCTGGTTTTGTTCAGCTATCAAAACGAGGAAATCTTGTGTTAGAACGAGTGCAGGCCTGAGCACTGGCCAGCACTGTGCCTGGGACTGACGCAGGTGATTGATGAGTGCACATACAGGTTTTAATGAGCTCTTGTTGACTGTATATTGAATACTACTGAATTAAAAGGAAGTAAATTAAGAGCTGAGACAGAATTAGCCTTCAAGTGTTTTCTGAAACCAGTTGTGTATTGATATTGGGAGTAACTGCTAGTCTTTGTCTGAAAGTCTGTGTATGTATATATGCATATACAGAAAAATAGTTACAGAGATATAGTCTGGGGGTAGTTTTTTATTGTGTTGTGTGGTTTTTTTTTTTTAACTGGCTTTATTCATTGGTTGATCATTTCAATGTAAACATTTTAGATGCTATATCTGTGTGGCATCAGAAATGATGTGATTAAAATACAGGAAAGTAAGCAGGAGCTCAGCAGGCTTGCCACTGCAGTCGGTATGCATGGAAGAGGGAAATGCCTGTTCACATCCTGTTGCCTGTGAATTAAAGCATGAGAGAGTTTATTTGCATGAGAAATATTCAGTATTTTCATAACAAAATTTAGATTCTAAAATGCACAGTTGGTACAGCACTGTTCAGCTCTTCATAAATGGATTTAGATTGCAGGTGGTATTTAACAATAATAGGACTCTGAATGGGAAGTCTCTTTTCTAAGTCTTGGAAAACTTCAGTTTGGATTCAGTTAGCGGAAAAGGAAAAAAAAGGGAAATTTTAGTGTCCTGTCTGGGGGCTGTGTGTTAGCAAGTGCTAATGTAGCATAAATTCTATATAATGAGAAAATTCAGAGCAGCTCTTGCTCACTATTAACATGCATTTCTGCAAACCCAGCTGCTTTGTTCCTTTGAAACATGAGAAGAAGGAGAACCCTGTAACAGGCATCATTTACTGTGACTGAGGGAGTTGCAACAGTACCAGTATTCAAAAGTAATTGAAAATGAGAAATTATACATTGTATATTTCTTATCCTAGACAGCTTCTGGAAACTTCCTGCCTTTACTAGTTCTGTTCCCTGGCTTGGGTCAGTGTTGGGAGTTTGGATATTAGTATTACTCTGTAACTTCATCCAGGTCTACAAATAACCTGGAAGAACACAGGAAGGATTACCCACAGAGAGTTTGTACATTGAGTGATCCATGATAACCATAAATGCCAGTTGTGGTCATAAACTGTTTGCAGCAGTTCATAGGCTGCAGTATTTTTTTTTTCTGCAAGTTGCACCATTTGGAGGATAAGGTGGTAGGAGAGGTGAAAGCTGTGTACTTACATTCTGCAATAGTTGTGCTTATACCACCAAAAGACAGACTTCTGTTTGCTTTAATATGTCTGGTTTAAAGTGAGGAAGGTACAAGTCTGCCAGTAGCTAGCCAAGAAGAATCTTGTACTTTTTTGGAAATTACATAAATAATGTTTGTGCTGCTCTTCGTGTTTTGCAGTAAGACAGGTATGTATTGTAGTGCAGTGATTAACAGGAGGTTTGTGACACAGAGGAAAACAGACCAAACTTTCAGCAGAGTTTGTGCAGAAAGGTCCGCTTCTTCAAAATCTGGCCTTATGATTTGTTTGAAGCATTGGTTCTGAGAAATCCATCTTTCTCACACAAGAAAGTGTATTGGCATAGGAAATCAGCATGTACTGTGTTTGGCAACCTATAACTGTTCTTAGCTTGCTATCTGTTAATTCTAATTTAATAGTTTATTTTGAATGTCCTCACTTTTCAATCTTTCTTGAGATTTTCAAGCATATTTTGTCCTCCCTCCAAGGATATTTTTTAACGACAATCCAACCATGCTATTAAATTGCAGAGGATCCAATCTTCCTCCGTGACCATGGATATGGTTAAGGGGACTTGGAAACTAGTTTGCTTCTCTGGGAAGCAGTAAGCTGTGGGATGTTTGCATGCAGCAAAGTGTGCTGTGCAGAACAGAGGTTGACTGCATAACACAAAGATCAGATTAAAAAAAAAACCCAACAATAAAACAGAACTTCCAAATATGAAGTAGTACTGTTTATTCACCAGTCATCTTTCCCCCTCCTGGAGTGTAATGCACATTTCTTTCCTGAGAAAAAAGAGGACCGTATTTGCTATTTCAGCACATTGTCATGTTTCTAAAGAATCTTAGGGGGAAAATAAACAGTTTTTGGATGGCTCTGTCTTTTCCCTCTTTATGCCAATAGTTTTATTTGATCTGGAATTCTTCTGTTGGCTTAGTCCTTTCTTTGACCATATGTATGTCATATAAACTGACCCTGAGTAGATATATATGTTTAAAGTTTGTGTTTTTCAAGCTGTGTACTTAAGATCTTCTTTGTTTGCTGCTGAATTATATTGACCAAGTGTATGTATGTAGATGTAATAATGGTTACGTCGCATGTGATGAGTTCCTTCTGTCTCCAGCTGTTTGACATCTTTTCAGAGTATGTGGATTTTCAAAAGTTTTATTTGACATAGAATCTTAAGTTTAGGCTATAACTCCAATTTATAGGGGAGAAAGTAATCAATTTTTCTTTTGAGGAGAATAATATTGCCTTTTTGAGTGATATAAATGGAAGATTGTGCTAAAAAAGTGGGTTTTGAAAATGCTCTTCAACTTTTTAGTTGACTTAACAGTTATTTGGGTTTTGAACATACAGTCTGATTCCATATAAGCAGGGAAGCGAAGTTGCTATTGGCACCATCGTTGACCCTCTAGCTATCTGCAGAGCTTCAACATGGCTCCAAGGCATATGGAAGAATTGGTTCTAGTAAAGTCATCAAAACTGCATGGAAAGAGAATTGGTTATCAGAGCCTGTAATGACTCTCTACAATACTGTGTAGCCCAATGATCCATTTCAGGTTTTTTTGAATGCTTTCTTTACTATGCTGGGCTTAAACCTTGTGCTGCATTATTTTTAAAAGCTCTTTCACAGTTTTTGCAGTTAATGGTGAACTCACTGTTACGTTACTCAGTTTTATGGAGGAAACGGCAATTGGGCCTATAAAGAAGATACTTTCCAAAAGGCTTTATATCAGCCATTTTTTTGGATCTAGGTAAATTTCATCTTATTCAGAAGATATTGTAGAGTATTTTACATTTTCTAGGATATCTTCCAGAAATACAACTCATCTGTTAGAGAAATTAAAGAAGGTTAGTTGTATAGTGACACTGTATTCCCAAAGAGTGTTTAAAGTTTTATTCTTGAGAATTTACCAGTTTTATCATGAAGTTATGAGAAACTATAAATCTTGGATCCCAGTTACGGGTTATGCCTTCACATACTGTAAGCTGACTCGCACACAGCTAAACCTGCACTGTTATCCTTTTATCTGCTAACTCAATGGTGGTGTACTTAATGTGCTTACCAGGGCGATGGTATTAAACTGGCATGTTCTCCTAATAGGGCTGGTGACATGCTGGAAAGCACCCACCAGGAGCTTCTGGTGTGCAAGCAGCTATGCTGAGGGCAGAGTTGAGGACTCTGATTTCTCCTCCAGGCACAGAATTACTCCCTTTTTAGGGGAGCAGAGTGGACGGAAAGGTCAAGGAAACTGATAATTACATTTTGTTTCTAACTCGGAGTACTGTAAAAGATTCAGAAGATGGATTGTGTTGATGAAGGATGTGCTTTAGGTGAGGTATGTAAGGAAGGAGAATAAACTTGTTGGGGAAAATACCTCTAGTTCACCTGCTTGTTACTGGCTGAATACAGAAGTTGGAAGGGAAGGTGGAATGGCCAAATCAGGACTCGTAAACCTGAGATGATTATACATGGGGTAGGTTGCCTGCCTTGGAAATAAGCAGGCATCCTGAAAAATTTACTGCAAAAACAAACAAGCTTTTTTTCCCCTTTTATTTTCTTTCTTTTTATTTTTTTTAACAGTTAATCTGTGGATACAACAAATAATAATGGAAATGCAATCAGAAGCCTGCCATTAGTCGGGGCTGTTTCCTGTCACTCTGACAGCTACTTCTCAGTTCAGCTTACTTTTGAACATTCCTCATTACTATGCTCTTGAAGTGTGGCAGGAGGAATCTGGTTTGAGAAAATTTTCCCAGTTGCATTGTGCTTTAGTGCGTCTCTCCAGTGATGGAGAAGCATGGTTCTATGTGGTGTAAAGGCAAGCTAAATGGAGTCTGTGGGTTGGTTTGTTGTTTGGGGTTTTTTTTGTGTTGTTATTTTTTCTGTTGGTGGGAAGCTGTGCCCTGTTGATCTCCCACATCTCCACAGTCCAGGTATCCATCTTATCTGTCTTTGCTTCCAGGTATCTGCCCAGCCTATGCCTTAGATTAAGGCCATGCAGATCACTGCCAAGGTTACTACCTGAGCTTTCTTTGACAGAAGATGTGGTTTTTCAAATTTTTTTTTAACATCCGTGGAGGTATTCCTAGTATGCTTCCAGTTCCAAAGCTTTTTCCATGGTCTCTGGCAACATTTTTATTTGCTTGCTGGAAATCTTCAGTGAATTTTTTGTAATTGTACATCTGTTTGCTCATTTAGTGGAGAGGTCAATGCACATTGTTACTCGAGCAGTTTTGGGTAGGACACAGTCTGCAAGTGGAAAAGTGGACTGTGTTTTATGTAGGCACTAGAATGTGGATAAAACTGGATTTTCAGGAACCAAACATCTTTTGTTTACTGTTACAAGAGACTAGCTTTAAAGGTAGATTTTAATGGCATAATGTGGTACCATGCACAAACGTCCTTTGATCCTGTAGCTCACTCCTACTCCAGAGAAGTCCACAGTACTTGAATGCAAGGACTAAATGTCAGCTCCCGTGTGGCTGGGGGAAATATCCTCAGTTTTGGCTGCTGTGAAGCTACTGTACTAGTGCCCGCAACTCCCGGTTGAAATTATGTAGTAATCTCTCAGTGTTCGTTCAAGATAAATAAGAACCATGTGGGTGTGCGAGGAATGGCTGCAGTTCTTTGCATACTACTTTGCCAAGGTGCAAGGAGAGAGGTCACTTACAGCAGCCCTGCTGTGGCAATTCCTGACTGAGACCTTGCCAGGCAATTCACTGAAGACAAAGGCTTTGGCTTATAGTTCTTACTTCTGGAAATAAATATTGATGATGCAGTCAGATCCCTGACAATAGCAGCACAAAAGATTGAGTGAGAGAGTGAGATGTTTTGATAAACCTTCGCTAGATTTCCGAATACCTTGTGTGTGCTCTATATGCAGTGTTGTCTTTCACAACTTGAGTGCTCAAGGGTTTCCTAATTTGCATGAAAAAAAATGAATTGCATTTGTCACTGGATATACTTTTCTTGGCCAAACACATGCTCTCTCAGGTTTGTTTTCAAAACACAACAGCTGTTTTGTGAATGTAACTGTTAAAAAGCTGTCTGGAATAGTTGCACTATGGTAACTTCAGTGCCCTCAAACAAACTGACTTTACTTGTGGAAATAAATGCCAAGCTTGGTAATCCCCTCCAGTGACTGCCAAGATGCTTCTGGCAGGCTGCATGCTGGGGGAGCCCAGCCTCACTGGGCAGCTGGTACCCTCTGTGGCATCCCAGTACCCTGCGGTGGGGAGGCCTGTGACCATCTGCTGTGTTCTTGGTTTCATAGATGGTTGCATTTTGAGGATGATGTTACTGTTGGTTAGAATATATTACTGAGCCTGTGTATCTATCCCCTCCTGTGAGGGGGATAGTCAGCCTTAAGAAACGGAATGACTTAAGTCTATATGTAAGATCATAGAGCAGCACTCCTTCAGGTATACACCTGGGTGGATGGCAAGGCAAGGGTTCCTGCCAGAGTGGATGGTGAAGCTGTAGCTAGAATTCATTGTGGGGTTTTTGCCAAGACTGGGAATTTTGTGGCTCACTTGCAGGGGAGTACTGGGCCACAGTGGTGACTTGGGGTCTGAGTAATTGCGGACAGCTTTCCACTGCTGTGCCTAGGTCTTCGTTGCACAGCTGGAGCTCTGGAGCTGGCATAGCGATGCTGCTGGATACTCTGGGCCAGTCACTCAACTTCTCAGTGTGACATTTGCATGTGACAGCCTGAAGTAAGGGCTCTGGTGCTGCACTAAACCTCTGTACTGGCAGGAATGCTGTGGGTGGCTGCAGCTAAAATAGATGTAGCCAAGCACATCCTGAAGTGGGAACAGCACTTGGCTAAACCTTCTCCCCTTGGCATCTCTGTTGTATTTGCACATTTACACTCTTGTGAGTTCATGAAAGTCACTTTGGATTTGTGTTACTAGATGCAAATGGGACAGGTGTTCTAAGGGGTTGTTGTACCTAAATGTAGCAAACAAGGAATAGACTTTTTCAAAGCAAATTAAGTTAAAGGATTGAAAAGAGATTAGCAGAAGTATTTGCTAGTCATAAGCATTCTTTTAATTCACTTCCACAGGAAGAAACAAGTATCTCCCATGCTATGCTTAGTGGAACTCTGCCAGTAAAACTGGTGCGAGTTGTCACATCTAAATAAAGTCACAGGAGCCTACAGGAATTACATCAATATTTTTTTGATGATTTACTAGCTAGAAGAGAATGGTGCTGCTTTCCTCATTTGATTAATAATAACCTGTATAATATGCCAAGGTCACTATCATTTGATGCACTTTGAATTGTTTCTCCATACACACTATAGATAGAATAAAAGCATGTTTCTCTGCTCTGTGGTCAGATACAGATTGTTAAAAAAAAACCACCACAAAACAAACCCAAAAAACCTGCCACTCCCCAAAAAAACCTGTAACAAAGACTAAATAATCTGTAAAGAATCTCAAATTCTAAAGGGACTCTAAATACTGTCATAACATTTCTGTTGCACTTAAAAATTATTTAAATAACAGATGCATCTAAAATTCTGTGGTGCAGCAGAGACATGGAAATAAATCCTTTTAAACCTATTCATCTGTAGTTTAAAAAAACCCCTGACCATTGGCAAGTATGTTAAAACCAAAATGTTTCCAATGTGAATAATACCTTTATAAAAATGCCTTCCTCTTTTTTCTATGTCTGTTTGCAAACCTGACTTGGGAGCCTACTTAGGTTGTTTCATTGGCTGTAAGTGTGATACAGGTTCTCTTGTGGTTTTACATCAATGTCTTTTGCTTGCCAACTGTACTTGCATGCTAATTTAATACTTACTTTGACTTAGTGACTATGGGAGGAATCTGATGCAGCCCACATGTTGTTGTTTACATAATTTTGTCAAGTACAGATTTTTTGAAGTCCTTGGTGTTTGCATTCCCCAGGAAGGTGTAGGTGTGAAATATGTCTACCCCAAACCAGCTTCCACAGTTATAGTCAGTGCTTGACCAGCCACCCAGGAAACTTTAAATAATGGATTCACTTGGCTTGACAATGCAGTCTGGTATAGTCAGATTTTTCCGGTTCCCTCTAATTTGAAATTACAGTGCTTGAGCAAAAAACTGATCATAACTTACTGTGTTGCATAGAGAAAAATCTATTCTCTGTCTTCAGTTCTCTTTTAGTCATAGTCTAAGATACCATGTTCTTTATTCATTCTGTGATCAGTTCTGTAGAAATACTTTAGATTGCATGACCTTTAGAATAAATGATTTTGAAGGCACTGGACTATTATTGCTGGGTTTATATCTATGTGTGAGTCAGTGTGTCCGTGAGTGCATTGTGCTGGAATCTTCTGTGGAGGTTCTCCTGCCCTTCTGAGATGTACTCATGGGATTTTCTTCTGATTCTTGCCTACAAATGACTTCTAGCACTTAAGTGAGAAAAAACTTCTAAAACTGTTTTCCCAAAATTTTGGGGTGTTCGAGTTGAGTTGATGGAAGCATTTCAAGTATTTCTAGTTTCTTCTTGCTGTGTGTTGTATTACAGGAATGTCAGTCTGATTCAGTAGAGCCAGCAGTTAAAATCTTCACTGTGACTGTTGAGCAAAAGGAGCACC
>WKFP01015059.1:834505-851188 GCA_011057875.1 Pterocles orientalis | reverse complement strand
TAAATGGTGGTAGCAGGCAAATGCTCGATTCTTATTTGGTTAAGAAATGTCTCTCTCATGTTTTTGCAGTGATGTCATTGTGCTGAATGCTGCTTCAGACATGGAAAACTTACGGTGCTGGAAATGCTGGCTTGCTATGCTTTACTGTGTTGCTTCTGCTTTAACATCTGTTTTCAATAAGGGTGTGCTTTAAAAAGCCTCTTGTTTTTGGATACTAGCAAAAAGTGCTTTTTTTCTTATTCCAGGTACTTGGGAAAGGTGAAGAGTGGAAAGGTGGTGAGGTGCCTAACTCTATTGGTGGAGGGCAGAAAGTTCGACTGCTGAAAGAAGGCATAGAAAGCTATGCTGATCAGGAGGACTTGGTTGTAATGTTTGTTGAATGGTGAGCAAACCTGGCTTGTTGCCTTTACATTTCGAGTCTGAGTAGGCATGCAAAACTAGCTGCTGTGACATGCTGAAAGTTGCATGCTGCTTTTCCCCTCTCACTGTTTATTTGAGAGAGTTTGCTTCCATTTTTCTCCATTCATAAAAACAGTAGATTACTCGTGGAGCAATTGTTTTTAAATGGATTTACAGATATAAGAGTTGTTCATAGTTCTGCTGCCTCAAGGGGGTAAAAAAATGTTATTGGGAGCTGACAGGCTTGTAAGAAAGAGTTTGTCCTCTCCATGTTCAGCTGTGGTGAGGGCAGGATGTGGTTGTGGGCTGGGAGTGTGGAATGGCGGGGGGAGCAAAAGCAGCTCCAGAAATGAAGTGGCTAGTAGGGACCAGAGCATGCTCTTGTTCCATGAAGTAACAGTGATATGGAGGAAGCCAGAAAATGGGCCCCTGAGGAAAGCACTTAGGAGAACAACTTTTGTGTGTTAGAGAACACACCCCTGGTGCCTGTGCTGTCTGTGTGATGGAAGGATGGAGAGACAGTGCTGATGGAGGTGCCAGACTATAGTTCATAGCACCGCTGTGCTTGAACATTCTCACTGGAGGCCACATAGGTTTCTCCCTGTCACAGAGAACAGGGAACTCAAACATGTTCAAATCCCACTTCTTCCATTGCTTCTCTTTTTTTTTTTTCTCCTCCTCCTTTTGCTCCTGTGACAAGAGCATGCTCAAAGCAGCTAAGAATCTAGCTCTCACTAGCTGCCAAGCTCTTCCACACTAGCGTTAACCAGAGTGGGATCACAGCTCTAGAAGAATCACTGCAGGGAAGGTATGGACCAAGTCTCGAATCAGAGACGTGAAGCCCCAGTTGCAGACAGGTAGCCTTGGGGAGTTAGCTGAGTGCAAGCTTGGAGAGGTTCATGCAGGGGTTCATGCTGCTGTTACCGGATCATGTTGGAATGTCTGCTCCAGAATTTTTTTCAGCTTTTAACCTGCTATTAATTAATTTATTTTTAAAAATTTGACAGCTGAAGAATTTTAAGGACTCATTTGCAAGGTAGAGGTTTGGCGGATTTGTACAGCAGATATCGTCACGAGAGAAAGTGATCTGACAGTGGTATTTACTGCAAAGTTCATTTGTTGTCTTCCATAGGTTACGGGTTTAGGAAAGTTGGAGTAGCCTATTAAACTAGTAGCAAATTGAAAGATGCTACTCAGTTTTGTTTTTCTTTAATTTTACCACTTGTGATAAGCATAAGAGAGCTAGAAGGCCAATGTCTAAATCATCTTAACCAATTTGTGAACAGGCTTCATATGGGAAACTTTTATGCTGAATATTTTCTTTGTGTGCTTAATTGACAATAAAAGTAACAGAGTTTGGAGGTACACATTCAATTTTTTAATTTTTTTTTCTTATTGACTTAACCAGTTTTGCATTCTGTAAGTGGAAAAAGTATCTTCCTAAAAGTAAATATATTATGTGTTTGTTTATAGCGTTGTCTTACTATTCATGCAATAACTGAAACTTTTTAAGATTAATTTGGGAGGTTATTTTGTTCTTTACTAAGCGCTCAGATGAATCAAATGTTTCCCAGACATTTGCTGCTTACATTGGATTTCTTTGTTTTCAAATTGTTATCCTGATTCATCATCATTTTCTCCCTGTATGGTAAAACTTGCAAATTTGTTATCACATTTGGGTATAGCTCAAATTCTTCTCCAACATAACTTATCCTCTCAAGAGGCAGGCTGTCTGCTGGCCTAGATGAGAGAGTAGAGAACCATGTGTGTCGAAGTGCAGATACCATAATCTTTCTTACCGTGAAAAATCGCAGGATTTAAGGCCTCTCAAGTTCCTGATGTCCATAATCCCTAATACCTATTGATTAAAATCAGGTGGAACTGATTCCAGATAGGATAAAAAAATAGTTTGCTGGTTCCAGCATTATATTGTAATTCTAGTGAGCTTTTCCTTTGCCAGAATCCTAGTTTGCAATTTTAAATGTTGATCAATGTAGCAGTAAGCTTGGAAGAGACAAGTATAGTGGACTTCCTTTCTTTTTCAAGTGTTTTTCATTATATTCATTGTGAAGCATTTGGAATATTAATCTTGGGGGCAGGGAAAGGAAATATCTGGTTTACTTACTGTAGCTAGGGAAATAATTTCTAGTGAACTGTGCACCTAACAAACTTTGCTTCTTGCCTTTTTTTTGAGAAGTTTTTTTACATGGCTCTCAATTGTGGAAATAGTTTGAACTTCTGTGGACAGCTTGTGTCTTAAGTGCAGATAACAAAATGCTTTGCCTGCAGATGCAATGCTATTTAAATTAGGCTTGTTTTTGCAAGACCCTAACTTTGGACCATTTAGGATTGAACTAGCTAATGGCCAGTGTAGACTGGATAAAATGGTTGATGCTGTGGCTGTTCATACAGAACTCCCCCAGCCTCTTTCTGTTGTGGAAGAATTTTGAAACCTCTCTGGTTTTGGTGTGTGGTGTTATTTTTTAAAAAAACATTTATGAGAATGTACGGGATAACTACATTTTCTACATATCTCAAAATGGTTGAGGTGTGATCCTGGTGGGGATACACTGTAAATGAAAAAATGACTGTGTGGCTGAACAGTCCAGTTCAGAGGCATAAGACCTGAATTGCTGGTTACCTGTAAGCACTCTCTCGTTTGTATTTTCATAGAAATTTTTGAGCTCTTAGCCTGCAGCTCCAGTAGTAACAAGTCCTTGTTGTTATAAAAGTTGTATGTTTAATTCTGGAGGACCTGATCCACCACCAGCATTTCCCTGTGTTGCTGGGAGTGCTGGGTGCATAGCTGGGGTTCTTTGCTGCTGCAAAAGAGAAGGAGGGGTGGGTGGATTCCAGCCCCAAGCATCTGCTATCTGGGAGCTTCAGGAAATGGGATTGGAGTTGTGGAAATTTGCTGGTTTTTTGCGTGGTTTTTGTGTGCTCCACCGCCCCCGCCTTGCTTTCTACTTAATCAGAAGGATTTATGAAGAATAAATAAAAGACTCTCTGAGCTTTTCCAGCTTTCCAAGGAAGTCTGCTTTTTCCTAGATATAGTCTCTCTTTTTCTTCTGTGTCAAATTTTGAAGGCCTGTTTAAAGTAAGTCCTGTGCATCTCCCATAATAACAGTGTAAACTGGAAACTGTTTTGTGATGGTCTTACTAGTGTAGACCTGAGGTGAATCCTCTGTTACAGTGGGAGTTGAGTGCTGGATAGAGTGAGCATAATCTGACATAGCAGGTAAGCAAGACAGTTGGTGGAGTTACAGGTTTTAGTTTGACTCTAGAAGTTTTCCTGGTGCCTAGAGAGAAAAGCAGGAGCCTCATGAGCCAGCTGCTGGGGAGACTGCCAGCGAGGGGCAGAAGGCTGGTGGAGGTCCTGCTCGGGGAGGTGGTGTGGTGGCAGAAAGTCACCTCTTGGCAAAACAGAGGGCCATCAAAATTAGTGAAAAACATAGGTTCATGCTGGATTCAAACACCTGCATAATATTCATTAGTGTGTAAAGTTTACAACAATTGGTAATGCAGTTTAGGAGCTCTGTATTGTGCTATGTATTATAGACTATGCTGTATTAAGTAGCATATCCCTTTCCCAAGCAGAGCCTGTGGCTAGCCCAGCATGTTGCTCAACTTTGGCTTTCTTTTCCAGAATGACAGTCCAAAAGCAATGTTCCAGGGGTGTTTGGTTCCTTCCCGCAGCTGTAAGTCATTGCAGCAGCAGCACTAACTTGATCAAAGAGGAGAAGTGCAGCCTGCCATAAGCTATTAAGTTAAAGCCTCAGACAAATCTCTGTTTTTGTCTGTCTTCAACTTGTCTCCTGTTTCTTGCTTGTTCTTCAGGCTCCTTCTGGCTTTGAATCGGGCTACACCAGTTGAATGGAAAAGGGAGGGAAGTGTATTCCTGTGTATCTGGGCAGAAACAGGCAGTTTTTGCAAAACTGGGGAAGCTCCAAAATGTACAATGTTTTTTTTATACGTTCTTCTGCCAAAGTTACAGAAAAATGAAACGGTGAGAGTTTTCAGAAATCACTTACTTTGTATAGACTACATAACACACTTCCTCTCCAGAGTTCGTACTTTGCTCTGTGGTGGAAATCTACTTCTCTTTTGCATTTGTAAGCCAGCTGTTGTGCAAGGCCAATTGCATGAAATCCCCTTTGAAGAAAGGATGCTTTAAATAACTTCAGAACTGTAATAAAGAAGTACTAGAAGTCAGTAATGGTTGATATGTTGGCACTATGGCTGAGCAATACATTGCAGTGCAAAAACTTATGTTTACTGCAGGTGGGGGTACTGCTGTCTTTCTTAGCCCAGCTTAAAAGACTTTGTAAGAACAAAAATCTTGGTCGGAGTTAGACCCTTTGATTTTTGGTAGCTGTACCATTCCTTTGCCCTATATCAGGGCTGGTGATTTTCAGTTACTGAGGTAGATGTGTGGAATAAGAATATACCTGCCTCCAGATGCAGAAGCTGTGAGGCTGAGATGCTTCCATTAACTCCAAATATTCTGCTGCTTCAGTGGGAGACATGGTTTCAAGCTGTGTAAAATGAACCTTCAAGTGGTTTGCACATCAATGCTTTTAAGTGTAGATCTCAAGCACAAACAAAGGAACCTTATACTCAGAATACTTTAGTCATTTATACATATTTTGAGGTTTTGCTTTAAGTGTGGTTTAATAGCAATAAACTATTAGGCTGGTGATGCTACATTCTTACATGAACTTTGCCAATCCTGTGCATGTTTCTTTCTTTTGGGGTAGTGTTGACCTTCAGCTGTGAGTAACTGCTGTTTTTAGAGGTGAGCCCTCTACCTTTAGATCTTTGTCCCCCATAGGAGTTGGGAGTCAAATCTGATGAACACGTAAGAGTAGATGAAGTTTTGTATAAATAGATATTGTGAAGTTGAGAGCCTTCTGAGTCTTCAGAACATTAGAGAGGTTGAAAGGGAAATCTATACATTGTCAGGATGCAACAAAATTTAAGTTTATGGACAGCTAGATTTTATTGAGATATATCAGAGTACATTCTTGATAAGACTTCTAGGAGAAAGTCAATGCTGTTGTGTTGTGGAACAAGATCATCTAGAGTTTGCCAGTGAGAGTCACTGAAATCATCTTTCTGTCCTACTCTTTCATCTGCTAAGTTTTAATATATTTTTTTAATTTTTTGTTGTTGTTCTTAAACATATACACAGTTTTCTAAGGGGGGAAAATGTATTTTTTTACTCAAAATGTATGAAATGTGAAAATCAATTTCAGGTAAACAAAATCTGAAGGAAAAAAAATCTAAAATGTGGAAGGTTTCAAAAAGTAGAGTAGAAGGGGAACTGTTGGAGAAGTAATATTCATTGGAGCTTTCTCCTAGAAAGGTATAGGACTTTTATGTGGTGGTAAAACATGATTTAATGAGTAATTTTCAGAATAAAAGGGCTGTCTGTGTGATTTCTAAAATTTGAGTAGTCCCTCCACTTGTTTAGACACAGAAGCATTACAATTAAACTAATCTAATGGATGCCTTTGCTTTATTTTCAGCTATGATGTTATCTTTGCGGGAGGCCCTGAAGAACTGCTAAAGAAATTTGAGGAAACTAATCATAAAGTGGTGTTTGCAGCAGATGGTCTCATTTGGCCGGATAAAAGGCTAGCTGACAAGTATCCTGTTGTCCGGAGTGGAAAACAATTCCTGAACTCAGGAGGCAAGTGTGATTTTTGAACACATTAAACTCTTGAACTTGTACATAACTCACTTCTGTTATCTGTTTTATGTATTTGTATGTGGAACTGTCCTTGAATTCCACAAGTATAAAGTCAAGGACTGGATTTGCTGTCCTCCTCTTCACCTTTCCCTCCCCACTTGAATACCTTCTCTTCTGTCCTCAAGAATAGTTTGAATTAAAACTTACATAGTGTTTGTTGGCAGTCACTTGTTAAATGCAGGTAGATAAAGTAACAGCCTAGCAAGCAACTGTGCCTTGCAGTGGGATGCTGTGCAGGGGTGACCCAGTCATCTCTGATTGAGTCTACATCAGAAACAAGCATACAAGCCCAGTCAAAGCAGTATGTGCTATTTATAGGCACAGTTTAGCTGGTTCACAGAATTTCCTCACTTGGCCACCTTGTTCTTGGGGATTTCTGCATACAGTGTAGATGTGCTCATAGCTCTACCTGACCTGTAAGCGTGGCGTAGGCAGTTCATTCGAAGGAGAGTGCAAATTACTGCTCTTAATCTCAATGACGTGTTCGTTCTGGAGTCCTCCTCTAACTGCCAGCTTTGGTACTAATTTTGCAGTTGATTAATGCATGTACTGACACTGATACGTTTTAACTGCAACAGAGCGCAGTATGTCACTTTTCCTGGTACGTGGTTCTTTACCTTACCTGTATGCCCTATCTTTTTTTGTTTTGCCTTAGAGAGATAACGTATATTGGTTTTGAGCTGAATTCTCTTTGTAGTTCTGGCAGTATTAGATTTGGGCTTCTCTGCCAGCAAGTGGTAGGTTAATAAAAATTAAACTTTTTCTACAGATGGGCTTCTTGGGAATGCTAGTCATCTAATCTCATGCTTTGGAGTTCAGGACCATCCTAAACAGATCTGTTTCCTATTTTTTCCCTTAAAATACCATTAGTATAAAAATAACACTTAACTCTGAACTCCTTAAAACAGAATTGGTATATATCACAGGAAGATAACTGGATTTTGAGCCAAGTTGTATGAATTTCGTACTTTTCCTTTGCTGGCACAGAACAGTCAGAATGAAGTCCCTGACTGGTGAACAGCATTGACAGTGTAGTGCTTTTTATGGAAATAACTTGTGTGTGTGTGATATTGCAGGATTTATTGGTTATGCTCCGTATATAAATCGTATTGTGCAGCAGTGGAATCTGCAGGATAATGATGATGACCAGCTGTTTTACACCAAAATCTATGTTGACCCGTTGGCAAGGGTAGGTAGTGACTGACTTTCTCATTTCTTTCTGCTTGGAATAACATCCTGCTCCTCATAAAACAGCAGGAGATAGGAATAAAGAGACAACATTCCTTTTATTTTTGAATGCCATGTTGATGGTTGTGTTTGTTCTCCAGAGGCTCTTAATGTCAGAGTGATGAACAGGCTTCCAAAGGGTCATGACTTGATATATCATTTCAGGCTGTCTGCAAATCCAGGCAGGTTGTGTGTCGTTGTTAGAAATAATAGCTCTGAGGTATATGATTGGACACATTCATCTCAATGAGGGTCCCATGCACTTGGCAGTTTGACAGCCAGAGAACGTGGCATTTTTCCAGGGTGTCACTAATTCATCGTTTTAAATTTTGGCTTGCTGCCATTTCCGATCCTGCCTGCAGCTGCCTCTGGTTCTTCAGTTCTTTGTGAAGATAATGTTCAATAAAGCTGGATCGTAAATTTTTGGTGAAGACCTCTCTGTGCCCTAGTTTAACAAAGTTCTCTGCTGAGTAGCAGTATTAAAGCGTGATGGATGTCAGAGGCACGGCCCTGATCCTGGAAAAAGTTAATGATGTATTGATGTGAAAAGACCTTCAGAAGCTGATATTGCAGAATTTTTAGGTTAATTTTTGAGCATTTGTATACTTAAGGCAGATGTGAAGTTCCTGAAATACATGTGTTTTTCCATTAAACTGTGCCTGAAACATCAGGTATGTTTAGATACAGACACAGAAATAGAATAGAATATTTCGGTTGGAAGGGACCTACAGTGATCATCTAGTTGAACTGTCTGACCCAGGTGTGGCTGACCAGAATTAAAGCATGTTATTAAGGGCATTGTCCAAAGTGCTCTTAAACACTGACAGTCTTGGGGCATCGACCACCTACTCTAGGAAGGCTGTTCCTGGGCTTGACCACCCTCTTGGTAAAGAAATGGTTCCTAACGTCCTGTCTAAACCTCCCCTGGCACAGCTTTGAACCATTCCCATGCGTAGTATCGCTGGATATCAGGGAGAAGTGATCAACATCTCCCTCTCCAATTCGCTGCCTCAGGAAGGTGTAGAGAACAATGAGGTCACCCCTCAGCCTCCTTTTCTCCAAACTAGATAAACCCAAATTCCGTAGCTGCTCCTCATAGGACATGCCTTCCAGCCCTTAATGTTTGAGTTCATTTTATGCAAGTTAAGTCAGATGCTAGATGTACAATTGAAAGGACAGGGTGTAGAGACATTAAAGCTAACTCTGCACTGAAGTCAGAAGTAATTTAATTTGCTGTCTAAACAGATTGTTTTTGTAGACAAAAAAGTGTGAACCTCTGCACAGTGCACTATGGCACTGTGATTCAAAATGCCTTCATGGCACCTAGTTTGGGATACTGTACTATACATTGCCATACAGAGCGTACCATACATTGGACATTGCTAATGTCCAATGCTGTAGAATATATAACAAAATCTTGTAAGACCAAATCAGTATTTTATCTGTTTAAGGGTTTTAAAGTGGGTTGTAAAGGCTATATACTTTGATCAACATGGTAAAACTTCAAAAAACTTTAAATAAGGATCTAGGTAGGATTAATGATACAATATTAGGAACATGTTTTAAAAACACTATTATCTTTTCTGATATGATAATTAAATTTGGCTTTTGTTTTTGAGACTGTGAAATGCAGTATGTTTTTTGTATGCCAAGACTTCTTAAATTTTTTTTTAAGATAAGACACAAATTTTATTTGGCTTATACTTCCAAATTGTAGTTTCTTTGGAGAGTTATGACCTTTTAACCTTCAAGTTTAGGTAAAGTTTTTGCCTGTATAAAACTGATTACTATACAGCTAGCTGCACAACTCGGGAATATAGAAAAGCTTAACAGAATAAAATTAAGAATTATATCTAGGAGCTGAATAGGTAGAGTAGTTTTACCTGATAATTTGCTGCCACTGCAGTATAGATGCAACATTATCATAAAAACATTGACTTTTATAATGCCTCAACTTCTTTGGTACTTTTATTTCAGGAACGCATTAACATTACTTTGGACCACAAATGTACAATTTTCCAGACCCTAAATGGAGCTGTTGGTAAGTGTATGATTTGCATGTTGTGTTTTATTAGCTGTTCTTAACACTTTCTTTTGTTAACCATGAATATCATTCCCTAAGGATACTGGTTTTAAAGAAATATTTGTGTGGTAAACCTATTATCACATTAGTTACAGGTCTTTTGGGTTTAATATTAATTGATCTGTCCCTTTGATAAAATATTTGATTTAAAACAGAAAAAAATAGTTTTCAGTAAATGAAGTTAAGAACCATTTTTTTCCATCTGTCTTTTACACAATTACAACAGTGAGAGTGGTAATTAAAATGGCATTTTAGATGTTCTTAAGCAAATGGCTGTATGTAATGAAATTGAATGTGGAATAATGTAGAAGTTCCTTTATTCAGCTATCATGATTTTAAATTGAAAAATGGTGTCTGTTCAAGCTTCCTTTCTTATGCTTTAACTCCAATTATGGAGTAACTTTTCGTAGTCAGATCATATTTGAAATAACTGTGATTTCTCTACAAGTAGCATTTGCACAAAATTAGTTTTGCTTTTGAAGCAGGTTTTATTCAAACACTGAACGCAGCTGATGGCACATTCTGAAGTTTGATGTAACCTTTTTTTAGCACAAAGAGCTTAGAATTCAAGATCTAGTTTAAAAAATGGACAAAAGCTTCTAAATAAGTAACATTGACAATGATAGCAACAGCAAAGCATATTGTATCTGCAAGAACCTAAAGAACCCTGATATTTTAGCTTATTAATAAAATGTTATTACTGTATGATCTTTGATTTGCAGATGAAGTCCTTTTGAAATTTGAAGAAGGAAGAGTAAGAGCAAGGAATTCAGTGTATGACACGTTACCGGTCACCATTCATGGGAATGGTCCAACTAAAGTGAGTGACCAGCTTGTTTTTATTTTTTTGCAAAGACAGCAATTTTAATAGAGGCAAAAACAATGGTGGAAGAGTCTGAAACAGTCCCTGTGCACCACCACTGTTCATTTCCAATTAATGTTGATAAGAATTGCAAGGATAAAAGTCCGATTCTAATACATCTTTCCATCATGTTATTCTCCTGTCACTGTAACTTGATATTGCTGCTGAAACAACTAATTCTGCTCCCAAAATCATTGTAGCATGGGATATCGGAAGTGAGTAAGCTTATGTTAATTTGTTCACTATCACAAGAACTAAAACAGTTCTTGAGGCTACTGAAGAATGTTTATTTGGTTATTAAACAGTAATCAAAAGAATAGGTTTTCAGGGGGAGAAAAATCTAACCAAGAGTCATAGACTGGGGTACAAAACAGTAACGTCTGATCCTACTACGGACCTTGATGTGTGTTTGTATACACATATAAAAAATATATTGTATATAGACAAAAATATATGTATGTGTGTAAGTGTGTGTTTGTGTATGTATATGTACAGGCTGGGCTAGCTTTTGTTGTTGCATCTTCAGTGTCATTGATCACTGGCTGCAATGTACCCATGGCTCATGAGCTGTGCATGGTAGAGCACTGTCTGCCCTGTGAAATAGCTGTTTTGGCAGATTCTGTCCGTGTGTAAGGATTCTATCGTTGAGCAGACCTGGCACACCTTCTCTGTTAGAAATGTCTGTGTTTTGGTCAAATGGCAGTTACATTTTTTTGTTATATGGCAATGAAACATAAAGGTTTATAATTTTTAGTTGCCTCTGTTGGCTGAAGGATTGGACATGGCTGCATTCTAAGTTTTTTTTGAACATGTGTTCTCTTCTGTAGCTCCTTATTTTCAGAAAAATGCCTCCTAGGAGAATGAAATAAAGTTTGAAACTCATTAATAGCCCAGTGACTGCTGCTTCTTAGTTTTTGCACTGTATTTCGCCTTTGGTATTAGTAAATGTAGTGATACCATTGTCTGTTTGGCTTATAACTGTTCATTGGTGGCGAAATACATGACCAATTTTTTCCATGTTGCTCCAGTTATTTTTGCCTCAATTAAATCCTCAGGTTATCTGTCATCACTGGCTTTGCTGACACTTTGCCAATGAAAAGGAAGGTACTGTATTTTACAGTTGGGCAAGAAACTTAGGTTGGAACTTATACTAATCCACAAGTTACGCTACTTTAAACAAAATTCGATCTCTAGTGACGTAGTTTTAAAAATAAAGGGGAAACTTGCTGTATATCGCTTTGTCAATGTCATTAGATTCTTCTGTGTTAAACATAGAATAGAATTAAGCGGACAATAGTATAACAGAATTTGAAAAAGTTTTCACTAGTTAGTAGATAAACTAGCACAAAATTAATTCCCAGAATTAACTCCAAATGCTAACAGATTTTGTTTATAAGAACCTCCTGTTTTGTATTTAATTTCTTCAGTTTGTAGATTAGTAAATAGCATTGATTAGAGACACTTCCTTGAAATGATACCAAATTATCCTGAAATGTAATATTTTTCTTTTTTTTCTCAAGTGCAATGGCTTTTTTGTGGAATATTCATTTTTGTTGACTTTATTCTACCTCTCTCAAATTAAGTTCATTTATAATCTGTCTAAGATGATTTTCAATATACGTAAACAAACATCCAAAACATGATAAAAAGCAGATTAAATGTTGGACTGGAGCATGTTTTCTATGCAAAATAGTGTTCTATCCTTCCAGGTTTTTATGAGGGCAGTACAGCAGGAATGCATAGCAGCCTTCCCACAGGCAGACTTTCTGTGGAATAAGAGGTCCCTTAGCACAAACTTCCCATGGAATCCAGGAGGACAGGGCAGCCCAGGCAGCCCACTGACAGAAAAAGTAGATATTTTGTTCACTGCCAGTTCAAAATGTGTTAAGAAACTAGATGCTGCTTTAAAATGTCTCCCCCAGATGGCTTCTGAATCTTGGCATAGCTTGTCAAAAATACATTGTCTGGACATCTATCTTCTGCATTTTCTGTTTTTCATATGGTCACTCTGTGTTCTGTGTAGAGTGTTGATGATTCTCAGATTTGGAAAAATAATTAAACTGTAGTCTTTTTTCTGGCTTAAAATCATGCCTAGCAACTTTTGAGGGCTTTGGAAGTCATGCAAGTATTTAGTAGTTAATATACTAGCAATAAATTTTTGGTTTAGCTGAAGCAGTAAATGTAGATGCTAGGAGAATATAATCTGTTTTGTAAATGAAGAGAAGAAAAAGCTTTAACCAGCTATTTTTGTGTATTTGTGTGTTGGCTTGTTGGTTTGTGGGTTTTTTTTAATCTTAGATTAAATAAAAAAGAGTCAATTGGTTTTAGGTAGAAGAGATTAAAGGAGTAAGCCTGAATTATATAAAAGGTACAAATCACCATTTCCATTCACTTTTTGTTAATCTGAATTGTTCATTTATTTACCAGATTCACTTGAATTATTTGGGAAACTATATTCCTAATGCTTGGACACGGGAAACTGGTTGCAGTATTTGTGATTTAGACTTACTAGACCTGTCAACAGTAACGGTAAGAATACTTTTTGCTAGAAAAAAACCCCTTTTGATTGCAGTTTATAGATGTATAGTGGCTTCTGAGGCAAAGTGGCTTCAGTGTGCAATATTGTGTTTTGTAGACATCTCAGGACATTTTTTCTGGTGTATGAAACTGTAAAGATAGTTTTAATTTACTGGAAATGTCAATGTTTTAGGAATGTGTTTATGCATACATTTTAATACAGATTTCTCCAATGTTACTGAAGATGATCCCATCCCCAATAGCCCTCCAGATCCTTACCTCTGTTCGCTGAGGGTGAATGGATTATCTTTGAATAATACAAGATTCAAATGTATAATTAGGATTTTTGGGGAGATAGAAAAACTCTTTAGATATTTCAGATTTTTAACTGCAGACCTACAAAAAACTTGATAGGTGTCAGTTTAACAATCTCTGTTACAAACAGAGGTTAATACTTAATTGTAACATACTTACAGTTATTATTTTCTGAGAGAGAAATAGTCAAAACTGCTTTACCTTGTAAAGGATGATACATATATCTGTATTGTGTGTGCAAATGTGTTTCTGTAGAATAAATCTGATATCCAATTTTTGGGAACTTACTTGGGCTCTTTGGCTCCAAGCATGATGTCTCTAGTGTCTTTGTTAATATTTCAACTTGTACTCAGTAAATTTTAGGCAGAGTAAATACTGAGATCTACCATGTGGAAATGTAAGGCTTGTACTTAAAAGAGCATTCTGATTATCCTTAGCAGTCTGTTACCAGCAGGTGTTTAGTTTCTGTTCCATATTAAAGATTAGAAGGTCATGTTGAGGCTAACATGAAAGAAGTAGTGGCTTGTTATCTTTGTAATGTAAGGACAAAGTGAAAGAATTTCTGGACAATAGGCAGCTTATGGACTGGAATATAAATTTTAAAAAATTCTGAAATTGTAATAACTTTCAGATTATTTTGGTATTTTTTTTTAAATTTTTCTATGAAGATACAGCATTTGAATGGTGTTCCACTGAAATAGTGTTTGCACTCCTTTACCTGAGGAAAAGAAGTGGTCTAAATTTTTCCTAATGGTGTTAGTAATTAAAACGTGGTTGGGGAGCAGTTAAATCTTAAAGCCAGTAATGGGAAGTAACTTGCAGTGATTTACTGGATAGTTTCCTATAGCTTATATACATCTACTTGGAACGTATCTTCTTTGCTGTAATTCATTCCTTGGACTTAATACCTCACTCACTCTGCCAGAAGAAATAATGAGACTTTTTCTTGGCCTCAGTGAAAGTGTTTACTTCAGGGGTTTCTGAGTACAAGCAATATTTCATTTTCTGAACATGATTTCTGTTCAGGCGTGGCTGGTTTCTAAT
This sequence comes from Pterocles orientalis, assembly GCA_011057875.1. NCBI lineage: Eukaryota > Metazoa > Chordata > Aves > Pterocliformes > Pteroclidae > Pterocles > Pterocles orientalis. The sequence goes on along the minus strand of WKFP01015059.1, from coordinate 836,989 downwards.
TGACAAGAAATTTTCAGTGAAAAGAGCAATACCAGCTCTGTGCCTCTAATAATTTTTCCCATATTGTTTTATTTAACTTTCTGCATTGATACACTCATATCTTCTGAGGATTCTGCTTGTTATTTTCAGAAGCAACTAGAGAATTGGACTTGTTCGTACCAACCAAGTTCTGGACTTTTAGTTCCGTCAGATGAATTCTGGCCTGAATGGGTCCTTGACTCGATGAGCTTAGGTGTTGTGGATTCAGTGTTTTGGGCTGTGCTTACCTACAGACCTTGATTTAGCAGTACAAAACAGATAGATCCTTGTTCTGCAGTGGAGCTTGAAATAATACTGCTTTCCATTATGGGCACAGGGAGATCCTTCCTTCTGTGCAGGTCAAGGGTGGGAGCATTACCTTGGGTTGTGTAGGTCAGTCTGTGGTGGATGAGCAGAAGAGCCCAAGGTACTACCAGAGTCAGTGTGAGTAGATGCTGAGAGCATGGCCTGTGAAAAACTGAACTTCAGGACTACCTGCGAAGGAGCTGAAAGCCATGTATGCAGGGTTGCTCAGTCCTTGGCCTTTTCACAGAAGCAGGACCTCCTGTACTCTGATCATGGCTCAGGTGTGGAACCTCTTAGTAACTGATTTCTTCTGCTCATGTCAGCAGCCTGTGCCACCCCCATATTGGCCACTTGCCCAGGTCAGAGCAGGGTAATGAAGAATAAGTTGGAGAATGCACTTTGGCTCAATAAGTGTAAATTTTGGCCGCTTTTCTTAAAGATTTTTTTGCTAAAACCCAAATAAAATTGGACAATGAACTTAATTTCCCTAGAGCTACTTCTTAAATCCTGAAGCTTGTTACTGGTGTGGAGACTTCCCAGTGCAGGTGGAAAGGTTGACCTCGCTCATCTTCTTGCTTTGCTGGTGATGCTGGCAAGGGTTCCTGAACTTTGTTCTGTGTAGTCATACTGAGACATTGCGTTGTATTTCTTCTAAAAATTTTCATATGCTCAACTACCGCTTGTGAAAAAGTAAAGTTTAAAAGGCATCTTAGTGAAAATAAGAAAACCTGTTAGAGAAAATGCAACATTCCAGTGCAGATAGGTATTTCCAAAGTTTTTTTGCTGAGGCACAGATGGGAAGAACCAAAACTTCTGACTTGATATACTCAAAATGCTGGTTATTAAAATTGCTCGTTGTGACCTGGATTCAGATTATGCAGTGACAACTCTTTATAGTATGGTGAACTAGGGTTTAGACTGAGGAACTCTCTGCTTTGAGGAGATGCAAAGATGCAGCACACAACTCTCTGCTTTGAGGAGATATAGTTTGCAGGAACTCCTAATTTTTGAAATGCTGTTTTGCTTTGGTCATGCTCTTGAGACTTTAGCGTAGATTCAAGTGGACCACACTTTGATGTACTGAAGGAGCGCTAGTAATTCCTGATTGTCCCTATAACCTTTGCAGATCCAGCCTGAACCTGGTTCTCTTTGTCCTGGAAAATAAGGGGAAAATGGCTTAGCATTAGAGAAATATGCAAAATAACTATTGCAGCAGGTCTATTATTCATAGCACATGTGCATATTCAGCTTAGCAAGCCTGATGGCACGCGCTGCTTTCCTCATCGCTCACAATCAGTGGTACCAGTTACTGTGACACCAGCATCAATGGAGAGGTTGCCAGAGAATATCACAGTTGCTTTTTTTATCAAGATATGTCAGTATACTTGTCTTTGTCAGCTATTTTGAAGTTATTGGGATGTCTGCCTGAGCACATACTAGGTTTGCAGATGGAGTTATGAATAGGAGGTAGATAGGGTAAAATCCAGTATGTTTCTGGATTTCTGATGTAGACAGTGACAGTGTAAGGTCTCAACATGCACTAATGATTTATCCAGACACTTTAAGTGGGTGTTGGCTTGGTTAAGGAAAGCTAGCTTGCAGCCTTTTATACTCATATAAGGTTTCTCTCTAAGCCTTGTAGTGGGTTAGACATTTATACTAGGTGTCTGTTTTAAAGGTGGAAAAAATTTTTGTTTGATCAGTGAATTTCTTTGTGTAGGAGTCAGCCTTTGAAGGTTAAATTTTTGTCTCACATGCTGTAATAATATATTTTAGAAACACATGAAAGTGCTGTCTAGGTTTGTTTTAGTGGTCATGATCTCTATATCAAGCACATAGAATCCAGGAATTAATACCACTGTTCAAACGATGTGAATTTGCATTAAAATAATCCAGTATCCTTGGATGGAAGGGGAGAAGAGGGAATGGTTTCAAGCTGAGACAGGGGAGGTTCAGGCTGAACATTAGGAAGTATTACTTCTCGGAAAGGGTAATCAGGCATTGGAATGCACTGCCCAGGGAGGTGGTGGAGTCACCGACCATGGGAGTGTTCAAGAAACGTTTGGACGTTGTGTTGAGGAATATGATTTAGCTGGGAAGTATTGGTAATGGTTAGACTAGATGATCTTCTAGGTCTTTTCCAACCTTGATAATTCTGTG
>WKFP01015059.1:795306-834485 GCA_011057875.1 Pterocles orientalis | reverse complement strand
CCAACCATAAAAAAGACATGGACCTGTAGGAGTGAGTCCAGAGGAGAGCCACAAAATTAATCAAAGGGCTGGAGCACCTCCCCTATGAGGACAGGCTGAAAGAGTTGGGGTTGTTCAGCCTGGAGAAGAGAAGGCTCCGAGGAGACTTAATAGCAGCCTTCCAGTACCTGAAGGGGGCCTACAGGAGAGATGGGGAGGCACTCTTTATCAGGGGAGTAGTGAGAGGACAAGGGGTAATGGGTATAAGCTGAAAGAGGGTAAATTTAGACTAGACAATAGGAAGAAATTTTTCACTATGAGGGTGGTGAGACACTGGAACAGGTTGCCCAGGGAGGTTGTGGATGCCCTATCCCTGGAGGTGTTCAAGGCCAGGCTGGATGAAGCTTTGAGCAACCTGGTCTAGTGGAGTGTGTCCCTGTCCATGGCAGGGGGGTTGGAACTTGATGATCTTTAAGGTCCTTTCCAACCCAAAACATTCTATGATTCTATGATAGTATGTCGTCTTGTCTTCTAATAAAGGCATAGACAATAGTAGACTATTGAAAGAAGAGGTGTCAGATTATTTTTAAATTATAGTTATCTCAAACATGGGTATATTAAAACATGATGAGCATAAACTGTAAAGTTTAAATATTTTTTAAAAAAGAATGCTATTGAAATAGATGTTACAATAAAACAAACTTTTTATTAAAGTTTGTGCAGAAAATTATATGTAGCAGTACTTAAAAGTAGGTGGAAGCAGGTGCAAATGAAAACAGAAATTCTAATTGCAATGTATCTTCTAAAAATGTATCTGGTTTAATTTTTTATCAAAAACCTTTTCAAGCTAACCTATCACAGAGTGATTTTGCAGAATAGAAATACTTCTTGCATTGGATATGTGTTTAACCATTTAACAATTGCACTTTTGTTGTCCTAGTCCCTCCTCTTTTTTTTTTTGTCACTTTATATTACTAGATGATCTTTAAGATCCCTTCCAACCCAAACCATTCTATGATTTCAGTAAAAATATGGTTAAATCTTGACCTGGGCATATGGTGACAGAATTGTGTCTTTATGGTTCAAACAGACAGGAACATCCTTTAGAAGTGCTCTAGCAGAAGCTTGTGCTTCTGGAAGGGGGCGGAGGGAAGAAAAGGACTTGAAAAGGCAACTGAGTTTACCTTATCCTTGCTTTTTTCTTCTTTTCCTTTCGTTCTTATTAGAGAATCCAACTCCGTAGTTTTTAAATCTGACACTCGCCGGGCCTGAATCTGAACCATGAAGTATGTATCCTGTGCCAGACTTGGCTGTCAAGGGATCTTTTAAGTAGCTGCAGAACTGACTAGTGCCAGAGTTGCTCATGACTCTCCCAGTATGTCCATCAGTCAGATTATGGAGTTTTTACAGACCAGGATCCCATCAAGGCCTGTGGGATCTGTGGCCCTTGAGTAGACTTCATTCTCACATTATTCTTCCACCCTCTTTTCTCCCAAATCTTCCATGAGTGTCAGAGCAGAGAAATTATTTTCAAAAGGCCCTGTTCTTTTATATTCAAAGGTTAAGAGCATAGCATAGGCTGTTCATGGTATCAACTGGAAGAATGATGGACTAGTCCTGAATCTCTGTGGTGTTCTTAGAAATTTGTTTGAATGGAGTTTTGTTATACTGAAGCCACTGGAAAACTGAGATTTGGCTGAGGTCCAAGGTTTTCCTGTAGCCTTTCTAGGAAACACTGCAGTTGTTCAGTGGCAGTGTAAGCAGCCATTCACATATTTATAAATCATTCTTTCCAGTAGTGTCCAAGGCAAATGTACTACCTTTGCAAACTTACGCTACACTGGGATGGATATAATTTGATCCATGTTGCTCCTGCTTTGAAAGTCCTCTTTGATAATGATCTTGTCCTAAAGAGATATGTAGCATATGGACAAAATGTGAATTCATGTGGAAAGAGACGGTGCCAAAATACTGAATCATCCAGAAAGTATAGAATTAGTAGTGGGATCTTTCACATGAACAATGCAGATATAAGTTGATGGCTCCTTTCAATTGGATTGAAGCAGGTTCGGTTCATCTGCTGCTTCCTTTGCACCCTGGTCTGCTTGGCTGCCCTTGTGAACGTCACCAGCTTCTCTGAAGCAACTGCATTTTACTTTTACTCAAAAAATCTAACTTGGAAGTATGGGATGTTCATGGCAAAGACAGATACTATAAAAAATTACTTGCTTTCAACCATTCAGCTGGCTTCCAACATAATAACCTCATTTGTTTCTCGCTAATACTGCAATGGGAATAACTTGAAAAGAATTATTCTTGAAACCTGTTTAATGGTTTGATTTACAGAGATTGGTATATTCAGTCTTCTGATTAATTTTTGTTTTCTCCTGCCTCTATCTGCATTATTGGCTGATAGTTCTGTTCCATGTGTCTCAAAACACTTGCTTTCTGTCTTTTTTTTCCAAATTAACTGATTTCATTATCTGTCTGTTAATTTCCAGTAGATGGAGAATTTATTCTCCTCACTTGCACACTTCATACAAAAAGTCCATTTATCTGAAGGAGCAAAATAGGCTTCAGTTAATACAGTTCAGTGCCTAGTGATAGATTAAAAAACCAAAACAACAAAAAACCCCAACCAAAAAAAACCAAACAACAAAACCCAAGCAAACAAAAAAACCCTCACAACAAAAAAAAAGAGAAGCATTGAAGGTCTGGTTTGTTTTCAGCAGAATACTTTTGATTATATAATGCGGTTGGGTCGGTTTTCTCCTTACCTCTTTTTTTTTCCTTTTTGGCTAAGTAAAAAGTGGTCATAAATCATAGTGAGGTTCTTGGTAAATAAGACTTTATTATGTCAATATAAAGTGAGTAAAAAAACATTTGTTAGTTCCACCCATAGCCATGCAGCAAGTCTCTTCTCATTCACATAATAAAGAATAACTGAAGCATTTACTTTCTTGCTTTTTCTTGACATGGAAAGCTCTCTCTCTCCTGCACTTATGAAAGTTAGGTGTTGGAAAGGACCCCAAAATTGCCCAGTCAGCAAAGACATGTTACAGTTCAACAATATTGGCAAATTAGAATAAAAAGAGGAAGGTTTAGATGTGTATTGCCTGTGTATTTTCTCTGCACGTACATCCCTTGACCATGTCTCTTTTTTAAAATATTATTTTTAGCCTTTGTCTACAAGGAATGTATTGGAGTTCTTACAGTTCATTCTCTTTTTCTTTAAGAAAAAACTCATTTGCATTTTTTCCTTGTTTGTTGATGAGACTTCAGCCAGCTGTCACAGAATTTCTTAGAACAGCAAGTGTAAAATAACAACATGAAATGGGTTCAAGCAGTAACAGAAAGTGGGGGAATATGGGAATTTATCTCCTTCAGTTTTGAGGTTTTATTTATGAAAAAGCTTATTTTCCGTAATCTATTTTTCCTCCAGTACTCACAGACTTTAATTTTGTTTTTGTGTGTGTGTGTTGTGGGTTTTTTTTTTTAGGAGGTTGTTTTTTTCCTGCCTCAGAAATCTTAGTAGTAGAACTACCTAGGAACTAGCTGAACTTCTTTTAAAATGTGATTTACCTCAACTTTTAGTGGGAATGTACATATTTTAATGAAAGTTTCCACTGAAAGCTTTCAAAAGCTTCAGGAAGACTAGCAGAGAGGTCAGAATCAGTTAGACACTTCATTGGCTTCACTGTTGAATTTTGAGCTGAATTTGCTTCTTGAAAGTCAGAAGGTACCAAGTCAATGTCTTTCAGCTCCCTTTTGGTACTCATAAATGATGACATGCGTGCTGGAGGACTCCATTTCAGTCCTGCAAGTAGGGCAAGTATCTTGGCTGTGGTTAAAGGAGAGCAGGGATTAAATCTGTGTGTCTCAGGTGGCAAGTGATTTCTGTTGGATGATTGGATTTTCTGGAGCTGCTTTTCCTGAACAGTTCAGCAGTTTTGGGTTTCAGCCTCAGATGGAGCAGAAACATTTTGAACTTTGAGTGTTGCAGAGGAAAAACAACTTTCCCACCTGTATCTGATTTCAATAGCTTCCAGGTGTGCTAGCTGTGGTAACAATACTTAAGCCTGAGATGCAAAACTAAACATGAGTGCTTTATCTGTTTTATGGCTATATTTGTTTTTAGTGATGATTGATAATAGTTTCTTTATACCGTTGGGGCTACCTGGAAAGATGCAAAATGTAACCCTAAATGGCTGGCAACATCAAGCAGTATTTCAGTGACTGTTGCAGATTGTATCTGGGACAACTTTCAGAGGTCTGTCAGATGGTGTCAGTGCTCTCCTTTTGGGCTCACAGTCCACATTTGGGATTGTATTTCCAAACTATGAGGGGTGTAAAAGTGATGAATTGATTAATTGCAAATTGAACTACTTAAAGTGACTCAGTGGTAAAGAAATTGGGTAGACCATATGTCTTATTGCTATGAAAAACTGGCCCCTTGGAATAGCTCAGTGGAAAGTTTGATGAAGAGCAGTGACACTTTCCCTTTTCAGATGAGATCACTGTTCTGTGTGGGCTCACAGTTGGTAAGCAAAGTTAAACATCACTCTGATTGCAAAATGCTTTAAACTGGTCTATTGAGCTTCACACTTCCAACAAAAAATCTTGGCCTTCTAAATATTAGTCACTACACTAAAGTGGCTTTAAGTTATGTACAAAAATATGTCTGTTTTTTCAACATTTGGTCTTGGTTTATAAGCAGGTGGAGTGCAAAATGAGTAGATTAAAGGCTTTAGCCATTGAATTTAGATTAGGAAGTATATTACTATGCATATGATTATTGCTAGAATGCACTTTCCACTTGTTCCTTGCTGCAGCTTGGAGATACATAATAAATAGTTTTGTATATAATCTGATATTTCTACATCTGGAGAGGTTAGCATACACTGTAAGGAGGTAATATTTTGAACCCTGAGAATATCCAGAATTACTTTTTGTTTCATTGGGAAAGCTACTTGGCAACATTGAAAGCCTAAAGAGAAGATGCATAAATTTCTTGCTGTATTTTCTGTATATCTGAAACCTGAAGTGTTTTGTGGAGATTTTTGTTAGTGAGAAAGTAAAATTATACTTTACATTGGACATGATGACTTCTATGTGGAAATACAAGGAGAATTATACTTTAAACGTGAAATTTTTGCCATTTTTGTGATGGAGTCTTTAATGCTGTACAGAAAGAAATGGGGGCGGGGAGGGATGGGGACATGGGGAATGAGGCAAAGTATGGTCAGAATATTCTTGGTTACAGAGGTTGAAGTGAAGGGTTTCACTTTGTAGGTGATGTGTACTACAGCTGAATTTCTAGACTGTTTAAAACAGTAATGCTTTCAAAGAGTTCTCAATAGATTGTTGAATGACTGAGTGTGACTTAGACCAATACTTTTCATTTGTGTTATGGATGAGTATGTGAATGAAAAACAGAAGGATTTTTGACACTAAATGTATTGAACCAGTTTTAATAGAATTCTCTGGCTCTGGATTTAAATGGAAGGGAAAAAAAAGGCAAAAGTTGATGTACCATACATTTTGAAATTACATAATCAATTTTCCAGTCACGTTTGCCTACAAGTAAATATAAATCTATTCCATTTGCTTTTTTCATATTTTTGTAATTAAAAACATGAATTTTATTCATATTTTTGTTAGCAGCAAAGGGTTTAGCTTCTTTTAGGGAGGTGCTGGCTAGTGATGTGGCTGGAACCCTGGACTAGCATTGAGTATGTTGGTCTCTTAGGTTTAGTTTCCTCATTAGTAGAACAAGGATAAAGGAGCTGAATGTGTGGATTTTTTTTTTAAGAAATTTAACACTAATGTCACATGCACTATACAAGTCAGGTTGCTATTAATAATAATAATTGTGCTAATGATAAAGCTACATGTGAATTGTGTTCAGGAGTTGTAAAGCTTTGAACAGAATAGCCCAGTAATGGGAAATGCCATACAGACTTAATTGTTAGACTCTGTTATAGCCAAAATAAAAGCTGCTGGTTTTAACCAGGGCAATTATGTGAAAAAGTGCTGATTAAGGAAATGCTGTCATAAAAACATGTATACGTAAGATAGAAGTAGACATCTCAGTGAAGGAGATGTCGGTTAACGCAAAAACAGAGACTGACTGAGACTTAAACAAAAACTTTGGGTGTGTCCAAACACAGGGACTTCAGCAGTAGTGGAAAGACCATTTCTGCCATTTTGGTGTTTTAAAATTTGGCTCAAATCATTACTACATCGTTAGTGGTCAAGTTTGAAGAGGAAGAATTGCTTAAATTTGGGGAATAAAAAAGCTCTATCTTCTATTGATTCCAGCAAAGTCATACCTCTAAAGTCCTTTGAGCACAAGAACGTTTGAGCAAAAAGACCCTAAAAAGGTGTTGATAAGTAGTAATCCTTACGGGAGACGCCTGAATGCTGACTGAAGTGCTGTGCTAGGTCGTGGAGGGGAATGGAGGAGGAGCAAGCAGGAAGTCATGCCAGCGGTTGCCTTAACTTGTATGTAGCCTGTCACATCCACTGTTTATCAGATCTTCTGAAGTGGCAGAGACATTTTCCTTTGCAGAAAACAGTCACAAACAATTAAATCAAGTAGAACTTAAACTAAAGCAGTGTTTGTAGACATTTCAGGCTGTTACGATGGAATTAATACAAGTTGTGTTGATAATAGTAAGGAAAATAGACAAAATCAATAATATCACCTGCATGATAGAAAGCTACTGCTGCAGTATGACTTGATAAAATTGTTCCACTTTCTCTGAAAGTATAATTTACTTACTATAATCTCCTACTGTTCTGTTGGCATAGGAAAGCTGAGCTCACTATACACAATCTTGTACTAGCAAGCATACTGTGCCAGAAACATGCAAATGTAGTCTGTCTATCTTACTTTCATGTTTATAGTAGGATGTGTCTTCTGCTTGGTGGAAACTTTCTCTTGAAGGTGTGAGAATCTATGCAAATAATTTATTCATCTGAGATCAAAATCGAAACTGATAGAAATCATGTATGGGAAAAATTCAATTCCTGTAGCATCTTTGCCCAAAGACAGTGTTACAGCCACATGCAGTTACTTGCTAGAGAAACTTGCTTGATAATCTCATACTTCACTATTAAGTGGCTGTACTAATATCCAGCTATGTAAATTAGGCTTGATTTCTATTCTTTCCCCCCTGTTTTCCATTAGGACAGCACATAGTAGCTCTTACTGAACTTGGTAAAGGTTAGAGATCACTTATTTTATTAAAAGAAAAATATAAAGCATCTGATCTATGTTTTAAATCTTCTTATACTTCACACTACTGTAATCTAAAGACACCATTCTCTTACAAAGCTACACTGTAGATGGCTTTTAACGCAATGTATGAGTAGAGCACTTGGTTGTGGTTTGGGTTTTTTGAGTTTTTTTGTTTTGTTGTTTGTGAATCATCTCTGGATGTGTGGGAGTTAACCATTCATTTTGTCTTTTTAGGGACCTTTGTCGCCAGGATAAAGCATGTGAATATTACTTCAGCATAGATGCAGATGTTGTGCTGACAAACATGAAAACTTTAAGAATACTCATAGAACAGAACAGGTGTAGTATGTCTCTTGTTTTTATAGAATTTCCTCTGGCTTGAGAGGATTCTCTGGGGACCCTCCAGAGAAAATACGATTTCATCTGTTCTTGCGGAGTTAGATCCTCCTTGTTTACCTGTAGTATTTGATTGCCATAGTTTCTAACAGGCTTGGAGGTGAGCAATTCATAAAGCATTTTGTTCCTGTCAAACAGCAATTCCTGATGTGGGTTTCAGATGCTTCAGAGTTGCTCTGAAGAGAATGTTATGGTGTAAGCAAGTTTTATGAAATGAATTAAGACTTCATTGACTAATGATTTCAAAGTTGATCACACACAAAATGTTAAAAAAAAACCCACCCCAAACAACAACAAAAAAAACCCCCAAAACAAAACCAGACAAAAAAAATCCTTAGAATTTACTAGTCTGGTATTGCAGTATTATTACTTTCTTCTTAAATTGTAGACGCAAAGAAATAGCAGAAAAGTACTGTAGAAGAAAGAGCTGTAATGACCAGTTTCTCCTTGTATTAGTATGATCTCTTAAGTTATACAAAACTGTGACTTGATCAGCAGCAGCTTTCAGTAGACTGGGCCTGCTGTGAATGCTGTGCCCTTCACTCCTTCCAATTTGTGAATTCCCATGTAGGGGGGCAGGTCACGTTTGCCTATTCATAACAAATCTGAGAATCTCGGTTCTATTACAGAAGGATAAATTATCAGTCTCTGTTTTGACCTACTAGTGAGAAGGGATGGAGCTTAAGTAAAGATGTGCCTGCCAGTGCTTTGCATTATATTCCTTGTAATGTTTACTGTTGTGGAAAGAGGCTAAAAGCCAGGTACTCTAGGTGGAAGAAACAGAAGCTTTGCAAAATGTATCTACTGGTAGGCACACTCTGAAACAAAGTGCTATTTTATTCTTTTTATTCTAGTCAGCTTAGATTTCCCCTTTAAATTTTTGGGTAAGCTAGGTGTCACTGTGTGGTGTTTTGGGTTTTTGTTTTTTTGTGGTTTTTGGTTTTTTTTAATGTGTCTGACATTGTGATGCTTTTGTCATTATGCTATGGGCAGTATTTTTTTGCTTGACTGAAAATCAAGCCACCTCTGATTTATAGGAAGCTTGGCTTCTGTTACACTGATGTTTCTGGGCAGTGAATGCTTGGATGCTGTTTCTTCCAGCCTAAGTTCAGAATAGCTGTTCCAAAATTTCAGTCATTGGTGTTTTAACCACGCTATAATCCAAACTGATTAAAGCTGGTATATTTTGTTGTATAGTGTACATATAATGGTTCATATTTTCATATTTGATGTGTCACTTCACAGAAAGATAATTGCTCCACTCGTAACTCGTCATGGGAAACTTTGGTCCAATTTTTGGGGTGCTTTGAGCCCGGATGGCTATTATGCTCGATCAGAAGATTATGTTGATATTGTCCAAGGGAACAGAGTGTAAGTAATTGTAAGCTAATTTTTGAAGTCAAGGCAGCCAGTATGGTTATTAGCAATGTATTCTTGTATTTTTGCGCAATATGGTATTATTCCTGAAGAGCTTAAGTTAGTTATATTGTTTAGCTTTTTCTATTCCATAGAAATGCATTTATTTTCCCATTTGTTTTTTCCCATTCACAGTTTGAATAAAAAAATAAAAGTGTTTAACACAATGAGCTGGTGTTAGTAGTGGACATAGTCATTACTAATATCTTTCTGATTTTGTCTGGTTACTCTAGCAGTGCATAATACAGAAAATGGCAAGACAAATAGCAAACCCAAAACTCTGTGTTTGAGGAACCTCAGTCAAAATAAATGATTGTTACATTAATCAAATGACTTCATCTCTTTGGAGCAAATGTTTAATCAACTGAACAGCTATAATTGGTTCATGCGTTTCTTCCTGTATTATGTCAGATATATCCTAAGGAACTCTTGAGAAAGAACTTTTTTACGTAGCCTTTTGGGTTTGTCCTTCCCCTAAATGAATATGATACAAGTTGTTCTAAACTTGACTTTCCCATGTGGTGATGCCTTTTCATAGCCATGTAGACACAAAGGTCTGAAATGGATTGACTGCTTGAATAGGACTGTCTCATTTTCAGTTGCACTGAAAGATGTGCTTGTGGTGCTGGGAGGGAGGAAATCTGCAGAATAAGCATTGTGACAGCAGTGCTTGTTGATTTTGGTCCAGCTAACATAAATACATGGTCCACTGTGGTCTGTGCGTATTTGTGTGAGGAGGTCAGAGACCAGCTGTGTGAAGCCTCAGTGAAGTCTTTAGACTCGTTTAAAAATCTGTTTTAGAATTACTTTCTCCATCTGGTGGTGTAGAATAACATTATAAGAATCTGACTGATTGCCTTAACTATGAAAACATGAAGTACATTAGTAGTTAAAACTCTTTAGAGAATTTGACCTTTCTATTTTTTTGTAACAATACTTCATAAAAGCTGAATTACTGCCTGTGACTATGTTTGAGATGTCCGCAATGTCCAGCTGTAGTTTTTCAAATGTCTTGGGAATCTTTCAGCTTCATTTCCTTGGAACTTGCTTAGTCTTGTCAGCAAACACACAGATGCTGATTTGGTAGAATAGGCAACAAGTGAGTTTTCATGGTTTTAAACTATTTGCATTTGGGTTTTTTTACAGAGGAGTGTGGAATATTCCTTATATGGCTAATATATACTTAATTAAGGGACAAACTCTCAGATCAGAGATGAAAGAAAAGAATTACTTTATGCGGGATAAGTTGGATCCTGATATGGCTCTCTGCAGGAATGCCAGGGAAATGGTAAGGTGTATCTATAACAGCTTGTTTTTAAGTACACAGACTTCTTTTTATCCTGCTACACTTGGCTGCTTCACTTGATTAATCTTGGATATTATATTTTTACTTCTAATTCAAAGTACTGGCCAATTTTTGTGACATAGCCCACACTGGGTGTATTTCTTTAAATTATTGAGAACAGGCTTTTGCAAGGCCAGTGCACTGGTGCACTGACATGATGGTTTCTATTTAAATTCACTGAAAATTCTATTGAGGTTAAAATACCTTCCTTGTTGGTGCAACCTCAACAGATGAAAGAGGGCTCAACTTCTCTGCTGTGTATGACTTCAAATTTATCAATGCATTTAGAGCATCTCTATTATGTATGTTTTTATACAGTATGAAACTTAGAGCAGACTAAGTTAGCATTTTTTTGCAATTTTGTATTAAGTATATACGTATTTAAACTAATGGTGGGCAGTGTTGATATAAAAAGCCTAAGTGATTTATGAAATGGTAAGAGTTCTTCTTAGGGGGCATGAATTACTCATTAATTTTTCCAGATAGATTGTTACATTACATAGATGATACATTTCCAGATGTATCAGAATTTGTTACTTGCATTAACTGTAAGTAATGAGAGAAAACATGTTTGTACAGTAAAATTATGAATACGTAAATCCACATCTCTAGTGATATTTACACTAGTTTCAGCACAGAAACAAATAAGACCTAAACCAGACCTATTTCCAGACACTATAGCATTGGAAAATAATTTTGCTGAAGTGAACAAAAAAGTTGGCAAGTATTATTTTTTTTTTTTATTCCTTCATAACAAGGCATGATCCCTTTTGTACTGATTCTTCAGAACATCCTTGTTCAATTCTGTTGTATTCAAACCGTCTCAGCATCGGTTATTGCAAACCTGTGCATGGTTCCATGCGCTCATTCAACTAATCTGACTGGCTCATCAGAAAATTGCTTTCTCTTTTTTCCTCTTTCTCAGTCTGTGCTGTAAGATGGTCTGGTATGTGCTTGATTTTGTATTGCAGCAGATGAGAAGGGGCTGGTGGAAACAGCTTTGACATGTATATTATGAGCTTTGCTTGGAGATGCATGTTGTCTGTAAAGGCATATCAGCTTTGGATCAAAGGCTGCTATTTCCCTAATGTAACTGTGGAAACCTAATAGTCGGAAAAAAGAGAGATTATGTATCAGAAAACTGATATGATGATTCTCCTTCATTTTAGAGTTTACAAAGGGAAAAAGACTCCCCTTCTTCGGAAACATTCCATATGCTCAGACCCCCAAAGGTTTTGCTTTATTTTCTTTTTATTCATTAGTTGTTATTACCTGCAGTATTATTCTACCACAGGAAGATACTTCTCCTCTGTCTACTTACTCTAACGAAATACTGCTCTAGCTTTCTCTTCAGTCTTCTGAAGTTCAAGGTTTTGGCAGGTGGTCATTTTTTCATGGTCAGCTCAAAGCATCTGAGAGAGGCTCGTTGTTTCCTCAGGGAGGTTTCTTAGTGCTTCTGAGGTCAAGGTGTGTTAAAGCTGTGCTTCCATAGCTAAAATGGATTCAGCAGTCCTAGGAAGAACTAAAGCTCAAATCACTAGTAGGTCTACCAGGCCCCTTCAGTGACCATGTAGGGCAGTTGTGAAATCAGTGTCACTTTAAGCTGTTTTTCTTGACCCAGACCCTCCTTATTCTCTGTGCTGCAGCTATTTTATTATTTGGTAAGTGCCCCAAACTGGGCATGTGTTTAACATAATAATTATCTTTCTAACAGTTTAACTCTTTTTCAGACAAAAACATAAACAGAACTACCAAAGTATCCAAATGGTAATGTCTTCATCTGCTGCAAATCCAAAAGTCACGAACACTTCAGAAATGAAGTTTTTGTCTGAAAAACAGTAGACTAAAAAACCCCACAGAACCTAAGTTTCTTTTTAAAAAAGACTATTTTCTGCTACTATTTCTAATCAAGAGACTTTTGTTAATATCTTTTGTTAATAGCTTGATAATAAAGCTATATCTTACCACACTTTATATCTTGCACATATTTTGCAACGTTTGCTTAGGTGAACATACTTCAAAGTGCTCAGCTGTTTTGTACCCTGATCTGAATATTCTTATATGCTGTATTTGCCAATATCTTTTTATTTCAGGCCAATTCACCAGAAGGATCGTGTAGTGAATACTCTGAAATAAGTTTCTTGTTCTGACTTCCATTAACCTTTTTATTGTTAGCTTATTATTTCAGTTTTTAATCAGAAACTAAACCCTAGATGTTGGTTTTCTTGTGTGAGTATTTTCAGTTTGAGAACAGGTGCTTCCAGCATATCTGCATAGGTTTTCTGGAAAACAAACCAACCAACCACTTCTCTGTTTTTTCCTTTCTATAAGTGCATGTGGGTTTACATTATGAAAAATATATGTTTTGGTTTAATGTGTTTAGAAAATAAATTCAACCAAATACTTGTAAACAAGAAATTATGAATGCTAATTGGTGATTAAAATCAACCATTCGAAAATTAAAAATGCTAAATGAACAGCATGTGTGTATGTCTGTCCAAATATGATACATTTTCTGAAAGTGCAGGCATAAACAGAGTTTTTAAAACATCATTTTTTGCCAAGATGGACAGTTTTGCTAATGGTATTTTCCCTATTTGGTATAGGGTGTTTTCATGTACATTACCAACAGACATGAATTTGGAAGACTTATTTCTACAGCCAATTACAATACCTCCCACTACAACAATGACCTCTGGCAGATATTTGAAAATCCTGTGGTATGCATCTGATTATTGGTGAAATTTATTTTATTTGGAAAAATTGTAAAGTTTATGTATTATAAAGGACTTGGGATTTAAAGACTTTCATGGATATTTTTTTTATGGCTTAAATACTGGTTGCGTACTAGAAGCTGATTTTTGACATGATGAGAACCAGTTTGTTTATGGGTGTAAGAAGCTGTTTAATTGTTTTTCATGCTTTCAGTAGAGCAAATAAATAGAATATAAATTATTGTCACTTATAAATTATTTTGTTCTGTTTTAATGTTTTAAAATCATGTTTTTAGGACTGGAAGGAAACCTATATAAATCCCAACTACTCTAAGATCTTCACTGATAATATAGTAGAACAGGTAGGTATAAGTAGCAGATTGCTGTGTTTTCTGGTATCTAGTAAAGGCAAGCTCATCTAGACACTTTCATTTGGGGTGTGCCTTTCCCTACTGATTCCTAATGCCTGACAGCCATGAATCCAAAGTAAAGCATTTTGCTGGATACAAAGAGGTCTTTGGGGTTTTTTTTGTCTGCCTGGCTGCTTGCTTTCATGCATCTGATCTGGACAGAGCACTCCTAAGGTGGTAATTGTTGTACCAGTGTTGGATGATCAGTTCTGTGGCAATTAGGGATAGTGATTTAATAGATTTTGCTTCCTTAAGAAGTTGGCATAAATTGTGTTTAAAACAGTGTTAATTTTTAAACTTTTTCTTAATACCTTGCAGTGTAGAAGGTCATGGTTGTTATTTAGAGCAACCAAGACACAGAATCTGTGGGTACACTGACACAGCTGTTAATGCTGGGTCATGGCTTATAAGGTAGCTCGTTTTTGCTTTATTCTGTGAAAACGTGCTTGTGGATCAAGACAAAACTTAATTATTTAAATTTATCTGAGTTATGGCTCGAATGATAACAGCTGATATTCTTTCATGACCAATAAAAGTGAAGATGTCCTTTTTTAGTAGTCGAAAGATAGCTGTTAAAACTTAACTTCAATGCAAGAGATAAATGATTTTTTTTTTCTTTTGTAGCCATGTCCAGATGTGTTTTGGTTTCCCATATTTTCTGACACTGCCTGTGATGAATTGGTAGAAGAAATGGAACATTTTGGACAATGGTCTGGTGGAAAACACCAGGTAAGTGTCAGCCTGTATAAACATGACCTTAATAAGTGAGTAGCTTTATAATAAGTCACAGTGTACTGCAATAAACAAACATTCTTGCAATTGCCAATGACCTGAGACATCTGCTTCGTGGTATGAGATGTTTAGTTGAGTCTACCATGTAGCTTCTTGTTCAGTAGATTTAGAGGCATTCCTCAATTAGCCTTGAACTAGCAAATTCAGACACTAAGAGTAGTGCAGTTGCTGTAGTAATCCAACAGTTATCGAAGTCTGATGTTGGATAGCTGTTGATAACTGTGCAGAGAGGTTTTACTCGTTTACCTCTTAGGTACTAGTTTGTCAGACTTGTCCCTCTTTGGCAGTTACCGACAAATGTTTTGTTTGTGTTTGCAGAAAGTTCAAGGTGTTCATTAACTACTGCTAAAATCAGAGGAATGTCTGTCATATTCACAAATGTGGTACCTTGGAAAATGAGATAAATTACAAGGAGGAGCCTCCAGAAAGGATTTTAACGTACTTTTATCTTGAAATTATTTCAATATATATTACTGTGTCAAGGCCTGTACTCTCTTGATCTGATATAACTTCAATTGCATCTACATCTCAATAAATCAAACCATTACCCCAGGAAGCCCTTAGTTACAGGCAAGGCATCCAAATATTGACTCATCTTTAGGAAATTTAGTTTTTTTTCCTTATTGCTAGCTCGGCATTTTTTTTCCACAGAGTTAGCTGTGAAATTACTGAACAGAAAGCTCACATATGCCCACTAAAGCATTGCTTTGTTGCAGTTTTGTGACTTTGCAGATTTCAAATAAATATTTGTAGAAGTGCCAGAAGCATTCCATGTCCATGTTTCAGGGCTGTTTATGGTATTCTTATTAGGACAGCCGTATTTCTGGAGGTTATGAAAATGTCCCAACTGATGATATTCATATGAAGCAAATTGGACTGGATAATGAATGGCTGCATTTCATAAGAGAGTTCATTGCACCAGTAACGCTAAAAGTGTTTGCTGGCTATTATACCAAGGTACGTGTTTAAAATTTTAGTGGATAATTACTGCGTGGCATGAGTAATTCAAAGTATTTTATTGAATATATCATAGTTGGTTTGATTGGAGAATCTATATATGATGTAACAGTAGTTATGGATGAATGTTGTTGAGTTATCTCAGCTTTAAATAAAAAAAAAAAATCACCTCAAGAAACCTATGTGTGACTTAAAAGTTCACTTGTTGAAGTCTGGCTGTATATTTTGTTTCAGGGATTTGCTTTATTGAATTTTGTTGTAAAATACAGCCCTGACAGACAACGGTCGCTCAGACCTCATCATGACTCCTCTACATTCACAATCAACATTGCTCTCAACAAAGTAGGAGAGGACTTTCAAGTAAGTAGACAATTTACAGGCTTAAAAAAAATGTTGTCCTTTGAGTGCCTAATCTTGTTTCCAAACTAGAGACCAAATAGATATACCTAAAGACCATGTTGAAAAGGCAAAGATGTACGTTACAAATTGAGATATATCATTCCTTGATGTTTTTTGAAAGTATTACATTTGCTCGATTGCAGGATCCAGGACTGTTGATGCAGTCAGGCTGAATTGGTCAAAATGGTTTCAGATGGTGGGGGAGAAGGGGTTTAATGAAAAGCTTTAGAGATGTTAGCCATTTCATTTTTAACATTTCTAAAAGGCTTCATTTTTGTACAGTGAAAATCAGTCTTTCAAAATACTTTAAACAGTCCCAAGTTGACTCAACTAGCTTCTTTTTGTTACAACTTTTTAAATGAGTCTTTTTTAGATTAGCTACAGAATGAAAATTTTCCACTTTTTTTTTTTCTGAGATAAATTATTTTCTACTCTGATACTGCTTCAAATAAAACAGTCCCCAGAGTATGGAGATAGGCAGGGCAGTAGCAATAATATCCAGCTTTGACTAGTAGAGAAACTTAACCTGTTTTGTTTGTAAACCTACATTATTCACAGTTCTACTTAACACCCATAAGTGTGTTTCTCAAACATTGCTTTCAAACTGAAGGTGTGTTTTCTAAAGTAACAGCCAGATTAACTTATTTAAGATTTGTTTAAATATTATCCTGGCTAGGGATACAGTCCTGGAACAAGGCCTGTGAACATGATTTGTTTCTCTCTGATATAATCGACAGTAAAGTTATTGAAGAGTTGTTTGTCAGAGTTGCTGCTTTTGAATGAGTTTTTATCAAGGGAATGCAAAAACAAAACAAGTGAAAATCTTTCATTGCAAATGCATCTCTGTTATGTATTGCTCTGAAGATGATGTCATTTAAACAACCTTGTTAGTAGGGATAGTAAAAAAAAAAGTATTGTTATCAGCCTGTTAATAGTAGCAAAGTATTTTAAGTTGTGAATAAATAAAAAGGCACTTAATTGAAACACAAGGTAAATAGCTGGGTTTGTTTGTTTGTGTTTTTACTGCAGGGAGGTGGATGTAAATTTCTTAGGTACAACTGCTCCATTGAGTCTCCCAGGAAAGGATGGAGTTTCATGCACCCAGGAAGACTTACTCATTTACATGAAGGACTTCCTATCTTGAATGGCACAAGATACATTGCAGTATCATTTATTGATCCCTAATTTTATTTTTTTTGCCCTCTTCAACCACAGTGTTTGATTCTTTACATAAACATTTATTTATAGATTTCTTCTGGAAGATGGTGGTAAAAGAAACTTTTAAGTTACTGTTCCTAGACAGAAAAGTTACTTTGGGCTAAAATAACAAAAAAAGGAAAAAGTTCTAAAATTGTTGAAGATTTCTCAATATCTGCTCTGAGCCTTGAGTCACCAAGTAAATGTGTCATGCTTGTTTTTCCACTCTGCTGTCTTAAAGGGTAGGTAAGGAGGGAAAAATGAAGAGCATTTTATAATTAATCAATTTCTTTGTTGAAAAAAACCCAAACAACCCTAAATATAAAATTATCTGAAAAATTTATTGTGTTTTTCATTCAGTAAAGTGACACAGCTAAAGTTCTTGTGCTGTGTATATTTGGTACCAAGCAGTCAAAAATCACAGCGTAAAAAGAAAGCTGAGTGAATCTTGTATTCAGTTGTCAGGGATAAGGAATAATTACATATGCTGGTATGAAGGGAAAACATCTCAGTAGCCTCTTTTCTTAATTAATTTTCAATACTGAAATGTGCACCGTTAGAAGAAAAATAAATTAATTGCAGAGATGGAGCAATGATGAAATAATTTAGCTAAGAAAAATACGGTTTATTGTTTGTTTTAAGAACTCATCCTGTTGAAAATCTACTTTTCTTCACCAAGTGACCTTCATTTAAAATGAGTTATTTTTCTACATGTGTAATTGCACCCAGTTGATACTGGAAATTTGATGTTTATTTTCAGAATGCTGGTAAATTTTAATAAGATGATGTTTTATAAACAAGATAATTTTCTACTCATGCTTAAAATTACTTGAATTTTGTATCAGGAAAACAAAATTGTCAGTCTCCCTTTTAAAGCTAAGGGCCTTGCCATTTATTTTAAAGAAATAGGTTTAAAATATTCCTACTGTATCTACTGTTTGTAATTTAAAGAAACTTGAAGCAAACTATCTCAAAGTCTACCGTGCCAAAATGCACAACGTGTTGGAAAAACTTGTGAAAAATAAAGGGTAATTTAAAATTAATGTAACAACTTTTACTTGACTGTATTAGGTAGTTTCTTTGCATGTTGCCATTGTTCTTACAGAAATGATATTTATTGAAGAATATTTTTAAAGGAATTGTAGATATATTTAAACTGGAGGTTTCTCTGAGTGTCAGTTTTTGGCTTTTTGACTCTGTTACTATTGAAATTATTTCTCATGTGAGTTGGTGTATGTATACCAAACCTTGCATTACACTTTCAGAATGACCCCAGCAAGATGAATGTTTCTTGTTTTCTGTACTAACCTTCCTTTTTTTTTATAAAATCTAAACAGCAGTTCACTTTTTACCTGCTAAGATTTGAAGAAGCTTTATTTGGAGCTGAAAGTATTGGCAGAGGAGTTCAAAGATTATTCAGTTACTGAAAATAAGTGTGTCTGCTTATTCTGCTGGTTTGAGGAGGGAGTTGTAACTGTACTTAAAATTATGCTGAAGGAAATACATCAAAATTTGGTAACCTCAAGAATATACTAAAGAGGGCTGGCTTGAAAAGGAATGACTTTTCACAGGAAGTTCTTTGCTTTCTCTTAATTTCTCTTTACACTGTCAACTTCTCTCCATTTCAGGATAGTATTTGGAGACTGATATCCCTCAACTTTGTTTCCAGACATGTAACACCTCTGTCTTAGTGTCTGTCTATATAGCCTGTGCGTGTCTTTCTGTATAGCCTGTGCTTAGGCAAACTTTACAGATCAGAAAATCTTCAGGCCTTCAGGATGAAAGCAGCCTTTGTTAATCACTTTTTTTGAGCATTTGCCTGTGATCTCTTAGGCTAACTTAGAACAGAATTATGTTTTTACCACTGGATCAGTTACAGACAGTTTACTGCTACAAGTAGCTTTCTTGGAAAAAACCCACAAGAATAAAATGCTGTAACACAGAGGGGAAGATCTTTTGCAGAATATTTTTTTACGTAACTTGTATTTTAATTATGTATTTTTTAATTCCCAGTCACATTTGATTTTTTTAATGTATATTTTTCCCTCAACATATCTATGAGAACTTTACTTACTGTTAAATATCTGTTTTTGCAACTTAATTCATTCTGTCATGTAGTGACACATAATGGTCTGTTTATTGTGCTGCACATTTGTTGGAAGGGAGGATATTTACCATGCTCACATTACTAGTGTTCTCTGTTTTTTCTTTTGATGAAGTATTTGCAAAGGCTAACAACTGCCTTCCAGGTAGACAGCAGCATATATGGAAGTGTCCTCATTGACTTCTTAGGAACTGACAGATACTAGAGAAAAGTTTGTTCTTAACAGTTCTCCTGAATTAGTTCTGAAAGCTTTGCTGTACTGTTAGCATGTGAGTACAAGAGCTCACACAGGCTAAACAGAATTGTCACTAGTAGAAAATTATTTTTAGTGTTTGTTGCTTTTAAAAGCACTTAAAGACACTTATGTTTCTTAACAGTTTGTTTTAGGGCATAGAAGGTATATGCATCAGGAGGAAAGCAGCAACCTTTAAATCCAGCAGTGTGTGAGAAACCTTGGGAGTACAGGGACACAAAGGTGCTCTGCAACACATGAGACATTTGTAAAGTATTTGATTTGTTCTGCTTTCATCTAACTTTATTTTTCAACTGTTAAGTACTAGAAGAGACTGGTGTGGGTATGGGGTGGGAGAGCAGTATACGGGCAAGAGAATTTATTGATATTTTTAACCAAAAGGAGACTGAGTGTAGCTTGGTTTTATTTCATATTCATGAACTATTCCATCTCTGATACTCCTAAAAATGTTCAGGGCATTCAGTAGTATTTTATATATTTAATTTTCTTTAACATGACAGTGCAACAAGTGTTTCCAATATGTCTTTGTTGCTTCTTTCCCCCCCACAAAGGATTACTGTTCCGCTCTTACTGTGAGACTATGACAAGCCCAAAAAGAAGATAGATTTTTCAGTGGGGCAATAATAATGAAATCTATTTGTTTGGACCTTCTTTTTTTGTAAGGGCTTTTCCCCTGACATCCATGTGTTTATGGAATAAATGTTAATTCCATGTGGGGCTTCCACAAGAGCTTCTCTTTTGCAGCATGTAAGAAATAAGGAGACAAAGACTTTTAAAGAGACAGAAGTCTAGAAAATACCCGCATAATTCCTTCCTCCCATGTTCACATACTAGTTTTGGGGTTTTTTTTCTGATTGAAAGAATTTGTTTGTATTTTTATTTAATTTAAATTAAAAATTTAAAGAATATATGTTTCAGTTTCATTTGATTTATTTCTGATATGGTCTTGAGGGAATTCAGTTCTGAAAGTGTAATTGTTTTTTGCATCTTTACTTCGCTGAATGCTTACTTTGTTGCATGGCAGAGTAGACTTCTCTGCTATTTTAGTGAGTGAAAGGGAATGCAATACTTGTCTCAGCATCCCCCTGTGGCTGAGGCCTCAGATAATTTGCTTGACTATTATTTTGTTTAGTTATGAGATTTTTTGATTCCATAGCAGAGCATGAATTAGTGGGCAAAGCCTTTATAAAATGCATTTATAGAAATTATATTGGCAGTTCTTAGAGCTGAGATTTGCACTAGTAGAGTTAACTGTAGAGTTGTGGGAATAAGTAATTAATTTATGACTGCCAGGAAGTCCCGGTTGTTCTGTTCCTTCCCTCTAGCTGCTGCCAAGAAAGATGGTCTTTGACAGAAAGTTAGTTTCCAGGCAACACTAAAACTGAAATGAGAATTGGTGTTGCAGGGTTTTGTTGTACCCAAAAGGTGGAAATGTCACTTCAAATGGCTTTTCAACATGGCTTTCCAGAGTCTGTCTTTATCTTAATATGACATGTTACTCTGGATCTAATGAAGCAGATAGTCCTGCTCAAGAGTAGTGAAGAACTTTGTTCTAGTATACAAATCAAACGTTAAACAGAATTGGAAAGAGATGCTTTTGTCATCTTTAATGAAACACTTTATTTGCTGGTTGTATTCTTTTTTCTTTTTTTTCCCCCTGTAATTATCTTCCTGTTTGACATAGCTTTTGAGATCTGTATAAATACATACTTATGGGATTACTGCTCTCTTTTAGTGCATTTCAGGATGTGGGGGAAATAAGGGGTGAGTCAAAGCTCAGGAAAGCTCAAAATTCACTGCCCAGAATTGCATCTTTCTGCAGCTGCTGGTGCAGAACTGTGCAGTGAGTTCCTACGGCACCTTGATGCTAAACTAAACAGGAGAAGGTCTGGGAAGCGCTGATATCCTGATGTGGTGCTAAGGCTGCTAGAGATGATCGTCTAGTGATTTAGTAATTTATTGCTTTTGGACAAAGTAATTTGTAATTCATTGCTTTTGGACTGTTAGTTATGGATTGAGCTTCACTTCAGAAAATCTGTTCTCGCTGCATTAAAAGCAATGCCCCTCAGGATTATTTTGTGCCAGAATCAAATGTGAGATCAGCTATCTGGTGAAAGCATATTCATCTTAAGGTATTCCATAGAGTAAGGCAACAGTTAAAGTAGGATTTTGCTCAGTGTGATTGCAGCCTTTGAGTGTTAGTGCAACTTCAAAAATAGCAAAGCTGAGATCCTGGCAAGTGTGGAAGATACTGGCCACATCGCAGGCAGCGCTTTGGGGCAATGCCATGCCACCTAGGTAGTAGAGAAAACTACATTTTCTTGAAAAGGCTCACTTGTATTTTGGGTCCTAAATATTGGTCCCTCTGTAAGCTTCTCTGCTTACTGCTGGTTTACAGCTGTTGAATGTCTCCAAGTGCCTGAAGTTGGCAAGCAAGATGCATAGTCGCATAGTAACAAATTTATTCAGGAATTAGTCTTTTGGCCTGAAACCAGAATTATTTGATTTCCAATAATTTTGCTTAGTTGTGAAAGGAGTTGCTCAACTACTAATGGCTTTGCACCATTTTGTTTCTACGCTTTTGGGAGTGGGGAGCAGAGAGAGGAGGAAGGTAGCAGAGCAACTGTAGTATAAGCTCCTTCCTTAGTCCAACAGGGGTAGTGCAGGTAAAGCATGAGAACACTGCATTTTCACAGCTTCAGTTAGAATGGCAGTTAATGCGAGCAATACTTTAAGCCTGTGAGATAGTTTACAATGCTTAATACCCTAAGACATCAGGACCTACACATCAAAGTTGGCTTGACTAATACTTCAGGCTTTAAGCTTTCTCAGACTTGGGTTGCTAATCTCTCACAATATACTCTCATCCACTGGTGATGCGTGGAAAGGAGGTTTGCAACCTTGCTGTTTTCCACTTTTGTTTTAAATTAAAGCATATTCTTCACAGCATATAAAGTAAATTATCTTCATGTAACCCAGCAGCAGAAAAACTGCTTAGATCTTGTTCCTTATAGTAACTTAGTGACTGATAACAACTTTTATTAACAATTGTTATTCTTCTGCAAGGGGAAGGTGTGTCTAGTTGCTGTCGCTAGTATTGGAATGATAGGTCTTTCCCCCATGTGGCAGCAGTGAGGATGGACGGATGGAGCTGGTGAGAGAACCTGAGAGAGGGAGCTGTATCCTGCTACAGTCCGCAGTTGCATGCAGCACACTGATAATGGAGAAATTTAGGTTTTGCTGCTCCAGTTGGATGCAACTTAGTTGCCCCCAGGATGTTTATAATGAATGAGCTAGGAGAAAACAGTGTACTCTGTAAGGCTGAACATCTCTGGTATTTTAGGTCCTGATTCTCAGAAGTCTCTGAGCTTACAGATTAGGATAGTAGGGGATTTACCTTGTTTTTCTCCCAGAGACTTTTGACTTGGGCATGATGGTTACTGAAGGCATTTCTGCAAGAAGTGGTTTCCCTTAATGAGTTTCAAGTCCCAAAAGCACAAGGCCTTTGCATCTTTTTAAAGGAAGGTTCTCCAGCATGAAGTAAACACAATGCATGAGAAACTGAGGCAGAAAGTATTAAGTATAAGCTATTAAAAGCTAGTTTTTATCTTTGGAAGCATTGGATGAATGTAAGAAGTGGGCAGGTGCACAAGGCAATGATAAACTTCTGGCACAGCCAAATTTAGAGACTTGTTATCTCTGAGTCACTTTTGCAAACTGATTCACCAGGGAGATATTTTGAGCATTTGGTCATTTAAAATGCGTACCATGTAAAGTGCGACCGGTCCTGATATAAAAAATAGTGCTTTGCCTTAAAATTTCCAGATCTGACTGTCTCAGACTTGTCTTGGCTGTGCCATCGTGAATTGTAGAGTGGAGATCTTGATACCATTACTTACAAAAAGAGGAAATTCACAGTTCTTGTACTTCAATCACATGCATTAATCTGAATGAGAACATTTTACCCCTATGAGGTATGAACTTCTTGTTCTCTTAGACCCCTTGCTCATGCCCCCATCACTCAGGCATACATAACGCATATCACTTTCCATCTAAACTGCCTCCTTCATGTCTTGTGTTTACCAGATGTCAGCTATTCAGCAGGGACAGAAAAAAAAAAAAGCACGGGTAGCTGACAGCTTTTGCCTAAATGCAGGCAGAGACAAGGGGTCTTTATTTTGAAGTGTTCTTGAAGTGTAAATTTTAAACTGCTGCTTCTGCAGTAGTAAAAAATGCCTTAGGATCAGAGCTAGTGAGCTATTATATATCAAGGGTATAACTGAGGTGTGCTCTGTAGAAAAGCATAGAAGATATTTTCCAAATATACTTTTTTCTTATAGCTTATACAGCAAGTGGGATAAAAGGGTTGCAGAGTGCCGCTGGTGAATGCAGTTTCTCAGATCCCACAGAACCTGCCTTTCATCCAGACTTGCAGCGTCACTGGTGGCTGCTGGAACAGGTGACCACTGTGGCGTTTCACTGTTGTGGTGTGTATTTGTTGAGGGCTGTTTAGTCTTCATCTCAGTACCATCGGCATATGTGTGTATGAACACAACCCCACGTTTAATCTTTTCCATAGCCTGGCTGTATCTTGGCCTTGTTCTACAAAGAGGACTTTTTTCATTGTGCTGCTCAGACTTGAAAAAAGTGTTTCCCTTATTCTAAAAATCATGGCACACAGAAGAGTAGACAGGCAATGCTTGATTTTTCTCTAAATATCACGGACACAAAGAGAATATGAACTTTCCATGAATTAATTGATCCATATTAGTTGTTCTAATGCCAAAAGTTGAAAGATCAGATGTTCTTTAGATGAACACAGAGGTATGGGAAATGCTGTGCATTTTTCATCATGAGGTAGACATAATCTGCCTGAAGTTGGATAACACAGACATGAAAGTCTGAATAGAGATACCAGTATGTTTCCAAAACGGCTGTGCAGGTGTTCTTGAAATGTTGTTTGAGCAAATAAATGGATCTCTTCTTGGCAAATTATTCCCATTCTTATTTGCTTTTCGTCTGAAGGCAACAAAAGCACATCATGAAGTTATAGCAGCATTCAAGTGCTGAGAATCAGGAGCTCATAAAAAATATAAAAATAAGTTGAGATTATATTACAGAGGAAAGGAAAACTTCACAGCCATTAAGACAACAAAACTACTCCCTACATGGAGTATTTTATGACCAGAACTCTGAGGAGGCCCTTGAGGAATGTTGTCAAAATACTGCAGGCTGAAGACCTATTTTTAATTTAATACAAATTTTACTTTCTTTAAAAATAAATAAAAAGAATGGGAAGAGCTTCTAGCTGTAAACTTTCTTCCTGAAGGGTCTTTTCATGTGCAACCAAAAATGAGCACTATCATTAAAGCATATGCATTCAAAAATAAGGCCAAACTCCTAACGTCATTCTTAGCTGAGAAGCCCCCAGCATGCAACACTGCATGTAGCACTAATGTCTACCAGGTTTCATGCCTGGCATTAAAACTCTATGGCAAATAAGTTATTCAAAGTTAACAGAAAAAAAAATAGACAAGTATAGAGACAGGTGGTTTTTCAACAGATTTCATGCAGGTTTTGAAAATGACTCCATTTGTGAATGCAGGTCACTGATGTAAATACAGATAGAATGAGTGTGTGCACAAACAGTTTCAGTGTCCTTGGCTTGCAAGTACCTAAGAGCTGATAACAAGTTTGCAATATGCTTGCACCTAAAGTGCCAATTTCTCTACTTCCTGCAAAGCAGGTGATGCTGTTTTATATTGAGACCATTGGAGCCAAGGGTTGAGGGGACATACATCTGCCATTCTGTTCTCTTGGTTTTCCTGGGCAAGCTCCACCTTTAGGATAAATAAGACAGTTATCTCAAAGAATGCTGGAATCTCACCTGACTCTTACAGTTTGGAATTTAAGACACCTTCCTTGTGTATGGGGGGCAACCAAAGCTTTTACTGGCTTAGTATTTTAGAAATCCAGCCAGAGGGCTCTGTTTCTGGTGCATTTCTTGTGAATCCGTAGGAGCAGGCTGGCAATTGTAAAGTAGCACCAGGGCTTGATGAACATCCAAGCAGAGGCACTGAGACATGGCAAAGCCCTTGGAAGAGAGGAGCCTGGTAGCATGCTCTGTTTTTTTCATGACATTTATCTGCGGTGTTTTGCTATGCTCTTTGTTTGTTTTGATTTGGGGAATGAGGGAAGCTAATGTAGTTCTTGAGCAATGTAAATCACTGGAACTATAGTTATGTGTTAACACATGAGATGTGAACACTTGTTTCTTTCAGGGAAATAGATAAAATACAAAATCTGAGTGTTCAAATGCAGATAGGTTTCTTTTGACAAAGTACGGGAGATCTGCAGTAAGCAAAGTTTATTCTTTTTGCTGGAAATGCCCTTACAGAATTACTTGATTTCTTTAGATAATGGAGTTAAATATGTGCAAATAAAACTTCAGCTCTTTGCTAATGCAAAAGGAATTGGTCTCATAAGACTGAAAAATATTTCCATGCTTCACAAAGAAACTTTAGAGAAGGATAACCTTGTGTTTGTTATAAGTAACTCATACATGAATAAGGCTACTGTATAGTTACTTTTATTTTTAAATGTGGGTTGGTTTTTATCTTTCCAATATGTAAAATTACTGCTTCTGTTCTTTTGTTTTTGATGTGTTTATCTTCAAGCTGAAGATTTTATGTGCAGCACGCTATATTCTAGTGCTGCTGCTTTACTTCAAAGGCAAGCCAAGGAAGCTCTTTTGAATTGAATGTCTTCCACAGAATATTTGCTCAGGATAAAAACTTTCAGCAAACTTTACTGGATTTTTCTTTTCTCTTAAATATCTAGGAAAAGATAAGAGTGTTTATTCGTAATCGTAAGACTGTTTTCCTTTCACTAACATAGCTTGCAGATTAAAAAAAAAAACTACTGAGGAAAATTAGTTTGGGATTCAGTGTTCCTTTTCACAAGGAAAGAAAAAACTTTTTTTTTGTAATGGAGCCAAGTTATTTTATACAAAATAAAGTTACAAATCTGCATGCATAGGAAATTAGTTTAGAAAAAGTGCGGGGCAATGGAATGGAGTAAGCCCGTGACAATATTGCATATCATGCTCTCCTATTCGTGAGCAAATAGCATTAAATGTAGTGTCTTCTTTCAATCCAGTTGCCAAGTTACAAAGGACAGTGAAATATATTGATCATGTCAGAAATTAGCAGATCCTCTCTGCTGTCTTCTGTTTTCTGCTCTCATTTGTCATGTTTGGTCAGCTGAAACACTGAAGATTATTCATAAGTTCATAATAGGAACTCCTAGGTGTCCCCTCTGACCCCAGATTAAGTTTACACTTTGCTTCATTGTCATCAGCTTTCAGATAACTTTGTTTATTATTTTTTTACTTTACTGTGCTGCCTGCTGTGTGCGTTGCTTGGTGGAATGTCTCGTGGTATGAGCGGAGTACTAAGACATGGCATTTCTCCATACTTCATGCCAACTTCTTTCTTGAATCCAATATTTTCCTAAATGCCTGTGGTTCACTGGTATAGCAACTACAAAGATGCCTACAGTCCTTCCTTGCCACTTTATTAAACATTTCACTTCTCCCAAATTCCTGGAAATTGGTTGTAGATACAGAGCTTCTTTCTGTATTCAGTGTGTTGGTAGCCCTCTGTATAAAATTGACCTTGATAAAGAGAATATTAATCTTTTTCAGGTAACTTTCCAGCCTTTTGAGTTTTGAATTGTAAATGGTTTTCTTTTGTAGTAGTGTTGTGGGAAAGGAGAAAACACTCCAGCAACACAGCTAATACCGTTGCAATATAAATGGTATTTAAGTGAAGCATGGTTTCTCCGTGGTATGTCTCTCCAGGCTTCAGTTCCTTTCTATGTCTCCATCCCTCCTTCATTTCAGGAGTATCTCTATTCAAATCAAATGCAAAAGAAAAACTTTATTTTTAGAATAGCCATAGTTCAGGACTGTGTAAAGACTTGCATAGATACTGGACTAATGGCTTTGCACAGTGTCAATCTTGTACTTGTTTATTGCTCAGGAGGTTATTTGAAAAAGCATTATAAGTCTTTGAACTGCTGCCCTTTGTGAGTTGGAGTGCATTATGCTTTAGTTAAATCATAACACATGAAGCTCAGAGAAAGCCCTCTACAATATTTAATGGTGCTTTGTGTGCTCATTTTCTTTAGAAGTTGGGGCAGAAGGCTGAATCTCAAATTCACTAAACTTGAACCAAGAGTAATAACAGCAAGAAAAAATGCTCATAACTTAGGAGTGGGTTTTGGGTAGTCCCACAATGACCTTCTGTCTGTTAAGCTTCTAGTCATTTATTCTGCTATCTTGGGTATGTATTGAGTAAATATGCCACAACATAATTTAATTCATTTGGTGGTTACTTAAGGTTGCTTGCAAGAATAATATTAAAAGCTCTGTTAAGTAAAAAGGAAATAACAGTAATTTTAATTTTAACCCAATTAAAATAGCATTATGTACGAACAATAGTGAGATCTGTTCTGGGGCCATGCCTGCAAATTGCTGAATTTCTGCACATCTGACTTAAGCTGCTTCTTGTAAATGACCATTCTTAATTTAATTTCATGATATGGCTGTTCTATAAACTGTCTTCTGTAATTTGCTGGGGATGTTGAAGTATTTAACCTAGTTAATAAAAGTATGAGCAAACACAGACAGCGGAAAGAGAAAATGCTTTGCCTTATGTATATACTTTGGTGAGTAGAAGTTGAAGGTAAAATAGTCCCTTTATACTCTGTCTGCCATCCTGTGGCCAAAATCGAATTTTACAGATGCTTATTAAAGACAGAATGGGGTCTGGATAATAGAAATTAAGTAGATATAATAGCTGCAGAAAGATGCAGTTCTAGAATTCAAATGTAGTAATGTGTTCATATTCAGACAGTGTGAATTTGTACATGAATACCTAAAAAACCTTGAAAAATACTTGTGTACTCACAGTTTTAGGTAGTAGTTGCAATTTACAACCTGAGAGAGGATAAAATATAGTCTGGTAGTAGAGCAGTACCTGTATAGCCTTTTGCCTAAATGCATCAAAGTCTTGTGTAATTAAATGGGAAAACTGAAGCTCAGAGAAACAGATTTGTTCATGCTGTTTGGCAACAGATCTGGGAAGAGGCTGCAGAGTCTGGGTTTGCAGTCTTGGCTTTGACCTCCAGCTGACTCAGTAGCCAGGCGAGCATCCGTGATTCATCCGACTGCCTTCCCAGCAGGCTTGCTGGAGTCTGGGGGCAGTGAAACGGGAGGGGGCTGCGAGGAGGGACATGCTTCGAATACCATACAGAGCTTCCTGCCAGCTCAGCGTGCAGAGCAAAAAGTAAGACAGAACTTTCCAAACAAGCTGATGTCTAGTGCGGGATCTCTTCCCTGGCCCTATTCTGTGTCTTTCTAAAAATGTCTGCTGGTATGAAACCAAAATCTCCTGGACTGCAGGAGCCAAGAGGAACGCCAGCCAATGCAATGCCGTGGGAGCATCTCTTCTCTTTTCTGCGGGGAGCCCTCCACCTCCATATGCTACACACAGTCTCTCCTGCACCTGGCACTTGTGCACGTGTTTGACATTCTAATGAAATGTTATTTCGGACTTCTATGCTGTTGTTTGAATATTAATGTATAGGGGTGGTTTTAATACGTGTTGGAGCAAATAACTTGAATTCCCTGGAGAGATGGGTCCCATTTTCCAAGCCTTTCTGCTAGTTATTTGGATGTGAGAAAATAACTGTTACCTCTGGGAATTAAAGTTAGTATTTCATCTTATTTCTTTGAAATCACTTCGTATTCCAAAGATCAAAACCCTGGGGTTTGGGGTTTTTTTTCATTTTCTGTTTTGATACTCCAGTACTTAGCAAAACACCATCAAATATTTCAAGTGACCACTGTCATATATGTTTGGTTGGTACCTTGTCAAAGTCAGGTCAAAAAAAGAATATAGAACTTAAAATTATATTGAAAATATTTGAACAGAACCATTTCTTGAAGTCTTTCAACAAAAAAAGGTAGATGGATACAGCCATTTTTATCAGCTCTAATTTGATGGGTTTCCCTACTCATTTTAGACAAGTGGGGAAAAGTTAAATGGAAACTGTATACTTCAGTGAGTATATTAAATGGTTGTGTCATTTGTAGGCTATGGAAAAGACAAAATGGGAAAATTATTTACACTTTACACCTTAAAACTGTAAGATGCTTGGGCTATTATGTTTTCTAAATATTTATTGTTAGTAATAACTCTGTTTCCTTGTTTCCTGTGCTGGACTAGATCTTAAGCCGCTGACTCGGATAGCACAAAGATTTCCCTTCTGTCTCATAAATTCTCTGTTGGCAAAGTTCAGTTCTTTCAAAGTAATATTGTTGTCAAAGGAAGTCATTATCAGGAGAAGAGGCAATTTGTTAGTGAGCAAAGACAGTTTGAGTTTTTTGGTTTGGCGTTTGGATTTACGGGTGTGACACACTATAGAATACAACAGCAGAGCTGTTTTCTTGTTAGATATCTCTAACTCTCTCTTCTATGTGAACTGAAAGTTTACAGTTTTGCACTGCATGGAGTTTTTTAATGCTGTGGGTTTCCTTTATAGATGTGGTGAGTGGGAACAGCATTTTTAAAATACTAACTGGAAAATAAAGAAACTCCTAAACTAGCCTTAAGGATTTTTTTCTGGATTAGTTTTTATCTTGTTTGGTGGTTACTTAAGGTTCTGTTCCTTGTAAAGACACTAGAAGCCAGAGGACCATGAAGGGTTACAAACCTTCTTTCCTCTAAGAATGGAAAATGTAGCAAGTATCTGTTTAATTACCCAGGGACTTCTGTGGTTGCTGGTACTGAGTCAGGTTAAAGCAGACTTCTGGGGTCAGGAGGAAAGAACATCTTCATTTGAAAAGAAAGCATGTTGCTGAAAATACTAAGGTAGATGGAGTTGCTCTTGTGCTACGTGTCAGCAGTTTCACAAATACCACGGTGCTGGTCTTCAGTGTGCTGCTGGATGCACTGATTATCCTATGGCACTCTTCAACCACAGCTGGGCCGTTGGCCGGGTAAATCATGCTGTGTTAAGAGGTCTTTCTTGGCCAGCAATAAATACAGGTCTGGCAATCCAGATAGTTTTGAAAATACGGAGCAGTTCTGGAGAGACCAGCCTTCCATCACACCAGTGGGAAGTTTGGAGATGCAGAGAGCAGGCTTGGTGTGTATGTGGGGCTGTCAGGCGGTCGCTGGGAGACCCGGTTGAGTTGATGGCTCTGCTTTCCCTCGACAGCTGGTCTCGCTGTGGGAGTGAAGGAGGAGGTGTGGATGCAAGGGATGGGGCTGCTGCAGTTCTGCCAGGGGATCTGCTTCCTCTACACCCGTTCAGCTGTGTTGGACTCGGGTGACACGGCTGGGAAACAACAACTAAAATGTCCTGTTGCCATTTTTAGTCTCAACTGACATTTATATGTCAGGCACAGGAGATGTTCCCCAGCTCTGAGTGAACGAAGCCTGTAAATCAAGAGCTGTATGGCTGCTAGTAAAGCAGCTGCTTACTCATTGGATCTTGCCTTCTCACAAATTCTTCACATCTCTGGTCAGGTTTCATTTCTTAGATGTATGGAAAGTATATATCCATCACGAAAGGTGCTATTAAGGACAAATGAATGTCTGTGTGTGGTATATTTTATTTGAATTGTCGTTTGGATGAAAGCACTTTCAGAAATGGCTTTTTAACTGGAAGACTGCTAGAGCTGAAGTGATTCAGAGGAAAGTCTGTGAAACTCGCTTAGAGCAGGGCTGGAGAGAGGTGGTAATTTGTCCCTTGCTCCATTATATAATTTGACAGTGGGTTAAAAGTGCTTTCAGCTGCAGAACCATATCTTCTAAAAGCAGTTTGTACGGATCTCCCTGTGTCCTGACTTTGTGAGGTGTGTTGGCTTCTGTATTTGCAGCCTGGGAGGAAGAGGCTGAGTGTGAAGGCATGTGCCAAAGCGTGTCCCAGCAGACCCAGACTCCATGCCTGCCTGCTGCTGGGCAGGGACTCGCCATCCTGCAGAGAGGTGTTGGGAGATTGGGAATGGGAACCACGCCATGGGTGCTCTTGGCAACATGCACATCTCTTTTTATAAGCCAGAACAAACCTGCATTTTATTGTCCCTCACTTTCTACCTCGCAGAACAGAGTAAATGTTTGTGCTGCACCTCCATCCACCTCCTAATATTTGGAAGTCTGCCCTGAAGGGGTATGTGTGTAAGAACTAGGTGGGGAATATGGAACAATGCTTCTGTTGCAGTTAAAGCTGCTGCAGGAGAGTGAAAAGGGGCGCTCTTTTTTTCAGAAACAAGCCCCAGCAAAATTACTTTTTCAGGAAGTTCACAGATTTGTTTTAAAAATTTCCCTCTGCTTCAACATATTTTCTTTGCCAGCTGGTCTCTGGAATTCATTTGAACTCATTGTGTCAGCAGCCGTCATAGCCTAAGCATTAATGTAGAAGTTTCCAGTGGCTTTTGTTAATTTGACTCCTTGTATTATCCTGATGCTTAATCAACATATTGTGGCAAGAAAGATTTCAGAAATTTGACTTTGTTTGCCAGCGGATGGTAATTTCTGATATAAACTTGGTGATTGTTAAGGAAAAATGGTGGCTCTTACAGGCTTTATTGGACAGATGTATATGAATGTTCATGGTGCTATTTATTGTGTAGATCTCAACTGGCTCACAAAATCAGCTGCCTTTCCTTAGTTACTCTGGAGTTGCTTTTCTAGCAGTTTTTTTTCCCCTCTTTCCCTAGCCACGTATGTACTTTCTCTCCTAGTCTTTTATTCTACGCAGATGCTCTGTTGATGATCTTTGAATGCAGGCAGGGGAAAGCCCCTTTTCATTTCCCCCCCCCCCTTTGGCAGTGAAACATTTGGCCATGCCTCTGTGTTCTCTTCCTGCCAGTATTGCTTCCAGATGTTTTTTTCATGCCTCTTTCTTTTTTATACTTGAATTGTTGCTTGATCATTAGCACTCTGTTTTCAAGGGGGAAGCCTTTGACTTGGTAGCAACTAGACATGAACCCAAGCCACAATTGTCTGACCTCAACTTCCTCAGTTTGAGGTTATGTTTGGATTTCAGATGTTGGTTTGGCCTATAGCAACAGTCAAACCCAGCCACAAAGTTCATTTCTGAATTCTGAGGTGGATTTTACCAATGGTCTAAGGCTACACAACTTATTACTTCATGTTGACTACATGTAGAACCAAACTCTGTTGTGAAACATTTAACCCTCCTCTTTGTTTGGAACAATGCTATTGCCAACTTGCATCTTCAGTGAAATTAAATGACCTGGAAATCTGCATTGGATGTGATTTTGCTCTGGAGTGCTACAGATGTTGTCTCAGGAAGGAGGACAGTCTCAATTCACAGGCTGGAAGTCAGACCATCTCTCCCTGAGGTTTGCAGTGACCCTGGCACAGACCTGAGCTGTGCTGCTCTGGTAAGAGGAATTGAAGCTCAGTTTCTGCCTGCAGCTGCCTCAAACACTTTTTCCTTCCCTTAGCACTGTGCAGGTCCTGGAGGAGTGTTAAGGGAGTCAGCTTTGCTGGAGTGATAGCCGTGACAGCACTCGAAATAGTTCCCCTAGGGCCTTTGATGCAGGAAGACTTATCAATTTAAATAAGAAAACAAGCCCTGCTACCCTGTGTTCCTCATGCCTCTCGCTACTTATGCACAGGAAAAGGAGTATGGGCTTTCTTACATAGCCCAGGTGCTCCCACCCTTTCTCTGGCTGTTGCTTCAGGCATGAAGAGATCAATTATTAGCTTCTTGGTCTTTAAGTGCTGTGTTTAATGAGTCACTGTTCTTGGAGCATTTCCTATCTCCTACTGGTGGGAAATTTGCCCCTTTCTTCCACTTCCTCAGGATGGGATACTAACTAGAGACCAACCTAACTACATGCCACCTCCAAATTAATTCAGCCATAGTTCAAAATTCAGATGGGGCCCAAATGCATTCTGTTACAGAAAGGGGGACGTACAGTCCCCAAATGACAAAAACAAGGGAAGTGGCACACAAGTAATAAACACTTAACTGTGTTATAAAAATTGTCAGGCATCTGTACTGTCAAGAGGCAAAAGTTTTTGGTTTTTTTTTTTAAATCACTCTGCCATTCAAACCTGTTGAGGAAATTGAAGAGTAGTTTTTTGTTCCAGCAGACTTCACATATCACTTCTCTTCCCTCAGCTGGAAGAAAGTCAGCATCAAGACCATATTGTAAACTGTAGCTAATCTTGGCAAGATGCAGATGTTTATTCCTGTGGCTGATCTGGAGCAGACTTGTACTAAAAGTAGTCCAGAAGTGCTTAAGTCTGGAGTACAATATTACATTTATGTGATTCACAGGGACTCTGCTCATCTGTGCTTGATCTCTCTCATCTGGAAAGGAGCAGCCATGCCCAGATTTCTCTTGATGTGGCAAAGGTGTGAAGAAACACAACAGCTCTCCCTTTTTTTTGGCCCACAGGAGGGCAACATCGAGCTGCAGCTGATACTAACAGGCTTTGCCAAAGCAGGTGTACGATTTACTAATTTAAGAATTAATGATTTGAAACAAATTAGCTAATTTAGAGATTATAGACTATGGCTACTTAGTGGTGTGTCGGTCTGCATCCACTCTGACTCTGTGTTTGATTGTATTTGTGGTTAATATGTAATTGTCCTAAATTGCTTTTGTCATCTGTGGCCAGGAAGAATGTGTTGTGAAGAATAAGGCAAAGTCATTTGTAGCTCTGGTTTTGTTTATTTTTTTTTCTTTTCCCAAACTGTATTGCGTAGTGGGGGAAGATGGACTGTTAGGATTATTATTTTGAATTGTGGAGTTACCTAATAGTGCATGTATGTTAAGGACTATGCTACAAGGGTCACAGGCTGAGAACTGCATGATACTGATGTTTTGAAGTTCAGTTATTTGGGCAACATATCAGCTGTAGTGTGTAATGCAGGTGCTTTTCAGTAGTTGTAGTATAGCAAATGTAGCTGCACAAAGGGGTCTTGTTTTGCGATAAGCCATAGTCTCCATAAATTCTGATCACAGTCTAGAGCTGGATGCTGTGGGAGGCTGAGAAGCCTGACTCTGGAGGAGTTTAGGAATGCAGTAGATATGGCTGAGCCTGAGAGGCTGAGAAGCTGCATCAGAGGGGAGCTTGGCACTCTGGATATGCGATGTTTTCAGGTTGCAGGCAGTTGTTGAAATAAAGCATTTCTTCCTCTGTACAGGTAGTGGAATGTGCTAGCAATAGTAAGCAGGAGAAAGGCACATGAGGGCAGGAATGGGAGTGGGTGTTTGGTACCTTTTTGTGTGGCACTGCACAGGGTGAGCAGGCTCGGAGGTGGAACGTGGCAGAGCAGTTCAAGAAGCACATGCAGCACCCTGCCTGCCTCAAAGCTCTGGGCTAACAGTAGAATGAGGGCACTGAACATCGTGCTGATACGTGAAAGGGTGTGGGGATCTTCAGGAGGGCAAGACAGAGAGGCTGCTGGAAGCACAGAACTCTGAGCTGTGGCCTCAGGCTGGATGAAATGGGACTGAAATGTGTTGCTTTTTTGATTATGGTATATAGAGACCTCTTTATTACCACAAACCCTTAGTGTGGATGAAATGGGGAAAAGTTGCAAAGAATAAATGTCTAAATACTTAGTAATGAAATGCCTAAGGAGGTGCAATAAGCAGGGGTTTACTGCACAGTCTGGTACTCATTTCCACTGGAGGATTCTGAGCCCCAGGTGATGGCCAAGCTGGTGGTGAGAGATAAAGGAAGGGCTGGTGACTGCAACAAGGACATCACAAACTGTTCAAACCTCACCTCTGCGGTATCCCTTTGGCTGGCAAAGTTGGTTTTGCCAGGGGAATTACCAGGATCTTCATCTCTCCATTCCCCCAACTTTCATGCCCTTATCTGCAAAGAGGGGGGAGATCTAGGTGGAGGCTGTGGTGTACAAATAACACAACACAATAACAGGCACAAAAAACATTGGTGTTACTAACCAAAATGATCTGGAGGGGTAAACAAGGCAAAGTTATTTAGTAAAAACCATGTCTTTTATTAGACTAAATGACCCACAGTCAGTTTGAGGGAGCTTTCAGGTCTTATGCCAGTACTCTGTGGATGTTAATGGTATGGTTAAAAGATTCAGGCGCTTTGCAGTCTCATGGAGACATGTTGCCAATTTGAACAAAGTTACAGTTTGGAAGCTTTTTTCCCCCAGACTTATAAACTAAAAGCATTTTTGAAAAGGAAACCCAGGAGTCTGTAACAAGGCATGGATTTTGTGCCAGGTGTCATGGTTCTGCTAGTGGGTAATATTTGGAAGTCCCTTTTTAATGTTCAAAGTGGAAAAGAATGAGCTAGGTCTCCCTCTCATCCCCTCCTTTTTTTTTTTTCCTTTTTTTTTTTCCTAGACATTCCCAAAGTATATTGACATATACTAAAACAGCTTTGACAGGACATAAGAGATGATGGATGGGTGTGTAAAAGATATCTTCCAGTATTTATTAGAAAAGTAGTTGTTTGGATGTGCATTGCTTCTAGTTGAGCCAGAGGCAGGAATATAGTTTCATATAGTCAGTAAGATTAACTCTCTCTGGATTGACAGTTTTGGCAATTAGCAATCTTACAAAGACTACAAAAAACTCAAGTAGAAGAACAGATCCGTGTCCATTTCACTCTTTATCAGCAAATGCCCTTTTTGGGTCCTTGGGATTTACATTTGAAAACCATCCCAAAGTGTTATACTCTAATGAAGGAAGCTTCACGAACTGTTTCTCGTGGCAGCGCCTTGCCCAGGCCCCTGCACTGCTGCATTGCTCTGTCAGTGCCAGATGAGCTGTTGCTGCTGAGGAGTTACACAAATAGTGTGTGGGGTGGGATGGGATGAGGAACATCTCAAAGGCATCACTGCTGCTATGAGAAATGCCTGTGAAGCTGGCATGTTAAATTCTCCTTGGAAGTGGATTTATAGCAAGTGGGATGATGTAGTACAAAAATAAGATATGCATAAAAACACAACCCATCAGAACAAACCCCTTTTTTCCCCCTCCATGTCCAAAGAACATGAAGTATTTGGACTAGATCCAGCTATAGCCCAAGTTTCTACATGAAAAAGTGTCAAATGGCAAAACCTAGAGGAAGATCTGGAACTGTGGGAGGAGACAGGATAGAGCATTATTACAGTTATTTACGGTTGGACTTGATGACCTTGAAGGTCTTTTCCAACCCAAGTGATTCTAGGATCCTGTACAGGAGTTAGTATTGTTTCAACATGAACATGAAAGACTTCTGTTCCTTACTTCATAACCCTGATAAATCAAAAGCCTCAGATAACATCTTTTTAAACATTGAACAATGATGACAACCTCTTGGACAAAGCTACAGACATCAAGCTTCCCAGTCAGGATGGTATCCAGTCCAGTAGTTTGCAGCTAGACAGTACTTGTAAGTACTTTCTGGCTTGGTTTGATTCTTGAGTTGAAAGATATCAATACATTTCAAAGTGAAGTATGTGTTTTTGTACGCATGTCCATGTATAAACTCACTGATTTCAATTAGTTCCTTGGCCTCTGCGCACTTGGTATGTATGCCAGGACTAGGCTATGATTCACTGCTGTTGGGACCTTCAGGAGAAGTTAAGGATGTGGCAGAAATCCATACAGCTGTAGTGATAAGTTTTTTTTGGGATATGCAGAGTCTATGCTGAGGTCGATGAAGTAGACAAAAGGATGAGAAAAACTAACTGATGTTTCCAAATTCTGTAATTGAAAAATTTGTTCAAATTGCACCTGCACTTGTGCACACACATGCACAAATTGTCCTCCATGAAAACACGCTCTGCCCTCGCCATATGTCATCTCTTGGGCACCCAACTTCCTAACCCTTGAACATTCATAAACGATTTGAAATTTATTCCCCAGCAGCAACTTCCAACTGTGGAGGAGGAGTCAGAGCCTACAAAATGTTCTGGGACCAGTGCTGAGTGCCTACAGGCAAAACCTTCAGATATGCCTTTGAAAAGCTGGGAAAATGAAGAGAGCTTTGTAAAGCAGGGTTGTGACAGCCTTGGGACTGCAGATGAGTCAGGAGGAGGCTGCCCATCATATCTGCAGAGAGCCTTGTGGCAGCAGCGAGGTTAACGTAAATCTTTCCACGACCCAGCTGTACTTCACAGACCAGTGTGCCTGCTCCCTAGATGGGGATGGTGACATGGTATGTGGCAGAGACAAGCCCACCCTGGTGACGCTCTGAGCCAGCTGAGAGCCACACCACTGTCTGAGCCTGGCACTGTGAGTCAGTAAGCCCTGCAGAGAAATGAGTGTACTAGTGTGGGCTCTGTGCCACGCTCATGCTGGTGGATGGCTTTTAGATCAGGGCTGGCTTGCGTCCTGCTGCTCCAGAGCACCTGAGTTGGCTCTGACCATCACATGGAAGTAAAAGACAATTTGTTTGTCTAATTGCAAAAAGGATCAGAAGCTCTCAGGTGGGTATAAATACCTTAATTCTCCTGAAGTAGCTCCTACAAACCTCTTGGTGTGGGATTTTGGCCCTTGGCATGTTGTGGTGAATTGAAGCCCAGGAACTCTTAATTCCTTAACATCACTAAGGAATTAAAATCCAAATCTTTACACTGGATCACCAGTGTAAAGAAAGTATCATACATCTTATCTTCATAGAGTTTGGAGTTTTTGTTCCCTTCTGCAATAGTGACGATTTCTTTAAGCAGAGAGAGAGGTGTCCGTTTTAGGTAGTTTAAATAATGTGTCAGAAGAGCAGAGGAGTATGCGTAGAGTAGGGATGTGATTGATGAGTGGGTGGAGAATAACTATAACTCTGATGTTTAATATTACAGGCTATCTGAAACCAAAGACAGATGTTTTCATTACATTTTCTGTCTTCCAAAAAATGGTAAATTGAAGGTGGTCTTAGATAACAAGATGCTTTTCAAAAAAAAAAAGCAGCAAGGGAACAGTGCTGAAATTGATGTATTAGTCATTCTTTTCTTTGTCCTCTGAAGAATGAAAATGCAGCATGCCAGATTATGGAACTCTGCTTATGGTGTAATTTGTCATGAAAAATGATGTTTTCTTTCTCCACTACCTTTGTTAATAATTTATACCTATTATAAGATCTAAATGTTTAGCATTTATGTAGTGACAGAAAATAAAGCTTCCAATAGAGAGTCACAGATAATAAAGCAACCTTTTCTTATGCTGTTTCTACTGATATTTTGAGCAGAAACGTCTCTTCTGGAGGAAATACTTACGAAAACATTTTGGAGTGAACAGCCAAGGAGCCAATATACCTGGAAGCAGTAGCTACAGGGACTGTGTTATGTTCTTGTTTCAGGGAAGCAGCAGTGTAGGTGGCTCTATATATTTGCTTTACCTTATTAGTTCAAAATACCTGCATTGCTAGGGGAGAAAACAATGATTTTTCAAGAATAAATACCACAAGGGAAAGAAAGTAAAACAACTACTATTTTAGTAGTTTCAGATTATCTAAGTTTTTTGAGGATTTTTCAATCTAATTGCCAGAAGCAATTTTCTGCCCAGCAAGTATAGATAAATCTGTGTCATAGTTGTCAAACTGGAGTCAGGAACCATTAGATTCAGCAATACTCCAATGCTGACTTGAAGAGCAGAGCCTCAGAGCAGGTGTTTGTGTCTCCCTGGGTAATTTTCTAACTACAGGGAAGAGTGACCAGAAATCCTTTCTTGACTGCAGGATCAAATATTTAGTGCTGTCCCGGGTTAAGTAGACAGTTAATTTTTTTTTTCTCTCTTCTTCATAAATAGCTAGCAGGAGGCTGTGTTTTGGATTTTTACTTAGGAGAAAAGCTGATAAGAAGGAATGTTTATAATTATTGCTAGTATTTCAAGGTCCTTCAGCCTCTCTGCTCTCTGCAGGCAGGTCGGGGGGGGGGGGGGGGGGGGCTGGGGGG
>WKFP01015059.1:764057-787701 GCA_011057875.1 Pterocles orientalis | reverse complement strand
CTTAATCATCCTCGTGGCTCTGCGCTGGACTCTCTCCAGCAGTTCCCTGTCCCTCTTGAACTGAGGGGCCCAGAACTGGACACAATATTCCAGATGCGGTCTCACCAGGGCAGAGTAGAGGGGGAGGAGAACCTCCCTTGACCTACTGACCACCCCCCTTCTGATACACCCCAGGATGCCATTGGCCTTCTTGGCCACGAGGGCACAGTGCTGGCTCATGGTCATCCTGCTGTCCACCAGGACCCCCAGGTCCCTCTCCCCTACACTACTCTCCAGCAGGTCAGTACCCAACTTATACTGGTGCCTGGAGTTGTTCTTGCCCAGATGCAAGACTCTACACTTGCTCTTGTTAAACTGCATTAGATTTTTCCCCGCCCAAATCTCCAGCCTGTCTAGGTCTCACTGAATGGAAGCACAGCCTTCTGGCGTGTCAGCCACTCCTCCCAGTTTCGTATCATCAGCAAACTTGCTGAGGGTGCACTCTACTCCCTCATCCAAGTCATTGATGAATATATCTCTTGCATAAAACTTTCTATGAAGCTTTGGACTGAACAGAAACTGTTGTGACAGTACTAAAGACATATTTATTCCCATCACTCCCTGCCCAATCCATTCTTTTTGTTGCTTGTGTTGACAGTTCAGTGACGCTGTGGCCATGCAAATTGCTCCATCGCTGTTTCCATGACAGTAAAAGGGATCAGTAAAAGGTCTGTTTGTGAATGTCTGCTGTTTTTCATTTAGCAACATCTACAGTCATAAAGCCTGTAATGTTTAGGTGGCTTCTGTGGCAGACAGAACTACTGATCGCTTAATAATGCAAGACAAAGTAGAGACAGGGCACAGGTTCTTTATTGGGGTGAAAAATTAGCACTTAAGTACCAAATACACACCACGGTGCCCTGAAACTGCCCAATTTTGCAATTTCAGTACCCGATTAATATGCTAAATGTGTCAGACATATTAGATCAAATTTAGTGGTATAAAATGTTCACTGAAATATTTTGAAAGCGTTACAGAAAGAAGGATTTAAAACACGAGCCCTTTATTTTGAGATCAATATTCTAAATGAACTGGCTGAAACAAAATTGTGTCTGTTTCTGCAGCAGCGAGTTGCACAGACTGTTTATACTCTGCATTAGGTGGTATTATAGACTATTAAATTGATTATAGAAAGCTCTGTCACTGCAGCATAATATTTGCACAGTGGTGGGAAAATGTCCTATAGTAATTCACATTTCCTTCTAGATGCTGCCACTTGGGCACTGTAAACCGTCCCCAGTGGTGAGGAGAAATCTATTGCTTACTTTGAAAATCCTCAGACAGAAGATGCTCTGGTTTGTGTACAACGTCTGGCAAACCACATCTCTGAAGCACTTTTTCTCAAATAGAAACATTACTGCTTTCTTCCTGAGGAGCTGCTTGGTTTTCAGCATGGAAAAGAACAGAATGGAAAAGACTCTGAGACTGAAAAAATGAGCAAGTGCAAAATTTGTCGATCAGCATTTCCCTGTTTTGGAGGGTGGTTCTTTCTCCCTGAAGGCAGGAGGCTTGCTTCTGGTATGGCTGCCAGAATGGCCCTGCTTTCTCTGTGCCTTGAAGTCAGCTCTGTGTATGTGTCATATTTGTTTGGGACAGTCGTTCCAGATGCAATAGGTGAGTGTGGCAGCTTGGTTTCAGGGATGACCACGGTAGCTTGTTCCCATCTGTGCCCTTCTGGGAGGCAAGGGATGGGAAGCACAGAGCAAGGCAGTCATTGCTGATGACTCCGCCAGCCTCAGTCCTTTTACTTTCCCATGGGTTTGTAGACACTCTATGCCATCTACAGGATAATGTAATTCTTAGGGGCCTTGCACTTACATTTTCCTGCTATTCCACTTTATATTTTTAAGTGATCCATTTTGCTGTGAGCTTGGTGTTGTTTGTATTAGCATTTTTTAAAGCCCTCATTACAGACCAGTGGTGATAAGCAACTCCATTCTCAAACTGTTCACAGTTGGAATTTTTTGTTATGATAAGGATAAGACTAGGGAGCAGAAGACAGATGAGAATCTGGGGACTTTCCTGCTTAGGCACCATCTTGCAAAGAGCAGATCTGGAATAAAAATTAAATCCAAATGGTCTCTTTTACTTTTGTGCACATCAAGAGTCTACTATTAAAACTCAGTATCTGTGGCTCAAAATTAATTTAATTAGCCTAATCTTAATAGGATAGCTTAAAATATTCATTGTCCAGAGACCACCTGAATTAAGCTGATTGAAAACTGCTCATAAATTGCAAATGTGCTTTGATCCTTCCTGCCCACCCTTGCTTTTGAGTGGAGTTCATATGTAGAAAACCTTCTTTCCATTAAAGCCACTTCATATGTTGAAAAAACTGCAGTCAATACGTTGCCAGCACATGCCATTTGCAAACAAATGAGGGTAACAAACAAGTCAAATTTGTTTTCAGGAAAAATACAAACTACCCTGGTTGATACCTCAGTATTACCATGCTCCTAACTTACCATGC
Source organism: Pterocles orientalis (assembly GCA_011057875.1). Lineage (NCBI taxonomy): Eukaryota > Metazoa > Chordata > Aves > Pterocliformes > Pteroclidae > Pterocles > Pterocles orientalis. The sequence continues at coordinate 785,192 of WKFP01015059.1, read as the reverse complement.
TCCTTAGTTTATTTTCTCACAGGTTCAGTTTCATCCCTGTTATCAGCAGAACTGACCAGAATTTTAACACCGAGATAGAATATGTGAATGCAGTCCTGCTTCAAATCCATCAGTGACAGTGTTTAGTCTTCTCTGGGCAGGAGCACAAGACCGTAGAATAAGCCCTATCCCATAAGAATGGATCTTTACGTTTCCCGAACCTGTTCAATATCTGCTCTGAATACCCCCATTAGAAACACTAACTGCTGAGACTGATGACCTCCAAACTGAGGCTAGTTGTCCTGTTGCTAAGATGCAGCAGCAAAGGGGTGGACCTGGTTGACAGAAGTCTCCTCTGGTCTTATTTCCTGTGGAAGAAAGAGGGAGGATGCGTGCTCATAAGGCTACCAGAGAAACGGGACTCCTTGGGAAGAAGATTGCAACACTGGCTCTTTGTGTAAGAGCCAGACTTCAGCAGATGACACAGGAATGTTCTGGGGTCCCAAGACTGGAGGGCTGAGCTCTGGGCTAGCTGCCACAAGAAAAGGGAATTCCAGCCTGCTGGAAGGCCATGAGTTTCTTCCCCAGCACGGATTTCCATTTTTCTATTAGGCCACAGTACGGCTCCAAGCACTTTGAGTACTGTTAACTCCTTCACGCTGCCAGAAAAAATACAATACATCAGGATCATGAAAGGAAAAAGTCCTGCATATAATAATAATGCAGGACCAAGATATGTAAACAAGATTTTCAATAATGAGGTCATTCACATATTTCCAGTTTTTTCTTGTTTATTTATTCTAGGTAACCATTCCTTCTTCATATGGAAGATTAGATATTTTGTATTCTTTAACTTTCCTGCTTGATTTAACCATTTGGAGGCATAATGACTTAGAGAAATAAGGTGAAAATCCCACAAACCTCTGGAGTTAGGCATCTAGAGGCACATGGTGTTCACAGCCAATACTTCTGCTGGAATAAAGCTGCATAGCACATTGCTGTATTTTCATTTGGTCATACTGACTTTCCAACTTGCTGACATACAGTGGTATGAACAGCAGCATTCCTACTCCTTTTTCTATGAAATCAAAAGGTCTATTTTCTTCAACTTATTTCTCAGATTTTTTTCTTCCAAATTCCTACATCTAAGAAGTAATGAAACCAATTCTATATACTGTACAGTTGCTTTTAATGCCTTGTTTTCAGGAAGCAAACAATATTCAATCTCCAAATGTAGAATGTCCAGATCTAGGGTGGTTGTTGTCAGGCAGTTTGAACTCATTTGTGCTTATGATGAGGTCTTAGAGAAGCACATAGAAGCAGATTATAATAAGAAGAAATTTTCATTTCAGTGTTTATGGCACCTGAAAATGAAGACGTGGTAAATGTCAAAGTAGTTTTCAGATTCAGAAATAAAATAGAGAAATACACATCCTTCCTCTCTTTTTTTTTTTTCCAGTCAGCTCTAAAGACTGTATTTGCTCTACTTGTAAAATGACTCCTACACAGCAAGGTGGTACCAAGGAACTTGCACCAAGGTAAGGTATGAATCCACTTGGTCCATGCTTACTTGGCCAGAGGTAGTTGGACTTTTCAGTGACTTTTAGTGCCACTTGAGACTTGCTGCCACCTCCTGCTCACTCGTAGTGCAGGGGAATCACAGTTGATCTGCTGTGGTGTACACTCAAGGAAGCTTTTCGTTCCAACGTTGTAATACTGTTGCTCCTCCTGCAGAGTTCAGCAACAACAGAAATAGCGTCTCTTTCTGTGTAATTTCTCCTGTACTGCTACAGGAACAGAGTTGCAAGACCAGGTTTTTCATTCATTTCCATTTATTTCTTAAGGTTCTTAGGTCACAGTTTTCTATTTCTGTCCTGAAAAGAAATCACGATGCACACAGACATCCTTCCAGGGAAGCAATCAGATAGACTTTATAGAGGTAAACGCAAAAGGAGATGTTATTGAGATTCACTGAAGGATTAAAGATGTTCTGGTACAATATCCAGGATATTTGTATCAGCCCTGTGTGACATTGCTGTAAAAAAACCCACCTGATAACACTTTTTTTCCCTAAGTGCATTAAATTCATATAGTTGTTTCATATCAGGTATTCCTACCGTTAGCAGAAGAAGTAAATAGATTTCTGAACACTGTAGAACTTTTTAGTATATTACATCTTTTCAATTCTTGGCAAAGCTAAATTGATCAAAAATGCACTCAGTAAAGCGTTCCAGATGTCCATATTCAGAATTTAACAAAATGTTTAAATATAGTAAAAATTACACCCAGATAATAATTATATAGGCTATTAAAAATGGCTATGGAGTTCAGTTAATGGAATGCTGATTTTTTTTTAAATAATTAATCAAAGGAGTCAATGTAATAAGGTTTTATATTAGTCTTTTACGATGATAGTGATATTCTCTATTGCTGACTAACTGCTATTCACAGAGGTAGTCATAAACTTCAGGAATACCCATGCACCATATATTTATGTACCCACATGAATTTCTGTTCAGAGACTGATAAAAAAAATTAAAAGCTGCCTACTAAAGCATAAATCCTATCAGAAAAGAGGTTTTGTGAGGGTTGCAGAGTATGCATGAAAAATACAAAATTCTAAAAGACTACTAGTTTTAAAAACAGATGTGATAGGTTGCTATGAAGTCATTTCCTGCTGCTGTCGTGCTGATCAGCTGCACTGATTGTGTTACTGCTCTCTTGAACAGATGGTCTATTCTTCTTTTGTAAACTCCAGAGTTACTGGATGACAGTTATTTAATTTTGGGTCCTATAAAAAAAAATCCTGTTTTAGATTTATGTCTTGAAGATTCACGTATTTTTACTGTAGAATCCGCTTTATTTCTGGAGTGATTCACAGGCTTTGTCTCCAACCTCTCCTGCATGATACTGGTCTGGCTGCCACCTTTGAGTGCTTTGTTTTATTTTCTGCCCAGCGACTGCTCTACTCCACCCATCTCCCCAATTTTAAGCAAACTTTGATTACAATAACATCTTCCATAAGAGCTCAGATACTTTCAATCTCTCTGTGTTTGTTTTCTGGAGTAAGAAAAGAACTATAGTTTCAATGACTATCTTGAGAACTTCTAGGTAAATCTGAACAGTTGCATGAACCAACTGGAACTATGACCAGTCTTAGTATGATACAATCCAACAGTCAAGTGACAGAATATGCAGCTCATTCCCATCTGTCGTTATGTAGCACATAGTTTTTTCTGGCAGGGTGGATCATGCATATATATATTTAAGTATGTTTAAATATTTCCTGGCAGTATAAGACAGGACTGTAACAACTATCAATGCTGCAAATTGCACGGAACATTTGTGAACTCAGAATTTATGTTGCTGTTTAGTTTTGTTTTGCTTTTCTGCCATGTGTTTTCTTAGAAATGCCTCAAGCTGACAATATATCAAGTGAGTTCTAAGTTAACAACTTTACTGCCTTATTTTATATTTCAAAAAAAATATGTTGGAGAATTTAGTACCTGTGAAACTCTAATAGCTTTAGGGCTAAATTCAATACAAGGATCTATAGCAGCACAGCTAGCACATGCCATGGCAGATGGATAAAGAATCTGCAAGGTCATTTGCTCAGGAGTTGCGTAATTCAAACCTGAGTGCAAAAATTGTGACTTTCTGGTAAATAGAGACATACTGAGCACTGTCCCATACGGGCTGCAGGGCCCATCCAAGCACTCTTCCAGCTGCTCCTACATGGGGAATGAAGCCTTCCTTTCCTCCCAGACAAAATTCAGAGAACTGGCTTTCTGGACATAGGGACTGCAGCTGTCACAAGAGTGTGACTAACATCTCTCTCCAAATGACTGTATAACTTGACTGTAGCCTAACTCCACACCACCATCACTTCCATGTTGGCTGGCAGCATCACTGCTTTTCTGGATGTGTTTGTTTCAATCATGCAACAAAAAAGAGTGGCAGATATGTAATAGGATAATCCCATCATATTATTTACATATCTGAAATCATCCAGCCTTCATAGATCTGACATAATTAAATGTTAATTCTTACCCTATCAGTTTTTTTTTTTAGTTGACATTCCTTGCTCATTGTCTTTCCTTGCTCGTTGTGTATGTGAAGGTCTAGCAGCTTGGATACTGAAAACAAAGGCTTTGTCTTGTAGATTAATCCTGAGTGTCTATTCACACATGCTTGAAGGAGTTATATTTTCACACTTCTTGCTGAGTGTGTAATGGGACATAAATTCTCTTACTCTCCATGTAGGAAAATGGCTTACACAAAGGTTTTCTCTGTCTTATATTTCAACAAAGCCAGGTCTCTGCTGGCTCTTTTACCTGATTTAGTACACTCTTGTCCAGGAGAAGATGCCAGGGAAAGTACCTTTCTTGCACAGTTTTTATTACGTTGAGAACTAGCCTCAGCATCCTCCCTGGGTTTAATTTTTGACTGAGAGAAGCCATTTGGGGAGACAGATCAGAAGACAAATTCCTACAAGTGAAAACTGACCTGAGAGCCCAGGGGGTCCTTAAGGAAAATCTTGATCTTATTCCACAGAATTACCATCTTCCTCTCTCTGCTGTCCTGCAAGCACTTTCCTCAGAGTGCTTAGGCAGGAATTGCAAGAGTTGTATGTTGTCTCATGTATTTTTTCAGAGATGACATGGCTCTATTGCATTCCTTTTCCACTTTGTAACAAGCTTTTCTTTCAAATCAGTACATTTTATTAGGTAAATTGAGTTGCCTGTTCTGCAGCAGAGGATCTGTCTGTGCTTGTAATCTGTGAGAAGTTACATTCTAACATCCAAATAGTTTTTTTTTTTTTTTTTTTTTTTTTTTTAAGAAGAGAAGCTCAGGGAATAGATCTACCTGTTAATTATATTTACAGTGGCTTTAGCATGAACTTTTGCATCACTGCTGCTCTCTGTTCTTCTCCACAGGGAAGAAATTTCATTTGTAGAGAGGTGACCGTATGTATTGTTATTAATTAACATTTTGACATAGAAGCTAGCACCTCTGTCATAGGCATGCAGAGAGCCTGCTACTGGAGATGCAAGACAAGGCAACAAGTTACCAACAACTCTGTCCAAATGTGGGCAGTTCCTTCCTACAGCTTCTGCCAGGCCAAGCAAAAGAATGTGCATCCGTCAGTCTCTGAGACAAAGGAATATTCCTGTGGACTTTAATGCAGTTCCCAACTGCAGGAAGCACATGGACTGAACACTCTCCTGGCATGTCTAAATACAGGGAAGTTCATTCTTTTACATCTTCAGGACCCAAAAGATTTCAGTTTCTCTGAAATATTTTTTTTATTTGCTCTATCAGTCTATGTGGTTATCTCTTAGCATTAGAAAATTTAGAAATCTATGGGACTGCTTTACAATATTGCTTGAGTTTATACACTGCTCTGGCACAGACCCTAGAGGGACCAGCTACCTTAGAAATTATCTCAAGGCTTTAGCAAGAACATAACTACTTATTTTTCAGTATAGCTGTTCCTTGAACCTTCAGCTTGATCACACAGTGTGGATTTATAACCTCCTTGATGCTAAAGCAGCATTTTCAATATCGTCTGGAGGAGGGTCATGGATCTGCCTGCTACAGGATTGATCAAATTTACTTTCTGATAAATAGTAGGCAGTTAGACTGCCAATTGTCTAAAGTAATACCAAGGGAACAAAATAAACTATCTGTAGAAAAAACATTATCCTTTATTTCATAATAATAAATGACAAAATACTTGTGTTGAATATCAATGCTTCTGGCTGTAAGGCCATGTACATAAAGAGAAAAAGGTTTCTGACATGTAAAGAGTGCTCTCTAAGAAAAATTAAAAAAACTCTTGCTGCTTGAAATATTTTTCCCCCATATTCAGTGTCACTATTGCACGGCAAGAGGACGGGGTGAGCTGCTGAAGATGGTGTAACCACCTGCCACCTGGCATTAGTTTTCTTCACTTTGGGTGTTAGGGAGCCATTGGAGATCCTCATGTGTCTTCTTCTGGACAATTAATTTTCCTCTAACTTTCTGTTGCTTAGAGCTCCTCAGAGGCTTTGCTTTTAGAAGCTTGGATTTGCTGCTTATGAGGGCTTGACAACACAGGTCAAATCCAGAGCCTCAGGTACCTGAACCGAAGGACCAAGAAGGAAATGCTGCTGCTGCGGCCTTTGCTCCATTGAGTCTATTGGACCTGGGTAACTTCTGTGTCCCCTGGGTGGTTGTAGGGGGCATCTTAAGGTCACCACTTCCCTGAGGCAGAGACAAGAGCCCTGTGGTACAAGGCATCCTTCACCCCATGAGAGAGAGACATGCTCCCGCAATGGAGGCTATGTCTATTCTCCTGTGGTGCCTTCCAGAACTTGGGGTGTTCCAATCTGGGGGGCTGAATGTTGGCTCGTTGCTCAATCAATGCTTTTGCAATTTTAAACTCTGGCTACAAGAATTTTTTTTTTTACTTAATGCATATTTAGACCAGGGAATAGTGCCACTTTTCTTATGGAAAGAGTCTTGCTGAATGAGAGTAAATGGTACCTATAAAGTTAGTTTTCCTAACCTGTAAAATGTATCCCAAATGGAAGAATGGGTGGAAGAATGTTTCCAGCAGGCTCCTTTTCAATTCCTTCAGAGGAGAAACGTTTGTGGTTAACATATATACAATCCTGAACCCTGTGAGTTTGGCATTTACTAGCTTTATACCAATGAGAGGACCACAAATGTACATGTAGCAAGTCCACTTACGGAAATGTCATCTCCTTCACCCTCCAAGAGCCAGAAATGTTTCCATTTATGAAAAACAGACCATCAAGTGCTGTGGTGGAACTTAGAACCACAAATGAAGATCTTTGATGAAATCATATGGGTAGGTTTGTTCAAACTGTACAGTATATAATTTGGCTGCTCCACAAATGGAAACAAGAGAAATCAGTGTCAGATGGCTCATGCAGGCTGGTGTGTGTTGTATCGTTTATTTAAACAGATCAATGATTCTTGGGATCTGTTGCACAGCTTAATGCATAATGGAAATAGAAAATGGAACATAAATAATTAAGCAGCTGAATGGTAGAAACCCGAATTTTTACCTGTTTGTTTTTTTTTTTCTGTGCTTGAGGGATATAGTTAGGAGTAAACATTTCCAGTGGGACCAAGTGACTGTAACTGAAGAGTAAACAGCTTGCTTTGGTGGCGTTAAGTCCCATCTAGAACTGATCTGTTTAACTGTTCAGTTTGAAGCCACTGTCCTATTGGGAGAATTCATCTAAAAAGGTATTTCTCATGTGCTCTTAGTTTAAAGCAATTGTTTAAATTACTGTTGATGTCCTGTTTTTCACAGAGCCTGTCAGAAGAGAAGCAGTGTAATTTTACTTCAGAAAAAGCCAAGGAAGATTTCTTCTGCTCAGCTTACCCTCCAGACAGGCTGGGAACATTCCTGGGTGTTCAGGATCTCATGGTGGGAGGAAATCTGCAAAATCTCTCACAACTTCCTGCATTCAGTGCTGCAGGAACTGCTGTGCAGTTTAATCCTACAGGTTCGTTTTTGCAACTCCAAGGTTTATCTACTGAGCTGCTGAAGTGTAGCTGATCTTCAGATGCATACCACTCAAGATGGGTAAGAGTCTTAAACTAATTTTGCCAATCTTAGAAGAAATCTTGTAGAGGGCATGCATAACAAGTTATTAGTCAGAGATGATACTTAAGGCAGAAGAGTTTATAATGAAGCTTGATCTGACTAGTAATATAATAGCAACACAAATGGGTTTTGGTGAACAATTATATCAACAATAATTCAGAAAAAAAGAGAAAATTTTTAGGTAGTGATCAAAGTGTGAGCCACATCATAGTAATTTATCAAGACTGTGTAATTAATACATAGACTTGATAAAGTACCAAGAGTGGGTTAAGTTCTGTAAGTAAACATGGGAAATGCACCACTGAATTTTGACTATAGTGGGAATTACATAGCTGATACCAACCTAATCATAAAGGTATTTAATTTCTTTTTTTTTGAAGTGTCCTTGTTACTTATTTCTTTAAGGTATATTATTTTTGTTTGTGTCAGTAACTAGGCAGAATGGGCCAACACCAAAAACTTAACTGCATACTTCATGCCACTTTTGATGGGTAAATTTTAGGAAGCATCAGGAAGCAATGGCTCCTTACCATTCTTTGGGAACTGTTAATAGTTCAGTTTATGGAACTTTGCTACTTTTGCTTTTGTTTTAGGAAGATAACAAACATAAAATGTGGGTCACTTGGACAAATGTGTTTTATTCAAATTAGAGAAAATTAAAAGGCAGTTTCCTAATGCTACCTTGAAGTGTTTCTTAAACCTCCATGCAGCTTTGTTAACAAGTAGTCTCTTGTCAAATAAACATCAAAAACAATGAAAGACAGTCAGTCTCAGCTTCTGCCCAGTAATGAACTGAATGAGCTGGGATGAAAATTGTCTGAAGCTAAGCAGAGATATTAAGCACTAGAGATGTAATATCCCTGTTCTGTTTTGTTTCTTGTTTTAAATCCTCCTCAGTCAAAAGGCTTTGGACTAAAATCACATTAAAAAAAAATTTGTAAGCATTGAATCCATGAGGGCAAGTGAGTTCAAGTAGCATCAGTTATGACTGGTGTCTGTATTTAAGACATGACCTGTATGTAAGAGGAATGGAAAACATGTCTGGCTCCCATCACAAGCTGAGCAGTGTAACCAAACCCAGTCTTTCTCTCTTTGTTTTGAGCAGACACAGGACTGCCACACTGGGCCTGAGGTGCTGTCCCACCCCATGAGGAGAACCAGGGAACATGCTGTTGAAGCCTCTCAGCCAGCACAGCCCATGACGTCAGGGCTCTGCTTAGCTGTGTAGTCTGACTTCTGGGCTGCGTTTGAGGAGCTGTGTGTACTCAGCTTTCTCCTTTGTTAATGTGAGTTTTCTCTGTGGAGATGCTGAATGGCAGATCTTGAAACAGGAATAACTGCTAACCTTCTAAATCGGAATCTGCCACAAGACATGTCTGCTGAAAATATGGTGAGAGCAGTTCCTAGGGGACACATAAGGGAACTACGATAAATCAGGAATGCAGGAGACTGAATGGAAAAACAAGACACCCTCTGTGTACACTAGAACAGTTACTTTATGATAAACTGGAGCTGTAGCAGAGCTGTGAACTTTGTCAAACAAGGCACCCCACAAAGCTCGAGATTTCACCACTGCTTTTCAGTATGCCATGATTCAGTCAAGTTAATAAAGGCTTAGACAGAGGTGGCAGCAAATCCAGAGCCGTGACAACAGCAGGCAGGACTGTGCCCCACCACCCCAGTGGGAGATACAAAATTCCTGAAGGACAGGAATGGCTGGGAGTGCTGTTGTGAACAAATGCTCCACTGTAACTCTGAGTTTCAGCATCTCTGATGGCTGTCTCAGCAAGCTGGCAGCTCCCATTGTTATCAAATGTATTTCTGTACAGACACAGAAGATTGAAATATAGCTGTCTCAGTTCTTGTAAGATGTCCATGGCCAGGATATTCCTGTCCAGATTAATAAAGTCATTACTAATTTAGAAAAGCATGTCTCATTTATCTCTCTATATAAATCCTGCCTCTGAAGTAATAGCTAAGCAGCAGGACATTTTAGTGCCCCACCTGTGGCAGCCTGCCTACCAGCCTCCCACTGCATTAACCGAAAGACATGGGTGGTCTCCAGACATGAGCTGAGGTCATGCAGGCAAAGCAGCTGACACTGCACCTCTAGCAGGGACCTGGAAATGTATAATGCTACAGTAGTAAGTAAAGCCTCTAGTTAGGCTAACTTAAAAGTAGCTTTTAATCTTTGCTAATGAAAATCTGCAGTTATGATCCTAAGTCTTTCCTGTGCCCCAAATACTTCTGCAGCTTTGGGTGCAATCCAATACCCATTTACTTAAAAGTGAAAAATCTGGCTGGAGAATGCCACTTCTGCTGGCAGTTCTGTCCCAGTCCCAGAGGCTGCCTGCCATGGGAGGAGTCCAAAACTCAATACGGGCTTCCCTAACCAGCCTGACGCTCCCACCGTACTCGTGTAAGCCTCCTGCACATGTCCCTAGCAGTGCAGAGCCAGCAGTTACTGTGCATTGAGCTCCGGTATGGGATGAGATGCCCACAGTTTTTCTCCTCTGCCAGGCTTGAAGCGCTGCTATCACAGCTCCAGTGCTCCTGCTCTTTCCCTTCTAAAGCAATTTTGAGGTTTTTGCAAAACTGGAGCCTTAGGTTCTAGTTTCTACAGTAACAGAAGTTGCATATTCGTGGGCTGGAAAAAAGACTAATCAGATTTGTCGTGTTTTCACTCTTCTGCTTAGCCAGAGCGGAGTTGAGCCTCCAAGCAAAATAATGGGCATCCCCAAGGGACCTTTGGATTTGGCACTTGAGCTTCACTCCATAAACATCTCTTTTGCCAGCCTGTCTGAGCTGGAAATAGCAAACCTAGACATGACAGCTGAGGGAAATGAGAGCAGGTTAGGAAGCACTAATGACTGCCATTCACTTTCAGACTCCCCCTGTACCTGAGAAAACAGAGTAATGAGTTTTGACTGGAGTACTTCTAATGCAGCTGTGGCTTTCCCTCTTCTGCAGCCTGGAGGCTGTGTGGGTTGGGAGGGGAGCATGGTGGGGGCGGCTCTGCTGGCGTGGGGAAGATGTCTGTGCAATTTGTTCAGTCAGTTTAAAAGTGCTCAGGTCTGCAGAGAAGAGCAGAGCAGCCTCAGGGGGCCAGCACATGGTTGGAGACCATCAGTGAGGGGAAATGTCTTCACACAGTGGACAGTCCGCAGGACGGGACTGAGTCTCTTCAGCATGAGCATTGACACATCTCCAAGTTAAACCCACTTTCATTAAATGTCATTGTGTCCTTATGTCATACCTACAGAGACAGTGATGAATAAACCTTACTTCAGACTCTTTGGGAAGACACCTCCTTTTGCAGCTGGACGAGGCCTCCCTTTCTGCAGCAGAGCGCTGTGCCCGCCTCTGCAAGCAGGTCCTGAGGTAACCATCCAGCAGGCTAAAATAAGCCCATTTAACGAGGTCCAGGGGGCACTGTGCCTCTTGCCAGCTTCTCATTAGTGAACTGACTGTGCTACAAATAGGCAAAATCCATCAGCCTTATGCAGTCAGATATTGCTGCTGGGTCTGTTGCTGATTTACGAAGATCAGCTGTTCTGGGTTAAGCAACTGCATCTGGGAACTTGTCTGGAACTTCCTTGAAGTAAGCCCTAAAGTAAGTTACATCTTTATGGGAAAATGTTTAAAAATAAAACCATATGAAGAAGCATTCAGAAATAAGGGCTGGAAGTGGAAAGAGAGTTCTCTTTATTTTGCTACAACTCCACATCTGGTAAACAAAGAGCAGAAAGAAAGAACTGCTGAAAGTGAAGTTTCAGGGGTGAAGAAAAGAGAGATTATTCCAAATTTAGCATCAAAGATTTTTGTTGATTTTAAGATTATTTCTTCCACTTTTCTTTTTTTTTTTTTTTCCTCTTTCTGGGCAACAGAACTTACAATTCATTACCTTCATTTCTGTTTCTCCACTTATGAGAAAGCATTATGCTAGGGGCTGGCACTGGAAATAGCATAAACGGAAGTTGTCACCACTGTCCCATGGCCATATTAAGTTTCCACTTGTACTGGGTCAGAGTAGACCCTTTGTGTGTGGTGGTGATTCAAACAAGGACAAGACTTTGAAAAAAATGGGTTGGTTTCAATGCAAGTATAATCATATCTTTGAGTATAAGAAAAATACTGCATAGAAATGTGACTCTAGGGCAGCTATGCTGTCAGTAAACTCCATGGTACATGGCCCGTGGTAGGGTCCATGATATGTGAGCTGTATGTGAAGGGCATCGATTCATACCGTTTGCTCTTACCCTGGTGCTAAGGGAGTGGGGGTGATTCTTTCTGAGTCTTTAGCTAGGAAATGCACAGTTTACAAAGGAAAAAAGACAGAAGCTTCTCAGGAATAATGGTTTTGTGGTCCATGGAAAAGTGTTTATTTCATGGTGGCAGACAAGGTAGGGAAGAAATTACTTCTGCTGGGCAGGCCCAGACTTTTCTTTCCTGTACTCTGATTTCCCAGCTTTCACACCTTTAGGAAAAAGGCCCATGTGTTCAGTTCACAGAGTCAAACATTAATTGCTAGCCACTTAGAACCTCCCGTCTATTCCAGTGTGTTTTGCCTTGAGATCTGGTTTGGAGTTTTTTCACAATCAACAAGGGTGAAGGAAAACAGAAACATGCTAAAAATTTAACAGGAAGCTGAACACTTTTTTCCATAGGCGTGTATGAACTGAGATCTTTTCTTTTATAAGTAGGAGGAAATGAACCTTATGTTTTCTGGGTTTTAAAAATAAGTGGCTCTATCTCCCACATATTGCTTGCAAATAAAAGGCTAAGAAAGCTAAAATTATTCACATATGCACCAACCGGCACACACAATTTAATCTACAAATATCTGAAACTGACACATTAATTGATAGCTAGGTGGTATCCATGTCCTCTCAGGTTTTGTATAGCTTAGTGGTCACAATTTTTATTTCTGTCTTCTAATTATAATGAAAGTGCAGCCTTCACAGATCTGCAAATCTGCCAAGTGTAGGAAGCAGTGATGGCAGGATACGAGAGCCAACAGATGCAAATGGTTCAGCTGCCTGACTGGGATGCTCCTGGATTTTTTCTATTTTAATCAATCTAATTCCCCATATTATGTTTCTTCTCTGTGATATTCCTGTATTCCTCGGTACACACTATTCTCCCAGCATTGCATCACCAGCACGATTCAGTAGCAAGGGCTTTGTAAGGCATCTCCCCTGACAGGACACTGAATGCAATGCAGGCCTTTACTACTCCTAAAGGTGCACTCTGGTTTATTGCCCTTCCAGTCCAGTGCTTCGCATTTTGACAAAACTTCTTCTAACCAATTATTTTCTTAATGTACAACCACTAATTTCCTCGAAATAAATTATCTCCCGTGTATTTGTTGAAGTCCAGGCACAACAGCAATATTGCATTTCTTCACTTCTTCCCATCTTCAAAAAATAAAACACAGCAACAAAAAAATCTTCAACATTCATTCAAGGACCTATTCAATGAGTTTGATACAACGGATCACTATTATGCACAAGCTGTATTTTAATCTCATTTTTCTTTATAAATCTTTTTCATTATTTTATGGTAAACTCATCCTGGTCTTGATGGTGATGACATATCAGACAGCAATTGGGACTGTTATTTTTCCCTTTTTTGTAAATGGAAGTTCCACTTTTGCTTTTCCTCTGTCATGGGGCTTCTTAGGTTTGATCCTGTGACAGTTCTTTCATTATTCTAGATGGAGATTCCTCCTGTGAACACATAAATTTCAGCCTTGAATGAACCTTGGACATGGTAATTTTAATTTTAGCTGCAGTTCATTAGCCAGGCATAGTTTTGTCCCCATATTCTACTTTATCATCTTTATTAACAATGTAGACACGTGTCACATTTCGCTTTGGGGCTTAAAATTCTTTAAAATTTATATTATCCTTATGGTATAACAGTTCTGCTTCAGCTTTTTCCTGCTTATTTTTTCTATTTATTTGATTAATAATCTTTTACATGTTTGAAATTGAATTTGCAAATTCAACTTGAACTTGTATTTTTGGCAAACCACTTCACTTTATTAATTAGGTCTTTGTCCATTGAAATGCTGTATTTTCCAGCCTGTCTCTCTTTACCTGGGGTCTAATTTAAACAAGACTTGTAAGTGCAGCAGAGCTATCATTCTGCATATATTTGTCGAAAATCTGCACTTATTATACAGAAGCAGTTGAATATATTCATTTTGAAAATGAAAATCAATATGATATTAGCAGGAGCAGGTGGCTCTAGAAAAGGCACATAGGAATTAAGAGCTTTTTATACACAGTTGCTGGATACCATTCTTTGACATTAAGTATAAAGAGAAAAAAATAAGACCAACCTTAATTTTTTTAATCTTGTTGATGGAGAAGGGCATTTAAAGCATTTGCTCATCAGAATGAAACAAAACACATCTTAAACAGGAGGGTTTTCAGAATACAAATTTAAAGCTCTTGTAAACAGGGAATATCTGTCCTCTCAGTCCATTATGGAGTTAAATTTCTAATTACTATTTTTGCAAATGTTTTTTAAAGACTCTTATAAAAGATAAAAAAAAATTCCTGGCATCACATTTGTACTAGAAAAGGAGAGTTAAAAGCTACATTATATAAGCTGATGTTATGTTTGTTTTGTTTGTGTACTCATTGATAAAGTTTTCTAACAAATTTAGTCCTCTTGCTAAAAAAAATAGCCTGTCTACAGTTATGCATATAAATGCTAAAAGGAGACAACTTTTTTCCAGGTGACTAATACAGGCATAAAAATTAATTATTATTTAAAAAAAAATAAATATTTTATGCCTGACAGAATGGGCTCAGCATTTAGGTGCCAAATGGCTTATGCCAAAATCCTGTCACCTACAAAGGTATTGCTCATTTTTATACCTGCAAAAACCTGATGGTGAACAGAGAGGTAAGGGTTGAGGTTTTGAGAATTCACTGTGAAGTGAGACATTTGCAAACTTAGACACCAAAATTAGTCTATTTTTATTGAAAATACTGCTTGCTGTCTCCAATATTTGCTTACAGCTGCAGGATGCTGGCTAAGGACACGAGTCTTATCCTTGCATGACCTCTCAAGGACTATACTGGGCCTTATAGGTGTCCTCTAGCCAGTGGACAAAGCCGTGCATTCAAAAGCCGGACCTTCCCTTTGGTACCAAAAGTTACCAGAATAACTCTGTAGAAAAGTAAATCTTTAACAAAATGTCAGTGTTGTGAAGATTTACACTCTTCTCACTGTACCTGAGATGATGTGCAGCAGTCAAAGGAATGATTTTACATTAATTTATGTCGATGTATTTTCCTGAAGTATGCACAAATAAACCTGACACTGTGCTTAACAATTTTGTTGTTTATGGCTCTGATTATCTGCTGTGGTAGATATTAAAATACAAAAGAAAAATCTTTAGAAACAAGGTTTCCAAGAATAGGCCAACAGAAAAGCTCAATGCAGGCAAGCTCAAGACATCTGAATAAACTACATTACAAAATAAGGTACAGAAGGAGGGATGTATGAAATCTGTGAAATTCTTATTAAGCCAGAGAAAGAGGGTTCTGATTTGCTTTTGTTTCCATGTGCTTAGAAAGAGTTTTCCATTCTCATTCCATAGCCCATGTCCCAACCCCTTGTTATTTCTTCTTCTATACCTGGGGCAATGGGACACTCATGCCTCTGAATATCACTCTGGTCTTAACTGATGGGCTTTAGTCCAGATGCTGACATTCCCTTTCTGTGAGCCTGAGTAAGCAATTTCAATGTATCTGACTCTAAGTTCAGCAAACTATAAACTGAAAAATATTATCTTTATTGGCATCACAGACAGCTTTTCACAATTTCAGTTTCATTCAAAATATGACACACAAATAGTGTCATATTTATACTAAAGACATAGGACTCTCCTGCTCTTTTACCTAATGTCATATTAGTAATTTCTCTGGTCCATAGACTAAGGAGCAGCAAAGACCATTCAGTTCACTGTCAGCTTTTTTACTTGTACGTGAGTCTTCTACAGTTTTACTTAATGATTTGTATTTATTTTTTGTTATTTGAAGTCTGGTCTGCAAAGTTCTTTTCCTTCTTACTTAGCTGTTTGCCTCCAGTCTGCTGACCTGTACTTCAGCATGTATTTTTTTCTGCACCATTAAGCGCACTGGACTCAGGAGCTAGTGCATCAGCTTTTACAGAAATGTCTTTATTCCCTCCTAGCCCTTTTCTGTTTTGGCATTATCAGATAGTGTTGCTGCTCTGAAAGTTATGAAAGGTTAATCACTTATGACAATACAGGTATCAAGTAGAAACATTAACTAGCCTATTGTCTGCTCATGCATACACTAATTATGTATAACATAGGGACTTTTTACATGACAGTTATGCTTCACTAATGCCTGTTCAGCATTGCAGAGAGAGTGGCAAGAAAATCCTTTACAGAGTGGTGGATTTCTTATGACAGATAAAAATGTAGCTGTGAAGCAGGAAAGCATCTTGAGGTTTCACTATGACATCCATATGGAGTGGTTTGGTAATAGTTTTATAAACTCTGTAGGAAATGCCTTTGTAGCCACTTTGAGAACCTGGAAGTATAAAGTAATAGAAGCATCATTATATGTATCATATACAAATATACTATTATTCAATAAACAACCCATTAACTGATGGGAAAATGCCGTGTTTTTTCAATGACTTGCTAATAGAACAGTGATATTATCACTGTTTTGTGATCTTTTGATTTTGATATAATTTTTGCACTAAAATAATTCCTTTCTACACAGAAACATAAAAATGCAGCAGAATATCCACACTACTTATCTTTTATTTGCTTGTGTTTTGATTTACTCCCTGCACTAGTAAAGTTGCCAATCAGATATGTGTAATAGCACCAACTAGGCTTATCTAGCCCAGAACTGCACACATTTCACAAGGAGTCTGAAGGAGCTTGCTTTAGGTTCAGACTTCTACCAAATAGATTAAAAAATAAGCTTTCTGCCAGGAGTCTGTAATTCTTCTTTGTCACAGCTCTTATCCACTTTTCCACCTTGTTTTCTGTTTCTTTAATAGAAGCACTTTTCTTTCTTAGAAGTCTTTCCTGGTTCTGTTTCCTCCAGTTGATGATTATCACGCTGCTCTTCAGTAGATTATGTATCTATTAAAACACTGTGGAGTGACTTGGACTTTCTTACTATGTTTGCTGAGCTAGTTAAACAAGCAGACTGAATGTGTTTGAAGAGTAATGTCACTGAAATTGCTCAAAATGTGTTATTATAAAAATCCCATGATTTGTTTGTCTGGCCACTCTGTTCAGGTCTGAAAGATTTTAGACCAGTGCTGAACTATCTGAGTTGTGGTTTGGTTGGGTTTTTTTGGTGTTTTTTTTTATTTTTTTTTTAATGTTTTGGAAGCTTTATAATCTTAGGGTACTCTCAGCTGTCACTGAAGTAGGCTGACAAGAAGATTAGAATGACTAAATGAGTTGGCAAACACATCACAGAGATCGAAACAAGAAAGCAATAATAGCAACCAAATGAGACTATGCTGTGTATCTTGGTCTCTGTACATTACACTCAGGAACAAATGTTTCTTTTGGCATTCCAGAGTCAATATACTCCTCAGAGATGCTTGTTGCATTAGATCCTACATCTGTGTGGGTGTATCTGTCTACTGTGGTGCCCTCTTTAAAAAGCTGCTGTTCCCTATTATGTCTTTATTTTGATATTTACTTCTCTTTCAAGCAAGTCCTTCAGACACTGAAGTAAGGGAAGTTGAATGTTTAGCTATTTAAATATACTGGCAGTGTGTGTTTCTAAAGCAGTTGGCAAGACACTTATTTTTCTTTAAAATACTTTGTTGGTCTAAACAGTTGGCACAAACATTCAATTTTAACAGCTTTTGATACTGATGTCTCAAAAGGCAGCAAAGCATATTTTTAAAGTATATTTTTATTAGACTTTGGGTTACCCTTCTCATGTTTACACACATAGAGAATCAACTGTATATTTTTGCAATACTTGGAAAAGTAGGGTTTGGCGTGGGATAGTCAGTAATAGCCTGTAAACACTGTCAGCATCGTATGGATAGGATCACCAGGAGCAATGCTGGAGAAGATGAAACTTGGCAAGCTGAAACTTTGGTGGAGTAGTAGCCCATGGAGTGGCTCTGAGTGATGCAGGGACTATGTAATGCCTTAAAATTATTTTCTTCTTCTCCCTCCTTTCAAGTCAACATGCTGTCATATAGAAAGATCAGGATTTGCCTTCAAAGGAAAATATTGTGGCTCTGTTTTTCCTTATAGAGAATATGTTTCTCATTTGTTTCAAAATACATGAGACGTGGCGCGCTGTCTCACTCAGCTCACCATCTGCTAACCTGCCATGGAGTTACGATGACTCACAAGCTGCAGAGAAGATGCTGATATTTTAGCACTTTAGCAAAAATATATGTACTGTTGCACTCATCAGCAACACTGTACCCATGCACGGGAAGTTGCTGATCACTGTCAGACAACTGTTTCCTCTATGCCCAACAGTCCTTTAGAAGGAGAGGAGTCAGAGCATCTGACCTCTGTGTTCCAAGAGCTCATTACAAGCTACACTATGTCAAATCTAAAACAAGGAGGAGGGAATGAAAATGAAACCTTGCCAGCCAGGGAATATTCTGTGCACCTGTAAACTAGTCCCTTTTTTTTTAACTTATGAACAGTTTAGCAGCACCCTTCAGAAATAGGAAAACTTTGCTTTTTTTTTATAAACTGAAATAACAAAGATTTTCTGTAGTCTTTGTTTTCCTAATTTTGCCATTGTTTTATTATGTGAGAGTGGAATTTTAATCTCTCCCAGGCACCTTTCTAGAGGAGTGTCTTTCCTTCCCCTCTTGGTTTGTCCAGTCTATTTAAAGTGATGGGAGACTGACTGCCTCCTATTGCACAGCCAAGGCTTTGCCCAAGGGAGTTTCTGATATCACCTGGAGCCCTTTGACCTTAAGATGTAGTGTTAGATGTGGTATTTCTCTGTAACATAAATCTAAGTCATAAACAGCAGTATGAGATCTCTGCAATGCAGCAAAGCTTTCTCTGTGTCCCTCATTTGCCCCTTTCCTTTTATTGAATTCACAATTTCTACGATACTCTGCCATATAAAGCTCAAGATTTTCCATAGTTTGTAGAAAACTCATAAGCAGTCAGAGAGACTGACTCAAAGCACTTCAAAGCAATACTATGATGTACTACAGTGCTGGGACACTACAGTGGACTGTAATGTACTGTGATGATAGGAAGGGGTGAGAGTTTGCGGCAGCAAAAAGGAGAAATGATAGGCAAATAAGTGAACAATGCAGAGTCTAAAACTTCATTATCCAATTCATCATTCACTTTATGTTTTGAAACATCAGTATTTATTGGCTCCACTCATACTCTCTGCCTAATAACTCTCCTTTAACACATTTTGCAGGTTTGCACGCTATTAGCACGTGTTACGGAGCCTTCCAGACAAGAGGAGGGTTTAATGGTGTGCAAGGACTGCTTAAGGAAAAGAAAAAACAAAACAGGCTGCCTTTCATTTTTCTCCTTAAGGTACCGGGAAAGCTTTTGCTGGAACTTTTCTGAAATTCTCTACAGAAAGAAAGCCTTTGGTGAAACTAGTCTCAAAGGGCTGGGATCAACGCTGTCTCCATTCAGGATGACAACACTTCAAAGCAGCACACTCTCCCAAAGCCCTTCGCTGCTTTACCAGCAGTGATACAACTCCCCATGGCTATTGTAAGAGCCATTGTATAAATACAGGCTTTCTTTGAATAAAGTAGTCTCTGCTTTTGTCAAGTAACAAAAAATAATTTTAATACATAAGGCATACACAAGGTGTTGGACTGGGCATCAGCAGCCTGGGCTGCTGGCTCCAGCTCTGCTTTGGTCAAACATGTGGCCTTTGGAAGGCTGAAATTCTGTGAATAACAGCAATGACTTTCACAAGGGAACAGTGTTATAATGGTGACATGTTCTTTCCTGAGAACATTTTCATAAGAGTGTTCAACACAAATGCAGGTTGGTAAGATTTAGTATATGATTAACAGTATTGCTAACGTGCCTATACTCCTGTAACCTGTGTAACAGAGGGTTAGTGATCTGCATTTGCTATCTAATTAGACATCATTATCTCTCCTTCATTAGCTCTCAGGGAAATAAATCACCCTGACAGGGTCAGAAAACACTGATGTCTGCTCTGCTTTGTCCCTCTTGTGCTTTGCCATGAAGTCACATGTACATAGACAGCTACATATTAAAAAACTGGGAGGGCTATTAGACAAGATGATTAGAAATATTCTGCTAACTACACACATTACTTTGTGACCTATGAGCCACTGTGTTTGAAAAAGAGCCCAGTGGAGACAGAAAGCCAAGTAATAAAGTCCATTAAGAAGCACATGACATGCAGGAATACATCTCATGGTTTTGTTAATACTGTTAGTAAGCCAGTGCTATTGCAATACTAACGAATGCTCAGTTTTCCCCTGATTCAGGAAGCTTCACATATTACTTATCGCTTTCTGTACCTGCTGTGAAATCAATGAGCTGCAGGTGTCTTTGCCAGGGTGGGCTGCTTGAGCAAGTGGAGGCAGGTTTACCTAATCTTGGCCTGCTTGGGGTGGAATCGTGGGGTTTCACCAGTAGCAGACAGCCTGCTCTGTAGTCCTTCTCTTACTAAGTGGACTAGTTCAGGTTGTCCTATTAAATTTAGCACTTTTCTGTTGCAAGCATCTGATAACATTAATGAAGGTGATTTAAAAACATCTTCCTCCAAACCAAGAATCATTTATTGTCAAAGTTCTGTAATGCCCAGAGCATTACAGAAACAAATCAATTCCCAGAAATATTTAGGTCCCTGCAAGCACCAGCACATGTCTTCTGCTTGGAGCTTGGTTCTGCAGAGTGGTAAATATAGATTGCTCTGCTGCCTTATTGCCTGAGAAGCTTGCAGCCCATAGTATCTTTAAGTCAGTGATCTTAAAGGAAGCTTGGGAAGAATATGTCCAGACTAACTGGATGGAGGCCAAGGATATTTTTTCATTAAACAAGCTTAAACAGTTAATGGCCAGCTATAACTCTTTGAATATCACAAGATGAAACAACTATTGAGATGTCTATGCTAGCTAATTAAATATATTAATAAAAAGACTCATAGTCTCCTAATCACTATAGTATCTACTTAGTAATTGTTTCTCCTCTCCAGAGGAAATCGCTTAATGGGCATGTGTGACGGGTTAGCCCTTGGCTGAGGGCCAAACCACACACATCGCTCACACAGTACCTGCCCCCACCCAATCATAGGGGAGAGAATTAAAGAGGTAAATGGAAAAGAGAACTCGTGGGTTGAGATAAGGACAATTTAATAACTAAACAAAAATAATATTGAAAATAACACTATATACAAATATACAATGTGATACAATGTGATACTACCCCCCCCCCCAATGACCAAAGGCCCAGCCCACTCCCAACCAACAACCCCAGAGGAGGGAGGGAAGGGGTGATACACAAT
>WKFP01015059.1:713925-764037 GCA_011057875.1 Pterocles orientalis | reverse complement strand
CCCCCCCGGGGGGGGGGGGGGGGGGTACAGCGCTCCCGGAGGCACTCACAGAACGGAGATAACGGCCCGAGCGTCCCAGAACCGAGAGCTGACCAAAGCAGGGGGAAAATGACCACCTGGCCACAGCTAATGATCCCCGGGGAGAGGGAGGATCCCAAAACTCACAGAATGGAGATAACGTTTTCAAGTGTCCGAGACCGAGAGCTGACTGGAGTGTGTGTGTGGGGAAAAGGCCTTGGAAGAGCAAATGCAGACACCTGAAGCAAGATGATCTGAAGCCCAAGGGAAGCAAAAGAGAAGAGAGTGATCTCCTGGAAGGGTCCTCACCTGTATACTGGGCATGACGTGCATGTTATGGAATAAAATCTTTGGCTATTCTGAGTTTCAGTCTTAACATAAGAGCAAATCCCAGGCTAGCAGCTGGACTGTGTCTCTTTGCTTGTCTGTTGACCTTGGCAGCAGAACAAAACATCGGTTATCAGCTTTTCTCCTGAGCATAAATCCAAAACACAGCCTCTTGCTAGCTATTTATGAAGAAGAGAGGAAAAAAAATATAACTCTCTCTACTTAACCCAGGACAGCACGTCTGGCTCTAAATAGAAAAGCAAGACCTAAAGAGCATGTGAAGAGTGACAACTGAAGTGGACTTTGTCTTTATTAAGTAATGGAGAACGCCTAACAATGATATTTTATTGTTTTGAGATATTAAAAGACATTCAAAAAAGACTAAAATTTAAAAAATTAAAAGATGATAGCTTTCTTAATAGCTTTTTGATGATAGCTTCTCTTAACAAACTTTAAAGACATGGAGAAACAAACATGGAGAAACAGGGAAGATGGAACACCATATCTGGAGAATGAAAAAGTAGAAGTCCAGGTGAAAAAGAAAACAAAAAGTAAGAAATGGGGAAATGTTCAGCTTGTCTGTGGTAATTCCAGCAGAAAATCCCAGGAGCAATTCTTCAGCAGATTAATACAAAACCTTGTTTCAAACTGCTTCATTTTTTCAGAGCCACTATGTCACCCGTTTTATTAAACTATCCTTTTTCTGGTTATTCAGCAAATATTGCTTCCTTTAAAGCCCTGCAGCATTTGCTGGAGCAGTGGAAGCTGCTTCCAGATAGTGTAATCTTCCCGTTGAGAACACAATTCATGATGCATGAAGTGCTCAGTGGGCAAAGGAGTGTGTCTGTAACACAGGAGGGGAGCCAAGGCAGGCCTGGGGCAGACAAGGCGCAGTGTCAAAGACCAGGACAAAAGCATGTTTGTGGCTACCATCGTCATATTGATACTGAGTAAATGTGAAACAATTTGATATTGCATTGAAATTAGAAGTTTGTGGGAACAGTTTTCAGTGAAAACTCACTGGCTGGTTCCGTTTTCAGACAGAAATTTATGGAAGCTGTGTTACACAGCTCGGTCTGTGATCAGTCCCTTAAATAGGGAATCTGATTTACAAAAGGGCATGAGTGGGAAAAAACTATGATTTGTGTACAAATGCCTGATTCCATGGTAGTTGATGGATGTCTTCATTTTCACTGTGATGCAATTCCCAAAATCACAGTATTTTTTTAAATGACTGTTGTTGTTTGCTCTGGGATTTCAAAACTTCCCACACAATAAAAGAGGTATAGAAAGGGCTAAACTAGGAAAGAATCTAACCTTTAATTTAAAACTATGGCAGCTTTCCTCCAAATCACTAAGTGTTTATTGCAAAAGGTTTATAACATCTAGAGTAAAGGTTTTAAATAAATCAGATCTTGTATATTTAGGTCCTTGCAAATAGCTGCAAATGTCTTCTGCCTGCATCATGTTTCACTAGAATAGCACCTCCGGACTGCTGTACCCCAGCTCCCCTCTACTGGCTGATATTTAAAGCTATGCTTATTTAATCAATGCTTTTAAACTGAAAACAAATGGCTCCACTAAATTATATCATTGTTTCCAAAAAATGTATGTTCTAGATTAAGAACCAGAATTAACTACTTGCTCCCATATTTAATTTCTGAAGGTATTTCTGTCCTTTTTGGAGTGATACTTGGAAGCGCATTAAGTGAACACGCAGCCTGGATATCTCATCAAAGTTGTATTCGCTATGACCATGACATGTTAACATTAAGGCCCAAAATGGTAATATAAACCCCCAAATTGGTAATAATCACAATATATTAATGTTATATTAAAATAGTATATTTAGTGTTACAGACTCCTCATTTGGATATAAATCAAAACGGTATTGGACAAGGTTGTTTTGAGTTGACTGTATGCAGTTTAGCATTTGGATACAGACTTTTGACCCTTACATACACTCTTCTTTATTTTAAGGGCAGAGAAAAGACTCCATGCGCCCTCATTCCAGGAGAAGTTAATACTAAAGTCATAAAACTAAGTGAGCTTTGCAGCAGAACACACTAAATGCACGACAGTGTGTTTTATTTTTGCTGAACAAATAAATTGCAAAGAAAGCCATATAATATATTTTCAAATCTAGGTTAAATGTGTTTTATACATTCACAAAAAAGACTGAGTGTCAAAAGAAATGCAGTATATGTGATGATTTTTAACACATAAATGAGATCAGATGAATAAGTATGTTGGAGAAAAACTGTGAAACCTTCTAAGTTAAAACTGAAGGGCAACTCTGTGCCACTTTGAAATGTGACATGTATTTCTAAGCAGATGTTTCTTTGATGCACATAAAAAAAGACAGTTTTGACACCTTATTTAAAAGAAAAGATTCCACTCTGTATGAAACAATTCTGTATTAAGTGGAAAATGGTTTAAAGTGCACCCTTGAGTTTTCTATTGCAGCAATGATTTCAGCAGATGGTTGAAATCTTGTCATATGTTCTTGTGATTCCATAATCCAAAGGCAGCTCAGGAACCATGCCACAGTTCAATGTTCTTTGAAGCCAATATGAATCCTTCCATTGACTTAACAGATTTGGGATTGCAACCAAAAATTGCATTCTAATGTGACCCATGTTCATATCTCACTGGTTTTAGATCCATCTATGATTTTTTTTTTTCCACTACCAATCATAGCACTCAAACTGTAGCACAGATTTCTTTTCTTACAGCTCAGTTCTCTCAGTCAGGTATTTTCATCTGGTTTTGGCTTTCTGTCAGCGTTCTCTGAGATGCATTCAGACACATAAAGACCACTGACCTCCTGAGGCTGAATTCAGCCAGAAGTGCTTTCATATAGGTGACGTGAAAGGGGCATTATACACTTAGTGTTGGATGTAGCCAGTCTTGGAAAAAAAAAAATTGAGCTTCTATGGTCGTTAATATCTACATATGGAAAATCATGGAACTGAATACACCTCTGTCATCTGTAAAATTTCTAACTGTAAAATTGCTGTATGGCAGAATAGCTATAATAAATTGTTTCCTGTGAAACTATAACATCAGGCTGCTATACTATGATACTGCTCATGATTCTCTCTGTTGTGAGAGACCATAATGGATATCCTCCTTCTCCCATTATGCAGAGGAGGAAAGATCTTTCTTTAAGGTTGTTGTGCAGCAGGACTTGGAATAGGCCAGCACAAGGCAATATATGCTCTTTCCACTTTTCAGGGGATTTTGTGATATAAAAATCTCCTCCTCTATTTACAAGAACAGTAAAAAACCTCTGGATTTTAGACTTAGTCCAAAAAGTCTAAACCATTAATACAATGAAAAATGTAGGTGTATCTGCTCAAGCCTGTCAAACACCAAGCTAATGTTTTATGGACAAGCCCACTATTACAGCAGGGTTTTAAAACAAATGATCTTCTGTTTGCTCTTTCATGAAGAACACTGGGAAAATTCTGGCATCTTCCATTTTTAAAATTCTTGCCTTTTTCTTCCAAGCAAAAATTTGTCAATGAACTGAAGTTAGAGAAAGGAGCAATGTTTGTAGACCTGTTTTCTAGACCATTTCATTATTATTTTTTTTAACTGGAAATGAATAAAAAGGAAATGGGTGGGAGAAATGTTTGAAACATTGTTTTCCAGGACGAAAAACACGAAAACTATTAGGAGGAAAAAAAAGCCCTTGAAAACAGCTGTGAGGTTTTTCTTTTTGTTTTATACACACCATTTTTTAAGTGTCTTCTTTCCTGTGTTCCTGATTTTTCTTTCTCTTGACAAAAGAAAAAAAACGTACAATAAACTTAAAGAACAAAGCTCAACATATCCTTATTACAGAAAGGATTTCCTTTTCTATTTTCTCATTGTTGGAAGTGAGCAAAAAAAACCCCCACAATAACTGGTCATGATACTGTGGAATTACTTGTGAACGTTCTCCACTGATGGCAATGCACTGCTCCAGCAGGGAAGGGAAGTAAAAGTCCTTCAGTTCCGCACAGTTTCCCGTGGTTAAAATTTCCACATTTTTGCAGTGCAGGAAAGAAACAACACTATTCCAGTCTCCTCATACAGTCAGAAAAGGGTGAAAACCTAAGAGCTTGTTCAATGCTACTAGCACAGCCAAATCCTACAGAAGAAATCAAACCCCAGCACAAATTTAAGTTCAGAAGAGCAGATATAACCACAAAATGGGTGACGGCGGTGACATACAGGGACCAAGAGTTCCTCTCATGGACTTCCCAAAGAAGTATTGGCCTACTTTATTTTCAATGACAGTTCAACTTCTGACTCTTGCTGAGTTTTTCTGCCTTTGTAGCTTTGGTCAAGACATGACTTCTATATAAAATACTGTGAGGGTACTCTGATGAACTATCCTTCGATATTTCTGCAGCTATGAGAAAGAATAACTGGATTTATTATGCTGTAACGGTGAAACCTGCTTGAAAATGCTCTGGAAGGTATAGGAATGATTTATTTTGTTCCAGTTAACATGTGGAGATATTTGTATTATACTGTATATTCATTTAGCTGTCATCACTGTGAATGGGTTTCCATCTTCCACTGTATGTCCAAGTAATGAGTTGCTAGAAGACAGTTGCTTCAGGAACACTGGAAAAAAAAGTTATCTACAGTAGCCATAAAGATGGAAAACTGTCTTACCTACAGGTACTGATATTTCATTGCACACTTCAATTCCTATTGATTAATCACTCTTAAAAATAAAATGCTCTGGTTAAGCTGGCAAGGACTAGAAATGCCATATATATTACAGACTGCAGTCCTGGGGAAGTAGCAGTCCATTGTTCAATTACAGCCCCAGTGTGCATGAGATGTAGGTCTTATGCACCAGAATTACTATTGCTGGTAGTATTAGTGGCTTGGAGCATGGGTGTCTGCAAATGGTAATATGATACAGGAAATATAAACCAGAAAAATCAGAGATGTGAGGATCACATATTCTGAAATGGAAGTAAAGATGGTATTTCTTAGTGAGAGGTTCCTGTTACCAGGGGAAAAAAATAACCTTCCAAGCCCCTAACTTTTGCCAATATTGCAGTGACTCCTTTGAGTGTGTGGTGCTCCCAGTTGAATTGCATTACTGCTAATAGAGCTAGAACAGAACCAAATAGTTGCTGGTTGTGCAAAGATTTATTTTTTAATATTCCTTAATAGTACAAAGTTAAGTACATATATTTAATTTATTTGAATGACACGTTGCCATTTCTTTTGCTAGGCTTATCTCTTGTTGTCTGTGCACACAATGCTTAGTGCACGTGCAATGCCTTGTCTCTTATTCTGCCTGTGCTGCTTGAGCACTACTGTTACACAAACAAGTAAGCATTCGCCAGAGCGCAATTTTTGTAGTAACGGATTGAAATATAACAACAAAAGCTCTGAAACAATACATTTCTCTGAAGGTTCAGAGAGTTTTTCTACTTCAGATTTTATTTTAGCTATGACATTATAGAGGCCCAGAAAATTGCAGGACAAAGGTTTGCATTTTTCATGTGGGTTTTGTTGTGGTTTTGTTTTTGGAATAGGTATTCTGAACAACATGAAGCATTATTCGCTAAAGCCATATGTGGCCAATAGAGCCCTACGGGATATTTGGATTCCACCCATAATTACATCACTTCTCGGTAAGCCTTCTATATAAACACCTCGCTGTTTGGAAAAGCATTTATTTTGGTCGTCTTTGCCTGCATGCTACTTGCGTGACTGAAAAATCTTTCCTGAAAAAAGAAAATTACAAAGTGTCATTGGAATGGCTAAATTCCATGGAAAAGGCCCCCAAATAACAGACTTAGAACAACCACAAAATGTAGAAAAAAATTTCACAAAAGTAGTACCTTTTCTATTCCAGAATAAACCCTACTGTGCTAAGGAAAGAAGGAGGAAAGCAGAAAAATGTACCAGCTTCTCTCTGCAATCAAACAATCTTTTGTCTCAACGTGAAGCCCTGTTCCACCAATGTACTGCTTTGTTAAAACAGATTGTTCTCTTCTGCTTGAGATTCAGAGTAAGATAAAGTTGAAAAGTAATATTGTTGAGTTAAACCTACTAATTGGGAATAGACAGTCTGGGGTAGACAAGCTCCTTATCTGTGTTTGCTCATACACAATCCTCGTAAAGAAAGGCGCAGACCAAGACAAGAGCATTTACAAACGTGTACTGCTCTTTCTTAAGCGTAAAGGCTTTCTCTCTGGGTGAGTTTGAGCTCTCTTACAAAACCCTGCCAGTCTAATACGAGAGTTGTATGAGAACAAAAATATCTCCTAAAATCTTCTTAAAGAGAAAATATTAGGAAAACTTGTACGTATTAAACCACATCGAACAAATATATTAGAATAGCAATCATGTAAGTAAACAGCATTTTTAATGTTTCAGAGAAACACTATTTTCAAAGTCAGCCAGATGCTGGCCTCTCTCTTTTTGTTTAGCTGTTTGAAAAAACACAAGCTACACATTGAAAAAGATATGGCAAACAGTTATTCGATTTTTCTTTGGCTTAAGCCAGAATTTTATTTTACATTAGATACCTGTGACTAGTTCAGACACACCAGAGCTTTTTAGTAACGATGGTGGTGGCAAAACCATTACATTGCTCCATAGCAGAAGGCATTGGAAGCTGTGCACTGGAAATGAAGACCCAGACAACATGCAAACATAGTAGCCCCATGAATTTACCTCACCCGGTAAAAGATGTTCATGAGTATCCAGAAATTATAAGTGGAACATATGACATAGGGCTGTGGTTTCCTTCGCAATGCTGGGACTTATTTAATGTACGTGATGGATGGGTTAGATTATGATCGACTAGAGAAAGATCCAAAGAATAGCCTTGAGGTTGACTCTGAGATATGCAAACAAGAAGTAAAACACATGCTTTCTATGTCTAAATTGAAATATTTTTCACTGGTTTTGGCACATGTATGCAGTGAAGAAATGTTCTTGCAATATTTCACTAGCTTACTTTCAGGGAAATTTCTAAATCTTGTAGTCTTATGAAATAATTTTCTTTAAAAAAACCCTGTATGTAGATTAAAAATACTGGCTTCTCTGCTTCAACCTATACATTTTCACCTAAAAAGAAATTAAATTTCAGCAAGAAGGCTATAAAATTTCATTTTACAACCCAATAAAAATGTTAATAGTTTTATAGTAGATGTTTATTTTGAACAATGAATAGTAAGTAATACATGCATTTTTTAAAAAAAATATCCTCCAAGTGAGCTGTCTAAAAATTATTCCATTCTAATGCGAAGTGCTTTATATTTGTCAAAGGTGTGAGCTGCTCATGATTCAAATCCCACATAGGGCAGGGGCAATGGTCCTGGCATGGCCTCTGTGCATCTGGTCTCCCTTTGTGTCAGAAACATGTCCCATTCCCACAGGGTGTTTGTTCTTGGTTAAGGAGAACTAAACCATGGACATCTCACAATTTAGGTATCAAGACCAATGCACATTTATACTATTTGGGGTCTACTGGTCATGTGGTTTTGCATCAGGTATGAATAGCTTTCACGTGCCTATTCTTCCCTCTCATGTATCCCTTCCTCCTCCCAGAGACAGTATTTCCTTTTCTCATTGGAACTGTTCTTCCCAGCAACAAATACTTTCTCACTGTTTCTTTTTGCTGTTTATGCTGGTATTTTATCATTAACCAGGATATTAAATAAATAATCTATCCTTTTGCCTTCAATTAGACAAAGTCATAAATAAAAAACGTGGCAAATTTAAGATGAACATTAAAAAGAATTTGCGATCTGATCTAGGTGTTCCTGCTCCGGCAGGGGGATTGGACTAGATGATCTTTCGAGGTCCCTTCCAATCCCTAACATTCTGTGATTCTGTGATTCTGTGATTCTGTGTAATTCTACCTTAAAAAAAAAGAATAATTTTACTTCTGCTATGAAAAGCAAGAGATCATAAACAACTATTTATTTTCCATTTATTTAAAACACCTAAAAGTAATATAAATTTTATTTCATGTAACTTCAATATCTAGGCAGTCATTTAGCCTTTTCTTTTGAAAGGCCATGTCACATTCGGGTGTACATACAGTTAACATTTAAGAGAAAACAAATACAAAGCATGCATTATCAAGAACTTTTTAGTGGAGCCTTGGCTAGTGGACGAACTTTGGTAAGTAATGATGTGAAGCTGCATCACTCCTCCTCCTAAAATGTTTTCACTGGAAGTTCAGTTAACAGCCCACTTTACTTAGGAACCTGGTGTGTTGTGAAAGTGGGCCATCAAACAATTTCTGTCTCTTCAAGGACTTTTCCCACCGAAACACTGAAGAAATGGGATCTGTAAGTGCTGTGTATACCTCTTAAACCACATCCAAGATTATAAACTTGAATACTCTGGGGATGAAAACAGGGTACGTGTATGAAACCTAAAGCCCTGAAGTAAGCAAAATGTAAAATTCTCTCTTCTGTCCTTAAAATCTATGACATTCTCTGATGCTTAAAACATAGCAGCCATCCAGCGGAACAGTGAGGGAAGGACTCAAAGAGGACAGAAGAGCTGAATGTTGCAAGTAAAATTGTGCTGACTCTGATTGCTCTTTTCAAGCAGCCTGAATCAGACCTTGTCACACCTCCCGCAGGCCACCAGCTGCACGGCCAGCCATGCTGGAGAAGGGCTCCGTAATAACCGACTGAGCAGAAACGAGCAGCAGACGCCATTGGTAACATGATAGATCTAGATCAGCCTCACATAGTAATGAAGCTTCATCCTGAGAATGTCTGTGCCCACCTCAAATGCTCCCGAGGAACGTTGGCTCCCACAAGGTAAAGCCAGTTTGTTCAAGTGAAGAGAGAGACAGATGAGTATCAGAAAAATTGTGCCTCACTGAGAATAGCATAAGCCAAAAGAAAAAAAAAAACATCTCAAAGGCCAAGGAAAGATAGAGAATAACTTGGCAAGAGCCAAGGTAGACCCTGATTTATTATACAGTTAGTGTTCTTTGGCAACCTACGGTAAAGTGATGAAGAAATTTTCTAGGCTGGGACCTAATTTTGTACCAATTTTTCAACTTTCTCAATTTTGAGCTTGGTGTAGGAATATCAGAAGGAGAATAATACTTGAAGGAGCCCAATTTTCTGTATGAATTGCATCTAATAAAAAAATATGATTTTTATGAGCCTTTATATGCTTGCCTCTCCCCTATCAAACCCGATTTTAATTATTTGTCACTCTCAATAAGCTGTTCCTAGCATATTTGTAAAAGATGTATGCAATGCGTTATGCTGTGCAAATTTCTTTCAAAGTAGCTGATGAGAAAAACTACCTAGAAAGATATTTTTTTTACTTTCTATTTTAATGGTCCAATTTTCATACCAATCTTATGTGTTAAATATATTACCATAAAGGTATATTTTGACAGCTCTTCTGTAGCTGAGTAGAGAATAATTAAAAAGAATAACAATTAACCTGTCTTAGGGAAAGCATCATAATGTAAGTGCTGCTTCAGGGAAATATCTGTTGTAAAATCAAAAGGATATACAGGGACCAAAATAAAATTTAAGGCAAGCTGCCAGTCAAATTATGTTCAGACAAGTTCAGTGCAGTTGATTTAATGTTCCTTGGCCTTCTTAGTCAGAGTCATGGTTTTGAGGAACACATTAGGAGCATTTAAGGAGAGGTAAATACAGAGGATATAAGATGGAATAAAAACAACATTGCAATTTAGGTTTAGAAAAATGAAACAGATTGGAAAAAAATATATTCTCATAGGAAATGAAAACATGCCTGATGCAATTAGACTTAGTTGTATTATTTATGGAAGTCTGATTTTTATACTTTTTACTAAAGAAATCGCTTAATTCTCTGAGGCATGTGGGTAAAAGTATTAAAAATGGCTATATGGGGTAAGACCAAAGGTCCTAGTATGCTGTCTCTAGCAATGACTAAAAGTAGATGCCTAGGACAGACCAAACATGAAATCAGAAACCACCTCAGTCAGGGAAAGTTTGGTTTTTTTCCTATTTTTAATAGTTCCTAACATATGCCTTTTTTTTTCCTACTCCCTGAGCTGATGTTCCCATGGATTGTGTATTACTCTGCAAGATGCATTCTGCAGTAGTTTAGAGCCCATCATGTTATATGTGAAATTATAATTTTTCTTTCCCTCGTCTACATAATTTCACATTTACTTTGTTGAATTTTATCTACCATTTCAATGACCAGTCACCCATCTCACTTTTTTTTTTTTAATTTTTTTTTATTTCTTCAGTGGATCTCCAATCTTTACTCCTACTCTCTGTTTTCATCTCTCTAATCCTTCCTTTTTGGTGAGGGAGATTTTGAGAGCCTTTTGGCAAGCCAAATAGATTATATCAAATGGATCTCCTTTACCATAAACTTTTTGTCTCCAAAGAACAACAAAGAATAAAGAAGGATAAATACTCTCATTTACATTCTAGTTTATCTGTTTCCATTTTTTCTTGTACTTTCTAATGATTTTTAAGTATAGACATCAGGTTTACTGGTTTGTAACTCTGTGACTTTCCCATGACATATATTTTGTCATATTTTCCGTCTTTCATCCCTCAAGCACCAAGGTGGTTTTGAGCTAGAGGTCCTAGAGCAGAGACAATTCAGTTATTGCACCCCAGAGTAACTTTAGAATGGCTGGAGATGGTCCTGACAAATCCGCCTCTTGGTGGACACCTCCGTTGTCTGGACTGTAACTGTTTTTACTGATGCTGATGTTGATATGTTCTTAACTATTCTTAGATATCTCATATCTACTGTATTCTTGAGTTTTCACTGCCCTGACTCCACAGGCAGTGGACACAGGACACATCATAGTTCCCTCCTGCTGGGCTGTGACAGCTTCCTTTAGTGAGCAGAATGGGGAGTAAACTGTGCTATAAAGCAAGAAGACCTTCTTATGCTCTTGAGGGGAAGTCTGGCCTCTGCTAAGCTGACTGGAAGTTTTGCTGCTAATTTTAATGGATGTAAGTTGCCAAATTCCGGGATTTACTTTTCCAACTCAATAGCCAATGAATAGAAGCAACAGGAAAATCACTTTTACAGACAGAGGAGCAGCGAAGTGTTCTTTCCATTTCTCTTTCTGCTCAATGTGAAAAAAAATTGCCTGCACCTACAAGCACAAATATTGAGGAAATTCTAGTACTGAAAATCTAGTCTTTTCCATTCAAGAACGTGGACTCCTCTTTTGGTAAGTTCTGGAACTATTAATAATAATAAGAATCTCCATCTCTCATTCATCTGCCTTACTTAGGCAGTAACAGAAAGAATATAGGGGAGACCTGATCTAGGAGAATCTGTCACTGTATCTCATAATCAAGAAAACCCTTCTGTACATCTTAAACAGAGTGGTTTTCCAAAGCCTCAGACAGAAAATATTCAGAATGCCACAGACTACAGCTGCACTGGCTACATGAGATATTATGAAGGGTTCTTGCTAGTACAAAAAATATTACTGTTCATCAGCAGAGACCATGAGCTATTTAGCTGTAATCTCACACAATTAGGTTTAAGGAGAATTGAACAACTGCAATATTTGTTCAGTAAAGAAAGGCTGAAAATCCTCGGAAGACTAAAAGAGGAATTAGAATTTCTGCTGCAGGATGAGTCAGATATTGCAGGGACAGCCAAACAGCTCACACAGCTACCATGGCTGAGACAAAGACTGATGGCATGCACTGTTTGGGAAGCTGGTGAAAGCTGGAGTTACATAATTTATCTGTGGAGCCCAAGCGCTTCGAAGAATTACTGTAGATTGATTTCTGCTGGTGTCTAAGAGTGCATCTGTCCTAAATCCTTTGCCTGTTACGACTCTCTTTTGCCCAAGCAGACTGGAAAGGAATAAAGTTAAAAAAACAAATATTACTAGAGAGATAAATACTGCTGGGATCTGTATCGTCATGAGATACTTTAACTTCCCAAATGCAGACTGGGGAAAAGGTATTGCCAACATGGTTCAGTCACTGCAGGTTGTGACAAGTGAAAGACATCTTCACCATTTTCAGGGCAAAAGGTGCTGTTCATTCAGCCATTAATTTTGGTGAAGGGATTTGTTCGAAACTGATGATGGCAAAAATTATGTAAGTTGAGAGCTCACACATTAATTTTGTGTAAATATCACCAACAAACATAAAGCTTCAGTTTCAAAAGGACAAGCTTTTAGCATATGAGAGAAACAGTTCATAAAATCAGATGGGATGGAGAGGCTAGGTTATTTTTTAAAATAAAGGCAAAAGCCATCTGAAATCTGTATCTCAGTAAGATGTGTAAATCAGTAGTTGAGAGATTATTGGACAAATAACCTCCTCCAGTAGGACAGCAAAGAGCAAGCAGAAAACCTGCTTGGAATGGACAAAGGGATTTATTTGCAATGACAGCTAAATCTTGGAGATTTAGGCAGAGAAGGGAGATCTAGGGAGAAAGAAGTGAGGAAGTGAAAGTTGCCAGTCTTTGCAAAGGAAATTAAGAATACAAGAAAAACTTTGGATAGCCAAATAGAAGTGAACAATAGAAGATGGGAGACTTAAGGCAGTGCAGAGGGCCTCTACAGGATGTATGCCACATTTTTAGGGGGAATAGTGAATGTAGTTTATGGGTGTGAAGATAGGTCAGCTAATACAATGGTTTTGGTATGTAGCTGTGCTGGAGCTAGGAGCTAAGGAAGGGGAAGTACGCTGAGTGTCGGTGCTGTACGGTGAGCCAGGACGACGGAGGCAGCTGGTCTCCTTCAGTTTGGGATGCAGTTTGCTGAAGTCATAAGCAGTATTGCCTGCAGCCCCAGGAGTGGGATCCAGTGACCATTCAGCCCTTTGCCTTTGTTTTTGGGTGGGTTTCTCAGTTGTATCTCAGGTCAGGAAACTGTTCTAGTCTGGAGTACAAGCTCTCCTTTTCCACCTATCAAAGAACTGCACCCGTTCCCACACTATGAACTACCATGCACCTTTAAATATGTATTCACATGGACCAGACAGCAGCTAGTAGGATTTCTAAAAGTAATGAGGGAAATTTGGTGCCTAATCTCATCACAACATTTACCCACTAAGATGGAGTGCTAACGTTTATAGCCAATTATGGTGTAAGGCATTCTTTTTGGACTAGAGATACATTTATTTATTGCATTTGTCTATTTAATATGGACATTGTGTTGCCAAGCAAATATGTACAAGTGACAGTAGCAAGTTTACCAATTATTTTCCCTTTAGTCTGTGGATTTTGATCTATTTGACATTTCCCATTCTGTGGTGAGCAGGACCCAATCATTTTTATCAGAACTTCAAGTGCAACAATATGCCTCCAAGACTGGAGAAAAATGGGGATATAAAAGTAATCTCTGCAACAAGTAGAGGTGTTTACATAAAGATAGCATGTTCAGTTTGATAAATAATTCTTCACGTAGTAGAATATTTTTCTAAATAACTGCTATCAAGAAAACACCCAGAAGGTGACAAGTTCCATTTCTGTTTTCTAGATACAACAAAACCGACTGAATTTAGGAATGCCATTTGTATGCTGCTCGTTTACCGACACTAAGTTCTGAAAATTGTGATGAAGCATGGCAAACGAGAGACTATTTAATTTTAACATTAGAAGTGACAGTTCTGCGACCTTTCTATATAATTTCTCATATGATCTTACCAAGAAGCATGAGTGAAAATGACGCTTGGATCAAGAGTCCAGTGTGGTGAATGTAGCAATAGCTTGTAGTTTTCTGTTTTTCTCAGACATCTGTCTTGAAAAAAAAGGGAAATCTGAAAGTCAAAAAATTGTGAATACAGCATAAAATTCAGTAAAACTTTATGACAGATTTTACTGTATTAGTTCACCTTGCCAAAAAAGTAAATGAGTTTTTGATTTCTTTGTTCTTTGTTCTGTTTTTCATTTCTGTGATGACATTAATATAAAACAGGAAAAGCTATATTTTCTTCTAAAAGAAAACATGTAAATATGTAGACACAGTGTTAACATGATAACAAAAGCCAGACTCCTAAATTTACCACTGCATTTTTGATTTTTTTTTCTCCAACACAGATTACTACAGTTCCAGGTTAGGAAAAAAAAACAAACCAAATATCATGTGCTTTTCAAGATTGTTTTCAAAGCAGAGTTTTGGGATATGGTATGCAAACTACGTGGGTAGCATATACTGGCTACACTGTGTTCCTCTGTTTCCTTTTAAATTCAGATCTGATCCCCTACCTGTGGCAGTGACCATCCAGCTAAAGCCTAGGGGGGAGCTCACGCTTGATCAGCATCTGTCCCCAAGTTCCTCCCAGCTTTAGCGATGTGATCCTGGTAGCAGGTCAGCAGAGATTTCACAGCTTTGCCCCCGGGTAGCCATGGGCCAGCCCAACACTACATGGTGCACAGAAAGCAGCACCCCTGCTTTGCTGGGGAGCAAAGAGTGTGATGCTCAGTCCCATATGCTCACACTGTGTTAGAGTGTGCTTCCTCCTCCCAATGCCAACAACATTTCTAAAATACAAGAACGAACTGATCAGGATCTACAGTCTCAGTCTTTTTTTATTGTTGGTCTTTTTCTCTTCTTGATAGTTATTTGGCAGCTCTTTTCTCTCTTTTTTTTATTTTCCTTCTTCCATCAGAGCCTGCCCCATACAGGTTGCAGGCCCTTCCATTCTATAGAGGTAGCCAAGTTAGGCTGAAGCATGTTATAACTGAGAGCTACACTTTTGTCCCAGATCTCAGGTTTTTTTCCATTACAGAGAGAGAGAGAGAACTACGAAAATATTGCCTTTGCAGTAATTCCTGTCCTCTTGATGCCACAAAGGTACTGTAAAAACCTGACTTGTTTTTCTTCTAAAGAAACTAAAGAAGTTACTTTCTCAATTTCCAAGAAAGCACTAATTGAGGTGTCTATTTGAACTGATCAGAGCCTGATAGTACAGGCTACAGCTGCAAAAAGGTTTTAGCAGCTTCCTCAAGCTAAGTCTTATTTTTCATGGCTCATTAACTGTGGCAAAGTCTGCTCCAGGCATTTTACATGATCCTAGTTCTAAACTGTTTTATTTAAAAACTGGTAAGTAAAAATGGTTGGCAAGTTCAATGTTACATAAAAATAAATAATTTATTAGTGTTAGACACTACTAATTTACAGGTCTTGAAAATGACTGACTTAGAAAAAGGTGGCAAACTACTATTACTGCTAATTACCCTTGACCTCTGTTCTGGGTACGTTTACTGTAGCTTTGAATGAAGTAGTACTCTTCACTGCATATGAAATATGCTAATATTGTTTTGCAAAAGCTATGGTAATAATGTCTTTTTCAAAGGAAAAGCGTATACATGTTTAGATAGCTACCAAATTCAAAGGAGAGCATTATTTTAGCAGCCAGAAGACTGTCCTTTCCTTCACCCCCTCCCAGTGCTGTGCAAGAAAAGGAAGAGGAACATCCGGCAAGCTTTCCTTGTTCCTGCAGCAGCTCATTGAAAGCAACAGTCACTCTGGGGTGTTCACTGCCTTCACAGCAAGCCTGCACAGCTCACCACACAGCAACAGAGCTGCTGCCTGCCCCAGAGGGTGTCAGAGCCCCACCCTGTCCTTCTGCCCCCGGGGCAGCACAGCCAGAGCAGAGCCCTGGGAAATACTCTGCAGTGTGCCCAGACCTGTCGCTAGCTGACTGCGCTCCCCATCACAGCTGGCGGCAAAATAAGGCTGTGAATGTTCAATCCCAGAATCAGAAATAATTTCCCAGTCTGGGGTGCATGACTTTTCGCAGCTCCTCACTCATAGGTAGAAGAAAATCACTTTCTAGTCATGCAATCACAATTAAAATGAAGTCTCAAGAGGTGCAAAACAGCTCTAAAACATCACTGGGTATATAGTGGGACCCTGCTCACATATGATTGCTATTGCACATGCAGGCTACTAGATTATTTAATGCAAAGGTGTGTTCTCCCACTACCCCTCCCATCACCTGGAAATGTGCAATTGCCACATGTTGCTCTACAAACAACCCTGGCTCTCCCAGCAGACCACAGTCCAGTATTTGTGGGGCAGGTAAGGATGAGTGCGTATTTGGCACTGCTTAAATTATTGCCCCATAATAACTGGGACAATCCACATGGCTGGGAGGAGGCCAGAGCTACTGAAAAAATAGTGGAGAACACAATTGACAAGTTTTGTTTCTGCCACGACACTTTTGGTTTCAATTTTTCACATACTGACAGAGCTTGGCCTTATAGTGCCTACCAAAAATATTAATAGTTGGAGTTTTTTGTACTCCCTTTCAAAAAAAGGTTTAGGGTTTGTCTTTTTGGAGGGAGTGGGGACCTAACTACCTTACTTAAATCAATGAGCACCTTTATTTTCACACAATAAGGGTAATATTTCTACTATCAAGTCAGTTCAAAAAAAAGCTTTGAGAAATGTTGCCAGAGAATCTAAATCCAAGTCAACACATTATTTTATCAAAGTCAAACTACTTGTTAAATGTAATACCCCTTTCACAGAAACTGAATTTATTGATGAAAAGATGGGAGAAAGGATGTTCCCCAAATTAAACATTTAAAAAATAATTTAGATTTTTTTTCTTCTAGGTTTTTTATTTTGA
Source organism: Pterocles orientalis (assembly GCA_011057875.1). Taxonomy (NCBI): domain Eukaryota; kingdom Metazoa; phylum Chordata; class Aves; order Pterocliformes; family Pteroclidae; genus Pterocles; species Pterocles orientalis. Next base: position 747,109 of record WKFP01015059.1, on the reverse strand, counting down.
ACTGTTTTTATGGTATACTGCATGTCATATGACTAAAATGGCTTCAGAGAAAGTAAAATGGTTTCAATATGTATGAGGAATTTATTTTGATATATCATCAGAAAAAAAAGTTTTGAGAACTGTTTTCTCCTGAGACAATATTTGCATCTTCTGAGCTGCAACAACATGACAGCAGCTAAGCTGTGAACAGCAGCAGTTTTAGGTAGCCAGTGAGGACTGGTCCAAAAGAACTTCTTTTTTAAAAATCCAGCTGTAATGCCATTTCACATTCTGTTGGTGACTGGCAGTCAACATTTATCTTGGATTTGAATAAATATGATCAGTATAACGATCTCTTAGCATTGTAGCACCCTTTCTTCCTCTCTTGTCTAGCAATTCTGTGCTTTGTTATGTTCCTGATTGGGATGTTTGGGACCTGGTTTTCTTCTTTTCCATTTTTAAAGATGACCTTGCTGGTAAATCTGTTTTCAAAGGTGCCTCAGCTCCATTTAAAATCCAGACCTTTAAATGTGGTCTTTAATACTTGTAAAATATTCTCATAAATTTCAAGCTACGTATTTTCTATATTGTTTCTTTATGGTTCATTTAGTGTGACATTATATAAAAATTTTAAAAAGGCATTTCCTTCTCAGTCACTTCTGAGTGAAGTGTCTGGAAAAATCACTTAGAACTTTCTGCCTGAGCCATTAATTAGCACACTGCTTGTTAACTGCTGCTGTAGCTTTTGATTCACTGGCAGCAGCACACTTCTGGTGTGATGGATGTCCTGGAAAGGCTTAGATAGATGTCCTGAAATGTATTTACACGTCAAAATAAAATGAGTTATGACATTCACTTTCAGAATGATCTTTATGATCTATACTATATAGAAGTGATGATGTTGTCCTGGATACTTCAGCTATATAAGTAATTACAAATAATGCTCCATGTGTTTCATCAGCCTTTGTCTGTGTAACCTTTAACATAAAATCAAGACAAATTCAGTGCAGTATTTTAAGATGAAAGAGGCATTTTCATAGATAGCATAAATTGCAATCCAAGAATTTGTGTAGGCAGCTATGAATAAAGACAGAAAGGTTTCCTGAACATAAGAAACAGTCTGCTGTGGGGGAAGATCAAAAAGCCATGTGGAAGTGGAAGGAGCTACTGGAAATCAGACCTCTTGAGATGGAGAGGAATTTAGCAGATCTGGTTTTATTTTGACTCTTCTCCTATAAAACAAAAAATGTTTTAATATTGACCAACAACATTCTATGTGAATTGTGTATAACAAACTGTGGTGTAGAGAGCTTTTTGTCTAATGGGAATTAGCAACCAAGAAAAAAAAGAAAAGACAGAGGGAAGTATGGGGAGTTACCATAGCAATGGTCACCATCCTCTTTCTTGTCCTGGTGAAATGTCAGGCCTTAGGACACTTGTCTTATCTTCCAAATGTCCTGTAGCGCTGTCATAGATAACCCAGTGTGGATGCAAGGCTTCTGGTTCCCATAACCGTGTCCCCCTGCACAAACTCAGGAAAGCGGCTATGGTGAACTGAAGGGCCATGTCTACCAGAACAGTGCTGGGTACCCATCAGTCTGAGCACAGCACTACAGACAGAAAACAAGGTGTGAAGCTTACCCAAGAAGGCGGCTGAGTGAGCTCTTGCTGAGCTCTGTGCTGTTGGCATCTGCACGAATCCCCTGTGAAGATGTCATGTGCTGGGGGGGTGCTGGAGGTGCCCTGCTGCAGCCGCCACCCTGGATGCGGCTTTGGATCTGCCGAGAGATTAAAAGCAATGAAGTACTGAAATGCCACTGTAATGAAATGGCTAGAAAAGTACCTCAGACAGGAAAAGCAACCTGAGAACAGCAGAGAAACCATAACTGATTACCGTCCTCAGTTTTGTTGGTCACCAGGAGTTATAACACAGAATTGAGGAGCAAGGCGCAGGCAACATCTGTTATTTGGCAGCAATGAATGGGCTTTGAAAGAAAGCAGTGCTACTGCTGGAGGGAAAAGCCATCCTGGTGCTGTGATTTTGCACAGAGGAACAAGGCTGAGTGACTCCCCAGCTCAGCGCGGGCCATCCCAGCAGGTCCCTCCCGCTGCACGGCTGGAAAGAGCTGCTCCCACAGGGCTGCTCCCGCAAACCCACCCTCACACAGAGCTACAAGAAATGCCAATGGCGTTAGAATGGCCACAACTAGATGTCTCAGAGAATTATCAGGGACATTGATGAATCACATAGGCATTTAGACCATGCTCCATGGGAGCTAAAAAGTGAAAAAGCAATTTCATTCTGCAGCAGGTTTCCAAAATACCTGGAGGCAGAGGTTTCCCTCGGTCAAGGCTCAGTCTTGCTAGCTTTCCGTCTGCAAAATCCTTCTCTTTTGGGTTCTTATGTCTGGTGCTCTTGTATGTGGCATAATAATAACTCATTTGGGGTAAAGAAAGCTTCAATTGACAGTAATAGCACCAAGCATCTGTTATGGGAGAATCACGCAGAATTTTCTTTTGGTGGTTAGAAGTAGAATTAATGAAAGGCCAAAAGGAGAGTGTTGAAAGAAATAATGCTTTTGAAAGCTGGATGAATCTAGTGAATAATCTCAGCCACGAAAAAAAAAAAAAGAGAAAACTTTGTCAGTGCCACGTCTGTCTTCTACAAAACTTTAATTTTATATTTTTAAGACAACTCAAATGGCAAGTCAGCATCAAATGTAACTTCGTTGTGTTGTTGTGCATCATCTCAGGACAGAAAACTATACAATGCTTGTATTTAATGTATTCTACTTATGTCTGTCAGTAAGTGATAGCATGTCCTATCGAATTAAATCCAGATTTCATGTGCATCAATTCATTTACTTACTGTGCAAATAATGGAAGCTAACATCAAAGTATTAAAATCAGATAAAATTGCATGTCATATTAATACAGTGTGTGGAAATGTATAATTTAGAGTAATGGGAGCTAACTTGCATTTTGTATTAATACAGTGTGTGGTAATGTATAATTTAAAATATATCTTATAAATTGTGATCTCCTTTACATATTGCATGCAACTCTGATATCGATCAAGATATTCCTGAGAGCGTTTGATGAGAGGAGAAAACGAGCATGTTCCCCTTCTTCTAGGGATCAGTGAACTTCTTGCTGATCCCTCAAACCGCCTCTTTAAATAAAACTGGTTCTTGTTTGGTTTGTTTTCTTCTTGTTGTTGTTTAAGGAAAGTTGTTTTTAAAAAGGATTATCAGAAATCAGCTTCTCTCCAGTCAGATATTTTGCAGAGCGATGGGTGAGCAATACACGGCCTCCTCAGCTCTGTCTATTTTCTGATCCCACTGGAAATGAAACACTCTACATCTGGTATATAATTTCCTAAGAAAAACTTTGCTTTATTTTCCCATTTTCAGACAAAAAAGGTCCAGGGGAGCCAACGCCATCTCGGTGACAAAGGCATGGATGGTGGCTGGACTCTAGGTTTCAAAGCTGTCCTTGGCAAGAGGAGGGCACTTTGATGTGCTGCAGAACAAACTGCAGTCACTGCCTTCAGGGAAGGAGCACCTGCACACCTTGAATCGGCAGGTAAACTTGTTGCAGAAGGTAACTGCACTTTAAGTTTGCTTCCAGTTTGAAAATTCAGCCTGTTTAGAGACAGAAAAGGCTTTAAATTACTTTCTCAAGCACTGCATCCTTCAGGATACTATGTTTAAGCAGGCTAGACCCAACCCCTTCTTTTGTTTTGGTTCTCGTCTCGTTCACGCTGATGTAAATCCTCTGATGTCAATGGAAATTGTGCTGGGCACAAGTGCAGTAAGAATCAGGTCCTGTGTGCTTATGTGCAGGATCTGCTCTTTACCAGAATCTGCCATGCCAACAATACCCATTTGTGACTAAGGATTTGGGTTTTAAGTCATAGTTTTTATTTGTGACAGAATTGTTCAAATATAGCCACGCTATGCTAAATACATACATGTTTGTAATTAAAGCTCTTTAAAATAATTCTCTCTTGTTCCTTATAGAATATGGCTAATAATAAATCCTGTAAAAATTCCATATAGGTAGACTTCAGGTCGGTGCTCAATACCATTAAAAATAAGAAGGGCTTTCAAGTTTAGGAGGTGACACGGAATTAGAGCCTTATATTAGAGCCTAATGTCCAATATCAATGCTTCAAAGAAATTTATTCAGACTTGTACAACAACAATATGGAAGGTGGCAGGTGTCCTCCTACATTGATATCTGCTGTCTGGGGACCAAATGCAAAAAGTACTGATGGAGGAGTCTGAAAACTGATACAAAAAATGAACTCATAAAATGATGGCATGAACATTGCTTATATCCCTGGAACAATGATTGTTCAGATATTTTAGCTTTTTTATGAACCAGGCAGTTGAAAATGTTCAAATAACAAAATTATCTGAGAAAAAGGAGACCTTAACTCTTTTCACTCAGTGTTATGTTTTCCCCAGGAGAAGCATAATTATCTGCCAAACGTGGAACAATTCCTTTGTTTAAATCCTGACTGGCAGAAAAAAAAAACCAACTGCTCTCTGCTAAAATTATCTAATTTTGTGGCTGTCTCAACAATGTGTCTGCTTTTATCAAATGATGCCCTTTCTTCCTTGCTGGTGGAACAGTCACTGTGTTCCATAAACAGTCACTTTGCATTATGTAGATTATTTCACAAGAAAAGTGAAAAAGTGGGCTTTTGACAATGATGGAAACAACGAAGCATAAAGAAATCAGAGATCAAAGATGCTCATTAATTTAGATGTTAAAAAATAGAGCCATTAACAATCATATAGTATCTTTCTTGTTACCATTTCATACTGTATGAAATCCCATAATTGTTGCATAAGAAAAAGCCTCATTTACTCTTCAATAATCAAATATTTAAAAGAAATCCTTATACTTTATATCAAATGTAGTAGAGGGACCTCCTCATTTATTGTATTACTTTGATGTATTTTTTTATTACTTGAAAGGCCAATTCAAATTGCAGAAGTTTTATGAATATTTTATAGACTCAGTGTTCTGAGTGATCAGAAATATCACACCTAATTTGCTCTGGGCTTACATCTCTGCTGTGTTCAAACTAAGCCCAGCACAGGAATAGACTGAGGAAGCAAAAACCTGGTTGAATCATCTTCCGTCTTCCTTTATTTCTAATCAGAGCATTCCTAGAACAGCTACAGGTGGCTCCATATGGACGTAGCTGAGCATATCAACAGTGCAAAGTCATTTCTTTGTCATGTCTCTTCTCTGTGAGACATACCTTTATTCAGGGAGAACCTAATTCAGACAACTTCATTTGTAACTTTTGACTTCAATCTAAAACTACTCTTGATCTTATTTATTTTCTTGCATTAAATTATAAATGCCTGTAAATCTCCTTGTATTTGGCTTAGCAGTTTTAATATTACTCTTTCCCTGCTCCATTTGAATTTGAAAGATAACAATAATACAACTAGTTTAATTATTTTTGTACTACTTATTTATGTCTGCCTATGATTACAAGACTGGTGCTGTATAGACACTGAACTGTTTTTATTCAGTAACATATCAATAGTTAATACATTTTATTCGCTACGGTCTTTCTGCCTGTATATCCTACTAAATAAAAAGGGAGCAGAGTATTTAGGATATTGTGAGGAAATATTCCAGGCAAAGCAGTGGATACATCAGTGAAGGACAGATGAAGAGGACATTAAAATATATCCTGAGCATCCACAGCAAGCAAAAATGCATACTGAAAAAAAAAGTCAGAGTACCACTAAACCCCACAATACATATACAAATTTCTTGTTCATAATATAATGGATGCAGTCTGTTCCTATTTTCTACCAGTGATAAAAACCTCATCAAGCCATTTCTACTTGCTCATGTGAGGTTCATGTCGTCCACATTACTCAGAAGACAGTGTGAACCACTTCAGGTATTAGGTCTCCAGTACATTGTAACGGGCTTGAAAATCCAGTCTGTCATCCTGTTACACAGCCAACACTCCCTCGTTCATGGCAGTTCTGTATGTGCTATCTAACCAGTAAATCAGCGTAAATGGTTTAATGACATTTTGCACTTACTTGAACCACAAACTTACCAATGATATTGGATTTGCACAGCAATGAATTCCCATAATCTGAGCATTAGTGAACTCCAGCAGCAGAGAAACTGGTGTCTGTGCTTTAAGAAGTCGTCGTACTTTCTTCATGATGAAAAGACCTGAGGTTAACCCTGCTCTGAAGTTACAGGAAACATCCAGACTGAAGAGACATGGGAAGGTTTGTGCAGTTCCTCTCCTTCATATTCTGCTGTTGCAAAGTCCACAGACAGGTGCTGATGTGGTCAACCAATAAAACAGTAAAATGTCAACACTGGTATATATATGCAATAATATGGATGCACTGGGAGAGAAAGGGAACGGAGGGAAGACGAAGACAGACTTTAATCACCTGTGGCTACTCCCAAGGTAGGGACATACCCAATGTCATTCAGCAGCACCAAGATGATATATTTTGACTGATCTTTAAAATAATGGTAAGAAATATAAATCAAGTACTGCTTGTCTGTGTTCTAGAGTTCGATAAGAAAACTAGCTCCTGCATCATTTGGTAGGAAGCCTTAGCTTACTACAGAGAAGAAGACATAAAGCCACAGTACTGTGTTGTTAAATAGATTTGGTATTCCAGTTAGGTACTAATTTCCTTTAATAATTATTTATACTTGGAAAAATTCTATACTGTGTTAAAAAACACAATTTCAAATTCCTTTCTATCCCTTTTTCTTACGCAAGACTGACACAGAAAGGAACCTCTGAAGCACATAAAGGCTAGGGGATTTAACTCCTGCTTACATTTTTCCCCAAAAAATTATTAGAACCATGCTTGAGTAATCATTTTTAATGAAAGTATCTCTGTGAGTTGAATGTTCATCATAAGCCTGATGTTGTAAGTGCATCTCAAGACTATCATGCCTAATTACTGCATATTTTTGAGACATCATTATTAAGGCAATCAGCTTTTAGTGCTGGTTAACTACCACTGCTGATTTACAATTATATAGAACTCTCTTACATTTTCTCATACTGTCTTCTGATACTTCTTTGTCATTGTGCCCCAGTACTTGGGACAGTATCATGCCCTGAAACACATGCAAAATACTACACTTCTTTCTGTTAGAGTTTTCAATCATTTAACACACATAAAAACCATGCTGAAAGAAGAGATTCTAATATGCAAGATAGCTATGAAACAGCAAACATACTGGTATTTTCTCTTCTCTATCTTTTGGCTTAAATATTGAGGTGATAGGAGAAGGAAGGGAAATCTGCTGCATAATAAAGATTCTGCCAACTCAGCCTGAGGGGAGAGATATTTTTCTGATCCTGTGATCCAGATCAGTCATGGGCGAGATCAGACCTAGACAGATAGATCAGAACAAGGCAAAACATGCCCAGAAATAAAAACCTCACAGAAATCTTCCAGTGTGCATGTCCCAGGCTCTCAGTATGCTCAGGGCATCATTACTCTAAGTTTTAAAAAGGACAGCAGAAGAAGCAAAGCCATTGGCCTGCCTTTTTACTGAATCCTGCATTGTGCTTTCTTTTGTACAAAGCAGGCTAAATGTAATGACTGTAACCATCTTACAAGCTGCAGGCCATTTTCTGCCTGCAAGCTGTGACAAATTTATGAAGTAGCCAGGAGAAAAAAAGGCAGCCCAGAGCAGGATGCTCTAGCTCCCAGCCCTCTCCTGGGTGCCCCCTTTTCTGGGCAGCAGTACTTCCATGCTCATGACAGCGGCTGAGAAAATACTTGAAAATACTTTCTTTAGATAATAGTAATGTCATCACTGAAACTTTTCATAAGTGTTCTACTTCACTGATATCAGGGCAGTCAGAATTTACTTACAGCACAAGTGAATTTAAATGAAAGACTCAAACTGTGTCGACTTCAAATGATTCCTTGTTCTTCAAGATACTGACAACCTGATACCAGAAATTCCACATCCCTTTATCTGTCTTAAGAAAAGCTTACAGACCTAAAATTCATTTTCCCACTCTAGCACCTAAAAAAATAAAAAAAGATTTAAGAATCACAATTCTGCAAAGGACATGAGAAAGGTCAGAAGAAAAGCTCTGGTTTCCCTGACTTCGACCACACAGCTCTCCAAAAAGCATATTGAGTATCATTGCACCCAAACAGAGAAACATCATACTATCATCTTTTTTGTCTATGATGGATGGCATTGTATGGCAATAACAGAGCAATACAATAGTAAGCTTGTCTTTTTCTGGGCTTCATGTAAACTGAATCCCCAAAATGAAGGCAAATTTATAAAGAAAAGCAAAGAGACTTGAACTTTAAATGCTACTATAGAAGTGTGCCAGTGGATTAGAGTCCTTCAAGGAATTCCTTTTTATCTGAAAGCACATGCAAATTCAAAAACCAAATTCAGATAACCATATATTTTCTCAGAGTGGTCTGTGTGCTTTGGCACGTCTCAGCTTCCCACCTATCCAGATCAAGAACCAGAGCAGAGATTCAATGTTGGAGTCTGTGCGGGTTTGGCTTTATTTCCCCTGGAAACGATAGTGCAGGGAGCAGAAGGGAAGATCTCAATAGTTTGCACCAGGGTCTCTCACCTGTGTAGATGAGGCCTTGTGAACCAGTGCTTCTGACAGCCAAACACATATCCTTCCAGCTAGCACAGTGCAAAAATCCTGCTGTAAAGCATAATATTCTGAAGCTAAGTATAAATTTGGTAACCAGTGAGAACAAAAAAATTATAAAAATATTATACCTCTGCAGTTTTTCTTTTAAAGAAAAATGTAAAGGACTGAGCCATGCTTATTTTATAACTGCACTGCAAGAGTCTTGGGTGTCTCCATACTACATTGAAAGCACAACGCGAAGGTATGGTAAGGTTTAGGAGTGCCATGTAGACATGTTATTCCATCCTGAACAATTTAAATCATTTAAGAAGAAATTGTGAGTTAAATTCATTGGTATGTTCTGTGTGTATTTGGTGTTGTGTGATTTGCAAATGGGTGGAAGCACAATAACACACTGGTTATTAGTGACTTAGCAGGAAGTAGTTACCTGTATGTGAGATGAAGCGTGCCTGGGAGAGGAGGAACTTTCCTGCGACTCTGCAAGGTAAGATGGAGACAAGATGTGCATTAGAGGAAGTCTAATACCACAGTAAGTGATGCTATTTAAAAAAAAAAAATTAAGTCATAAACCATGAGAAAAAGAATGAACTTCATTTATGAGCAGTTTAGAAGCGAAAGAAAAATTAAGCCAGCCCCTTAAATTGAGGCAGTTAGAAATGGTTTACAGTTTTAATACTCAAGACTGACAAAGGCAGTAAAAATTAAAAAGAAACCAGACACTGTGGTCTTTATCATTCTTCCTGCTTACAGGCATGGACGATATTTGTGCCTACTGTATGATTACCAACATTCAATTTTCTGAAGGGTGTAAATATTGATAACTAAAATGCCAAAGTTAAATCATAACAGCACTGTTAAGCAAAGCATATTTGTCACGCTCACACCTCAGAAAACAAGCACTCCGTACAGATGTGCAGTCCATTCATGATGCTGCTGGTGTGGAATTTGTCAGTGTGGTGGAAAGGGAAAGATTGTAGATTTTGCAGTTTTCCTGAAGACATGTTAAAGGACATACTGACAGACAGAACTCCATAGACTTTGGGGACTCAGATCTTTATCTCCTCCAGCAAGCAAAGTGAATGTAATGCACTCAAAAAATGAACTCTTTACATGGCAAGTTCAGTAATGAACAGAAAAACAACAGTTTTGTTTGGTTTTCTCAAAGTAATAACCAGCAAACTCTCAAATCTCTCCATAAGTACTCAACAGTTGGAACACTTGTGTCTAGGTATAAAACACTCAAAGGCTTAGACTTGTACAGAATAAATGTTTAGTCCTGTGTAGTACTCATTTATTTCTTTCTTCATGAACAGTAACGCCTATTGTGTATAATCATAGTGCTAGAAGCAAAAAGCTTCATTGCTGCTTTCTTTCTAGACAATAAATAAAGTGGTGCCACTCCCATTCTACAGATAAGGACATTAGCTGTAGAGGACTGAAGTGCCTTGCCTAAGGTCACAGAGGAATTAGTCTGAGCTGGTGATTGCTTATCTTAGTCCCATAAAAGAATCTCAGGTAACAACTATTTATCACTAAATATGTCATGAAGCAAAGAATAAAGACTTAGCAACACTGTCATCATCATTCAAAGGAAAGACATCTCAGGGCAGGGGAGTTCTGGAGTTCTGCAGCCACGGGGCGTTTTAGCAAGAGCAATTCTACAGGAGACCCTGTGTGTCAAAAGATTGCTGAGCTTAGCAAACTTCTACTGAAAACACAAACTTGAGTATTTAGTTTTAAAAGTTTCTACTTGTGTAAATAATCAAGTTAACAGTAATAAATAGCATGGGAATGGTGTCAAACTGAAAGCTAATAGTCAGAATCTATCTGTGATCATAAGTTGTAAAGTATACTTTTCCTTAAATGCACAAAAAAATAGTTGTTTGGGGTTTTTAATTTTTTTTAAAATGAAGCACATTTTGGAAATAATAAATGATACACTTGTAAAAAACAAAACAAAAAAAGCCCAAGCAAAACAAACATTTTTCTCCATAGAGTATAGTTTCATAATAATTTACAGAAACAGCAGGTATATAGACCAACAAAGGGCATCTTTATTTCACTAAACGCTACCAGGTATTCCCAGAATTTACAGCCAGCAAGTGTTGTTACATTCATCTAGTCTGCCCTCTTGCAGTGTGTGATCTGTCTGTTACCCAGGGACTCTTGCACAGAGCCCATAATTTCTACTGTTACAGTAAGTACACCTTCCCACCTAACCTGAGCTGTAGAACTGACCTAGCATCATTGCTTATTGCTACTTTATTTGGGGTTTTTTGTCATTGGCAAATTTTAGTAGCAATGATCTTTCATATTACTTTTCAGATACTTGTTATACTTGATATTCAAGAGATTGAGTTATTCTGAAGTAGGTGTATTTTTGTGGAAGACTTGTTATAAATTACGTCAATGGAGATTTCTTATATAAGATAACTATTATCTAAATAGTTGATCATTCTTAACCTACTTACATTGAGATATATTAGATTTGTATACTCTTGTTTGTCTTCTATGTCATTAATTTTAAGAATTTTTAAGTACAATACAATAGGCAAATAAATAGGCAGGCTCCAAGTATATAGGCTGGATCTTTGTATTCGCTGTGTGTTCTTTCAGTGCTCCTCGGGTTATCCCTTTGAACTGCTGCCTCTGGAGCCTCGTCCAGTGCTTCTTAGATTGCAGTGTCTTCATAGCTTAGAAGGAAGAAAGGTGACCGAAGAAAGGAAATTACAGGAGGAACATTGCAAGAGAAAAAAAATACTTTAAATGACAGTTGATTAAATATTACATTATTTTCATCGTAGGAACCTTTTGAAGCCTATGAAAATAATTTTATCAGGATCCAGAAAGAGACTGTTAGACAACATCAACATTGCAAAGCAATGCATAAGAACTCTGATAAAGTCAGAACTACATATTACTCCTCAGAGCTCCCATCAGCATAAATGTGATAACAAGAGCTGGAATCCTTTCAAATTATGTTCAGAAAAATAAGGAAAGCTTTTCAAAATATTTAATACCAAATTATGTTGTTTGGTACAGGTAATTACACTAGTTTACATCTACCAAAATATCTAACTATTCATTTTGATTTCTTCTCAGAATTCTGATTTCAGTCAAGAAGTTCTGGTCTTACAGTGTGTGCTTTTATCTTCCGTCTCTTTCAGTGTGTAAATGCATCCAACACTTTTGTACGCTGGCCTGATAACTCTAAATAGCACTGAGGGACTTTTGTGGTTTTTATTTGTTTATTAATTTGGTTTTTTTTTCCTGGCTGTTCACTTCAAGAAAATATGTTTTGTTAATCAGTTAATTTAAGAATGGGCTGGGAAGCTGCTGAATTGATGGTAACAGTGCATTGTTACATTTGCTTATTTGAATAACAAAGTATTTTGATTTCTTGGAAATGAATAAATGGTCATAGAGTATTTTAAGTCAATGTCACAGCTCAGAGAAAACCATACAGCTTGCTGAGTACAAGTTGACTGAAAACCTCAGTGCGTTATATTTGCAAGCTCAGGCTACTAGTGATTTTTCACTGAGTTTTTCACAGGTCAAGTACAGTTCAAAGGCAGAATTGTTTTTATTCAGCACATTATCCTACAATATGTTAATTTTAGCAGAGTAGAAGCTAAAAACATGTAAGTGGGAATAAAAAGAAAGGCAGTCACATCTCAATTGTACAGTAAACAAAAATTGTTTCTCAATACATCAGAAAATAATATCTAAAAGTATTCAGAAAATACTTCAAATTAGACATTGCAGCATTACTAGATACAGGCACAGAGTTTGGCCTTGGTGAGCTATATTCATCCAAAGGCTGAACAATGTTAAGATGACTCAAGGTGGTTTTATACCAATTATGTCTTTTATGTATTCAAGGCATTAGAAAAGGGCAATTTGGCTTCCTTACAAGTGTTGTGTAAAAGCAGGTTCGGAGATTCCTAAATCACATCTGTGGGATCTAAGAAGCTGTACAAGCCAGAGAGCAGTCGTGACACTTGGCTGCCTCCTACATATCATGTTGGGATTTCCAAGAGTCTCTTATAGGTCATTGGTTTCCAAATGTTGAGCAAAGACGACAGCAAAGAAGGAGAGGTGGAGGCAGTTCTTCTACCCATCAATTTTAAAAAAGCCTAATCTTATTACATAAAAATGTACTTGCTTTAAGTAACCTCTTGATATAACATTATTTATGACCCAGGTAAGTATGAACTGGAAAGTAATGCATTTACAATTTCTCTCTACTCCTTTTTATTAATACAAAAGTAGATAAACTAACCTCAAAGGGTCACAGAAGGAAACTTCTGAGTAAGTGACTTGCATGGGTTCATCAAAAGAAAGCTCTACAGTAGTAAAACTGAGGTAATGTCAAAAACATCTACCAATTTCTTCAAATAAATTACGTGTTGCATTGCCATCTCACTTTTTCAAAACAGCATAAAAAATTTAACTCTGACTAGGGTATAACGCAAGGTGTCGTTCATGAGAATGCCACAGAAAGGATCACTGTCTTTTACAACATGCGCAGCTTACCAAGCATCCTGGCATGTATACTGAATCAAGCAAGCTCTTTCCTTTTCTTTTTTTTGGTATTATCTGGTGGTTTTATCAAGCAAATGAGGAAGAAGCCTTGTAAATTCGTAAATTCTTTTTTTTTTTTTTAATGCTCTATTTGTGCAGATACAATACAATGAAAATCTTTTATTCTTTAGTACTTAAAACCTCATTATAATGTCTTTGTTATAATGGACACCAAGATCACCATACAGTAAAGGAATTTAGAGTACTCTCTTTTTGCCAGTAATGCAAAACTGTGGGAGGATCAGTAGGAGGTAATCTGTGTTCAATAACGGCTTTAGACTAAAAATAATTTAAATTGCAATCATAAAATACTTCTTCAGCCTCTGCAACAATATGAAGGAGTAGGAAAAGTAAGACATGGTTTTGCAAATCCTTCTCTATTTAGGAAAGCAGAAGTCACAAGTAAATCAGCTTATCATTTAAAAATGCATCCTTATAAGAAAGGGAGAGTAAGAGAGCCAAGGTGACCAAGCAAAATCAAGTTGAGCATAACAGGTATGGAAGCAGCAGCTTACTGGAACCAACAAGTACCCCATGTAGAATAAACGTAGCATATCAATATTAACATTTTGTCTCACCTCATTTTGCCAGTTCTCAATGTACTTGTATTTGCTCTCACTTTACAACACCATATCTGAATTTCACTTTATTTTTCCATTCACTCATTTCATGTACTCCCTTTTTGCACAGCCTCTCTGAAATGGAATACAAACCCAAAACAAATAGTGGAATGACTAGTGAATTAGTTCTAACCAAATATCTTATTCAAACTCAGGTTTCTAACTACATTATTTCCTCTCCCTCACCTTCTGTAAGTTATGACAAAATTGGCTCCACTTACAGGCCTCTGCTTAAGAAAGATATATTTAATTTATGTAATTACTAAAACAGCACAACAGTGGCTTGATCTCTGAATGTCCCATGGTTCAATTGATATATTCCAGAAGAATGGTGTTATCACCAGGGAACAGGGATTTCCAGTGTTGATTTGAAAGGTACGTGCCAGGCACTTAGATACTCAAACTGAGAAAGTTACCAGTGCTCAGCAAGGCCCATGGAATTGTAACATTTGCATTTAATATGGAGATTAATCTAGGATCAGAAGAGTCCCTCCTCTTGCCAAAACAGCTTCCTGCAAGAGAACCTCAAATTTCTTCATGCAAACCAGTTTAAAATGATTCCAAGCATCTACCTGTTCCCTAGTGATCTTTTACGTAATTTAACAGGATGCAACATGAAGAGCTAATTTTTTCCTTTAAAATCAGCATAAATTTCCCTCTGCTTGCTTTCATCCCATTACTTAGACTACTTCAGATCATCCTAAATGTTTGCTACCACAACATACTGACTGATAACAACAACCCCAATGAAGATTCCCATCGGTATTCACTCCTTTTCAGCATATTAAATGTAATCACAGTGGACAATATGTCTGTTCAAACTATTGCAGTAATAAGTCAGACATCAATAAGGTAAAAATGTTGCAAGAACCGGTAAGAATTTAAAAAAAAACAAACTTGAAGAAGACCATTATATTTGTGCCTGGAAAAAAAAAATAACTAGAGCAGACATGTATCCTTCCAAGTTTTTATGGAGACAATAAACCAAGAACTGGGTAATATGTTCTGATCATCTGCTTTATGCAGACTCAAAGTACTTGTCTGGTAAAATTATTGCTTTATATGACAGTTTGTTCTTTTTGTTTTGATTTATGACCATGCTAGTTTCTAAGTAGCAACAGTTCCTACATCTACATTGGAGAAAGCAGATTTCTTGGAACTGCTGTTACCTGCTGGTGAGAAAACAACTGTCCTGCCAGTCCATTTTACAGACTGCAACTAAATCTTGTCCTAGAATAGAAAGTTCCTTGTGCAGCTTTTAAATAGGTAAGAATTTTTGAGCATCCTGTTGTTTTTCTAATTCAGTTCCCTTACATACCATGCGAATCTCCAGAAAAGATGAATTGCTTTTGTTAGAAATTAATTTACTGTATAAACACATATTTTCTCTAAATATCTTTGGAAGCACTCCTGCTTCCTCACAACTCCTTTTGGTAGCTTAGATAGTTATTACAGCTTCTTTTTTTTTTTTTTTTTTTTTTTTTTTTTCCAGGCTCAGTGGAGTAGAAGTACATTGTATGCACGCCTTTCAGTGTTTGATCTTTTTCATTTACAGAGTTTGGTCACAGAACAAGGATGCACATGAAAATATAGCTTCATTTCACAAGTATATAAACCAAAATTGTAGTCTTCAAATGAGGAAACTGAATGGACTTTGACTGTTGCAGAAGCTTGAATACTGTCGTATTTTTTTCTGTCTAAACCAAATGCAGAAAGCTGGCAGAACTAACTGTGATCCAGAAGATGAGCTGCTTTGAAATGTGATGGATGAATGCAACATGCAACCCACTGCTTCCACTTCTTCAGCAGTCTCATGTAGCTTAGCAAGCAAGAGGCAGAACAACATCTGCAAACAAGTACAAGCTGCTGAAGCAACCTGTGCTTCTGAGAAATTTGATTAGGACAGAGGAACAACAGACAAAATGCTGGAGTTTCCATACTTTTTAAAGAAATATCTTCAAATCTTTAACTTTTCTTTGGAAAACAGGGACAACTAGGAAAACAGAACAGCTAATTTCTGTGTCACTGAGCTTTGAGTGTAAAAACTGGAAACGGAGTCTTTTAAGAAATTGAAATCTACAGCAGGAGAGAAGGTGCTTTTATTTCCAATTGCCAAAAAGTTAAAGCAGCATGTGCAAAAAAATCTCTTAAAAGCCTTCATGGGAGGAAAATGCTGGAGTGGTAGCCAGATTTTGAGAGAGCATCTGCCAGAGCTTCATGTTCAATTGTATGAATTGGACATATGGATTTAGTTACATTATATGAAAAGTTTGGCACAAAGAAGTTGTACTTCTGTAGAATTCCAAGGAATAAAATGCAAAGGAGCCAGGAGAAAAAAGTCTTTCAAGCTAAGGTAGAAAGCGAAAGGAAAGAAGATAGAGAGTTGTGGGATCTTGTGTCTTGTAATAAAGGGAAAGCAAAATTCTCAGAGCATTCATGAATAAATCTAGAGCTTAGTGCCATATTCCAAAAATAAATCAGAATAAACTGTGTACAGGAAAGCCTAACAGCC
Organism: Pterocles orientalis; assembly: GCA_011057875.1. NCBI lineage: Eukaryota > Metazoa > Chordata > Aves > Pterocliformes > Pteroclidae > Pterocles > Pterocles orientalis. The sequence goes on along the minus strand of WKFP01015059.1, from coordinate 730,740 downwards.
AGTCTGCTACTATAAACTTATTTGGTTTTGTTTCTAAATCCTACTGTTGTCGGTTTTAGTTGTTTCTTGGTTTTGTCTTTTTTTTTTCAGATGAAACATTTTACTGCATCAGGCCAGAGACAACTCTATCAGCACAAAGGACATTCCAGAAATGAGTAAAGCCCTCTACAGCAAACACCAGAGGCTTTTCCAGTGAATGCAGGGTGGAGAGGACACAGCCTTCCCACAGAGCCAGCCAACACTTGAATAGCTTCCCCTCCCCACTCCATATCAGACATACGGTAGGTGGGGAGTCTAGTTTCCACTTTTAACTTCTTGCTTGCTGAGCCTCCATTTTTACTTTTGTGCTTTATGCCAACATTTTCCTCTCTTTCCCAGCTTCTGGCTGCTGTTGCACATCCGTGGATGTCTCTTTATTCTCTCTCTTTTCAAAGCTTTTTTGCTCTGGAGGGAGGCGAGAGGTCTCTTCCAGTACTTTCCTTTTGTGCAGATCTCACTAAGAGAGTGATGAGTTGCTGTGTTAGCTGATTATTGTTCGGAGTGGTGCAAATGCAAAAATCGCATTTACTTGGAGATTTAAACTTAGGAATTTCTACACTCATTATTATTGTAACTCCTTGCAAAAGACTCTGAATTGCTTGTTTTCAATCCACATAATCTTCAGATGCTACTAAGGTAATCTATACAACCAATGACTTTCTGACATGTGCTTGGTCTGATCAGAATGATAAAATCTTTGCTGATGCTTTTCTTATTCCATAAACACTCATCCAAATTCTTCTTGCAGTTAGATCTTCACTGTATTTCCTTATGAATGGAGAGGAAAAACATAAAGGGCAGTGTTAATGTAATGTTATCTTGTCACCAGCTTTTTGTGCAACCACTAGCCACTTCACTCATAACCAAAATCCCATGTACCAAAGCCTGGACATTCCTAAGCAGATCTTTTTGTACTAGCTGCTGAATTACTCCTGTGATCATCCACTCACATTGCCCGTGTCAGCAGCACAGGAACTGCAGTTTCTCAATTATTTCATGCTTGTTTTTTTTCCTGGAATAATTGTCAAAGAACAAGTTAAAAATGGTAAAAATATCAGGATCCTAAAAAAGGCACTATAAGACAAATCTGAGAAATACTGAAGGTTTCTCAGTCCGATTACTTCAGCCTAATGGAGTATCAAAACCAACCTTATGTTTAATGTGAAGTCTTCAAGTTTATCTGTATATTATTTCTTCATGCAGCTGTGGGCTCAGGACTTCTAAAAAAAAAGACCAAGACATGGAAAAAAAACAATCAAGTAAAGAGGACTGGCAGTGCCCAGCATAAGTCTGGGGAGCTGTGACGCACCACGGGAAAACTACAGAGCAAGTCTGAGTGATGACTTTGACCAACTCTATCTTTGACCTTTACTCAGTCTTTGTAATTATTGTGATTTTCTTTCATTTTATTGTGGTTTTTCAAAATGTATCTGCACTTTACAAACATTCTGTTTGCTTCAGTAGAAAGAATCCAAACAAACAAGCAAAAAAACAAGCCAAAAGCAAAACCCCAAAGCTTGAAACTACCTATTAGAAGTAGGAATGGCCAAATTCTTCATGTGCAGACATCTCTCTTATTCCCAACCATGTGTTCAGAAGGGAGGAAGCAAACGAAGCTGGCCACGTTTCTATGGTGCTTCATCTGGCCCTGCCAACCCAGCCAGTGCCTGTTCGTGTCTACACACACCCGGGCAACCACGCACCAGCCTCCACAGCTGCATGGGTCTGCCAATAAACCCGTGTTGCTGGGGGCCCCATGAAAGTGCTGTGCACACTGGGTCTGGACCCCAGGAAAGGGTCTAGTTCATGCTGAAGTGAAAAACAAATTCTATTAAACAGAGGCCATAAAATTTCAACTTTCAAACAAGCATCACAGTGTTTCTGTAGTATCTATAAAAAAAGATACAAGATTTATAGCACTTTCTTCCAAAGTAAAATACAGATGGGGACTGACAAACCATTTTTATCCCTGTAATGGAACACTGCTTTATGATTTGACACCAGCATCTGCCAAAGAGGTTGTCATTCATATGTATAAATAAACTATACTGCAATTAATTGAAAAATTAATTAAACCATTGTTTATTCAATTACATGCTGTGTCCCCTACTCTATCTGGATAAACAAGCTGAATAAACTTCTGAAAGCTCTCAGCCTGAAGAGCCTGAATCCTATTATCAGCTGTTAAATTAAACTTTTAGAAGGCTACATTCCGTGAAAGCGTATTTCCAAGGACCCATGGTACTTCTAAACCAGCACATTTAAAACTTTTTGGCATTTTAAACAAACCTACCTTGAAATTTTTAAGAGTCTAAATATGCCTGCAAATGAATTAACTTCTATTTAATGTTTTTTTCAGCAATTTTTATGCAGTAAAATATTCTGTTTACGTGAACCGAAGGGAGTAATCCAATAAGTAAGTGATAGTGTGTCTGACAACATCAGATTTTCTTACCTGAAATCACAGGCAATACGCAACAGTGTGAAATTCCTCTCTACCTCACCCAGAGCACTCTGCCTACATGTAATTTCAGAGCAGGCTACAGAAACCAAACTTTTGGGCTGCTACCACTTTCACCTTAATGACACACAGACTACTTCTCTGTTGGTGCTTCCATGACACTGACAGGGGCGTAATTAATTTTGCAAGGAGACACTACAACACATCAATGGTGAAAGTAAGAGGGAGACACAGGCCCAGGACCAGCAGCATCTACAATTAGAAAAAAGTTACAACGACAGGCAGAGCAAATGCATTTGCGCGTAGAAACCACCTGGCAAGTGTCGCTTTGCAGTCCAGCATGTGCAGAAATGCTTTCAGAAGTGATGAAGTTTACAGCACCACTGAAATATTTTTACTACATGAGAAACTGGCATCAATAGCGGCCGCAGGACAAAACTTCTTCCATTGGCCAGCTACATCCTTTTGGAGGGGAGGGAAATAAAAGCTCATCTATTCAGAGATTGAAACCAGAATATGATATGCATGTGTCAAAGGGACATCCACTGGTTTAGCAGCCTCACTCACCAACACTGAAGCAAGTGCTTCATATTTTTTTGGACAGAGATTTTATTAAAAAGATTAGCCAAAAAGAAATAGTGAGAAAAAATGTATCCCACATAACTTTCCATCTGCCTTTAAGTGATACAAAACATAAAGCCTATGGAACGGTTCTCAGCAAAAAACAACAAAACAAGGAAAAAAATGATGTCCCTGCTGAGCAACAAAGCAAAGGTGGAAAAATTTCAAAACCAGACAGACTATTTACTATCTGAGTAAGCAAAGTAAATCAGTATTGGAAGTTTCACACACATCCCATTGTCCTCTTGTGTGTTTTCTTTATCTGTAAACAAACTCTCAGATTTATTTTATGCACTGCTCAAAAGAGAACAGCAATTTTCCCCCCGACTGGATAAAGGTCTCAGAATCAGAAACCTGAATCCTATGTGAGCGTGTTTCCAGTTTTTCTTTCGTTATTTATTATTTATGTGGTTTTGCCATGAGGAGTGAAACAGCATGGCTCTTTCCCAGAAACAGGCTGGAGGACCAGACTTGGGAAGGTTGTTTATGCAAAATAACGTTTTTCCTGTGTAATGCACCCCTTGATTTACCACTGGATGCAATAACCTTTGCTCAGCAGTGAGAATGGCGAGGCATCATACAGCTGCAAATGTAGTCTGAAAATGTAAGTGGCACAAATAAGAGTTGGCTTTTGCAACAGAAATGGCAACACAAGGCAAATCAGGACCCCCAGCCCTGAGTGAGTCACAGGGGTTTTTTCCTGTGTCTTGTAACAAGAGGACGGATCCTGCTTATTGCAGAGGTCAACTTGTTTAGTGGGGACTCTTTAAAGCAGTGGCTTCAGGCTGAGCCTGTGCTGGGGTAACTCCACAGCTGGTGAGCCGGGAAGTCCCCAGAGCCATCACTGTTCCCTGGTCCTATGGGTGGCAGCAGCCAACCTCGTGCCTTGACTTGCACCATCAGGCCCAGGGCCCAAGTTGTGTTCAGCACAGTACATTTGCCATCAACAGATATTCTCAATTTTTGAAAGTAAGTTTCTAGCAAAGTCTTTGCCATCTTCAACTTGTTTCACACACACGTACAATGCTGGTGTGCTTTGCAATATATGATTCAAAGGCTTTCTGATGGATGGGAGAGAGAGAGGATGGATTTGAGGCCAGATCATGGGTTAAGCTCAGACGGACAGAGATATTTATTCTGACACTTGAAGTTGAGCTCTGTTTAAATTACAGCTCAGGTTTCACAGTATCAAAATCCTTTAGTCATTCTTGAATTAAAATAGAGCAGGCAGAAATCTGGCCTGGGCAATTAGCTCTTAAAATTCAATATTATTAAAATGTAGAGAAGTAAATGAGTACAACCCAAACAAATCCTCTGTCTGTAACTGAAACAAAGAATTCAAACGCGTCACTGCTCTGCAAACTCAGCAACCAGAGCTGAGCCCCAGTGAGCCCCCCGAGGTAGCAGCGATGACCTGCACTTGCACTTGTTGGAGACACTGTAAATCTAGTCTGCCCGGGGGAATATTGTACCGAGCTCAATAGATCAGACTAGTCCTTACTGTCTTCAAAGCAGTTTTACTAGGGGACTAATGGGTTTTTAGCCCTTCCATCTCATTCAGTGACACTTCCCCATGCAGTGTGTATGCGATTTCTGGAAAATGATGTACCAGTCAGAGAGGTAACTGTTCAGCGGACCTGGACTTCTACAAAAAGCTTGGGTTTCCTATGTTTCCGCAGGCATACCACAGATATCAGCCAACAGCACATGTAAAAGGTGTCCTTACATTACTGGTTGCTGCTCGTGAATCCAGATTTCAGTCTTGTTGGGAGTTGGGCAGTACTCTAGAGAGATGGACTAAAATTCCTTAAGAGAATGGATTTTTTTTCCAGTGTTTTAGGTAGTTCAGAATCTTAACTAGGAATTTATTGCAGCTCTGCAAGCTGAGATGAAAGGTGCGAAAAGCTTTAATCTAAATATAAAAGCCTCAAAGGAAATTACTCTGTCAGCTAGGAAGTACTCGCTGGCAGAGGTGGTTCACAAGCGCTGCAGGGACTGTAGCTTCCATGGCCCTGGCAGCAGGCAGCGGCACCAGAGCTGCCTGCACAGGGACACGTGGGCAGCTTTGTACCACAGCCCTCCTCTGATGGCCTTGGAGCCTTTGGACCAGCTTTACCCTGAACAGTTTGAAGCTTGCCACTCTCCTCCCCTTCTTTCCATGCTCCATTATTTTTTGAGGACATTCAGTGCTGTTGTACCTCACCCCTGCATTCTACACTATGCCGCGGAGCAATGTCGATCCAGTGATGGTGTCTTCCTTTCCAAAGGGGTAACCTTTGGGACTTTCTCCGTCTTTAATAACCTTTACCACTACCAGAACAGCAGAAAGGAGGCTTTACAGTACAGGCTACTGACCTATTTTTTATATTTATTTCTACAGAATTACCTTTTCTTTTGCTTGAATATTTACACTGCTTATTATAACTATTCTCAAACTGTTGCTTTCAGTACCACAGCACTTACTGTCTCTGCTGCAGTGACAGTGACTCAAAGTGGCTCCAGGGATTCAGATATTTCTTTTGAGAGGCTTTATCCAGGTCTGACTGCAGCACAGGGACATAAGGCTACAAAATAATCTCTCCACTTAATTTAAATTGCCAACACTGACTCAAGTCAAAGGGGAGGTTGTCCTAGAAAGTTACATGTGTGCTGTCTGCCTATGAACTATGGCTATGTTACTGTCTTTCCTGCTCAATTCAATTGCACTAGTCTGATGTAAAACAGGGCAGAAGGCGGCAATGATCCGCCAGAGCATGTAAGCACTTCTTCAGTTTGCAGTCCCTGCACTGTTCCATTGGAATTAATGTTACTCTACACCATATTTGGACTTATGGGTATGCAGTTTGCCCTTACCTTGAGTTTAAAGAGGTTTGACACCTTCTTCAATTTAAGGGAAATTGAGAAAGAATTTTAATATACTGTTAGAAAATCCATCTTGTTCTAAATGGTATTTCTGAATATAAAGATAAAGCAAAGAATATACAGGGACCTTGATTTGGACAGAATGGCTGCATCCTCTCTCAAGGAAATATGTGAGATCAGAGTCTGACATTTTTTCTCCTCCCAGTATCCACTCTAATTTTTACATTGCTTTTGTTTTGCAGTCAAATCACAGTTACCTATGTGGGCTGGTGTAATGTCATTGTAATGCTCTGAGACAAGTGCTGGTGTGTTAGTTATGAAGTTGAGAGCGTGTAGGCAAGCACTCGTTAGCGTTAACTAGTGAATTCTCTAACACAACTAGTCAGACACAACTGTGAGGAGTGTAAATTACTGAAACCTTGAGGTTTATTGCATTGATATGGTGGGCTTTCGGGGAATGGGATTTTTGTTTGGTTTTGTTTTGATTGAGTGAAACTGTTCACTGCCTTACTTGCTTTGCAAGAGGCAACAGCCCCTGAGTACGTTTCTAAATGGAGCTGTGGTTTATGAGAGACCTTACTGTTATGTGGAACAAAAGCCACATTTGCCGGGGAGATCTGAAATGCTGTCTCACTGTGCTCTAGCAGTAATAAACCAGTGTGATCCTGCAGAGATTTACAGGTGTACTTTTTTGAATATGAGTGGTTTCATAGACTATTGAAAGCCAATAACAGTCAAATGAAGTAGGTCTTTGTGCTCTGAAACCAAATCAGTCCATTGAAGACCTCAGGGAAAGCACAGATGAGCTTTGGTTTCTGCAGAGGCTGGGAAACACAATAGGTTGCAGGGAGTGAAAGTACTGTGGAAAGGTGGCAGTAGCCACTGTCTTGTGAAGACTGTTTCCCCTTCTCTACAGCTATAGAGAGCTTTTCTCATTGTTTGCTTAGGGAGCAATTTTTTCTTTAGATGCAGTGATCCTCTCTACCTTCCCTCTTGAGAAATGGCCTCTACAAAAGCAGGATTGTGGCTATTTAATTTTTGTGTTCTTCATTACATGCTGTATTCCTTTCAGAAATCCGTGGGTCGCGGAGGAAGAGAGGAAGCAGCATCTTCTCTCATAAACTGCTGAGCAAACTCAGGGTAAGAAGCTTCAGGAGACTTCAGGGACATGGGAGGCAAAGCTGGAAGCTGGAATCTGCACACTTTGTTGGAGCTCAGAAAGCTGTGGGGAGTCAAAAAATAATCCTAGAAGCAATGGACAGCTTGCAAAGACTGTAATAGTCATATGCCACTAGTTTACAAGCCCATTTTATTTCCATTTCCTCTTTCTTTGTTGTTTTGAGTTTCCCTTATTTAAAGACTGAGTGTTTAGTCTCAGCAGATCTCCCTCAAAGCTTTGCTGGCATCTGCCTCCCAGGGCTATAAAGACAGCCAAGCATGCAAGGTTGCAAAGCATTTCTAGGCAACAATGAAAGAAGAGGAAAGTTGAAGATGGCTCATAACACCAATCATTTCAAAAAGAGCAACAGGGAGAAGTTTCATGAGTAGAATTTAGGCACAAGCCAGCAGGATACAATTTCCAGCTTCACCATGTGGCAATTCACTTAATCCATCTCACAGGCTATGCCTCCACCGATTCATTGGGGATGTATGTTCTACTTCCTTGGACTTTTTTGTTTACTCAGATGAATAATGTTGTTAATTTACTGATTGATATTCCTCAGAACCACTGAGAAAAGGGAGTTAACAGTTTGAAACCTTTTCAGAAATCCAATCTCCTTTCCCCTCCAGCTTCAGTTCAAAGCCATGGAGTTAGCAGATGTCACCCAAAATAAGATATTTTTCCTGTCTAAATAGTCTTACTCTTCCTTCAGGAATAGGAGAGCAATACCCGTTTTGACTGCAGAGTTGTAAGAACACTGGCGAGCTCTGAGGGAACAAACAGAAGCACTACAAAGCACACATTATGCACAAAGTGAGCTACCTTCAGAAAGCTGGCTGATTTAGCACTGGCCAATGTATATATACATTAATTAGGATATTTAAAACATTGCCAGTGTACATGGAGTAACATACCAAGTGAACCACATACCAGCATAAGTAAATGAGACTCCAACACTAGTAAAGTACATAAAGAAGCATACCTCTAGCATTAGCAAACAAATACTATGTTCAATCTGGATTTCACTGAGGATTCATTTGAGAATTTAAGTTAGACAACTGGTCCTGACATCTCAACTTGATTGAATACAATTTTCTCCATGTTTCTCTTTATGTGACTGGAAAGGTATATGTTTTTGTTAGAAATCCTTCCTAACCAAAGCAGCTTGGAGTAGAAAAGAAGGAGAATTAAAAATAAAGGGGATTCTTGGGAGAGCAATTCTCATGAAAGCAGATCCTTCACTGTCTTACACTTTAAACCGTTCCTAAAACCCCAAAGTAAATCATGACACAACTGGGTAGACATTCTGCTCTAAGGAACCATTAGTATAAACCTTCATCAGTGGGCAATGAGCCCATGTGTGAAAAGTGTAGGAAGACCATCCTGTCCAGCCCCCATATCTCTGGTATGGCGAACTGCACCATTTTTACCAAAAATACCAAGATATATTTCTTACAAAAACATAAAATACAAATAAAATGTTAAAATCTCTCCTTTCTTTTAAGGGTCAAAAGGAATGAGTATAACATCTGTCTGTCACACAGAAAAGCAATAAAATCTTCACGGAACTAAAATAACGTATAATTTGCTTGATTTTAGCCATCATCCTCTTGTTTTATAAACCAACAGAACTGGAACATAACGTGGAAGTTACAAAAGGGCCAAAGAAAAACTGAATACTAACTCTCCAGTAGTTTCGGTTTGGGGAAAAAAAAACACAAACCAGGCTCCTGGTGAGGACACACCTCCCTGGGCTAGCAAAGAGCTCCACTTACTGGCAGATGCAGCCCCTGAGTTATTGCTTCCCACTTAATTACCGAGCCAAAAGTAAGCAGTGATAAATCAATTACCCAGTTGATCAACCCAGATTAAAAGAATTACATTGCTTAAAAGTACCCAGTGACAGATCACTGATATAAGTATATATACTTCCTGATAAAAGTTCTACCATGAACAAGTACATGGATGAAATGTAGAGTGGCTCTTGGGCGAAGTGGTGGAGCAGGGGGAAGAATGATACAAACGCCACCGGAGTCTTTCCCCTCCCATTAATTGTTCTTGGCTCAGCTCCAGTACAAAATAAGGGTGAGATTTTGACACCACCAGTACTTTCTGTGAACCCCAGATTATTATGGTTTTGACATTTTTGGTCAGAAAATTAAACCAGATTATGCATAATCTGCCTATGTTTTGGCATATACTGTAGTGCATGATATATGCAAGTTACAGATTTTTTTCCCAGGCAGCATAATGCTGCACAAAATGATGCTACTCTTTGTAAATTGTTTTGTAAATGGCCTTTATGAGTATTCTGTGACATCTTTATCTTTCATTATAACATTATTCTTTTCACCTTTACAGCAAAGTTGAATATGGCTGGTAATTTTACCCAACACTTCTCCAAAAGCAACTCATCAGTGTTCACTCATGTGGATGAAATTACATTTCATGGTGTACAACAGGATATTTGCACGCAATGAATGATCAAAAACTATTCTGCTGTATCCCAGAAGCAAAATTATACCACTCTTCACATTAATTTCATCAAAAAATTAAAATTTATTTTCAAATACCTGGCAGGATCCTGTGGAGTAACACAGTGATAGAGGACTGTAACACTTTGCTAGGAAGGAGATAAGAATGATAAATGTTCAGGAGAAACAGAACAAGGGCCAGAGATGAAACAAAAATATTTCAAAGGACGTTAATCATAAACTATTTATATACCATCAACTCAAAATACATAAAGTGCATAAATAACTGGCAGCAAAGTTAATTCAGTGAATTTTACCAAGATCACTATGAAAACATTCTGTTTTTTTCAACAAGCTGTCTAAATTGACTTGGCATTGTTTTTGTGGCAAGGTTTTTCAATCAATCAGTGAAGGACAAATTGTGAACGTGTCGGGTACTTCCTACACGGTATTCACAGTCTGCTGCGTCACAGGGACTGCTGATAAACCCACCTTATCTCTATCCTTTAAGTCAATACATACACCCCATAAGCAGATTGTCCTGAATTTAATGTGGAAAATCTGTCATAGACAGTGTTCAATAGGCATGAACTTAATGATAACTTGGGTGCTCTCTTAAATTTGGACGTTGATTGTTTTTATCCCAGAAGCAATGTAAGGAGTTTAGAAAGCTCTGTTCTTTCCCTTGCTGTGTTGAGCACTGCTCCTTTTGCAATCAAACTACTCACACTTTGGCTAGTTGTGTGCAGTTTCCCACCATCATAAAGGCCTGTCTTGTCTTTGACAAGTAGTTAAGTTTTGACTTTTCACACACATTTAGGAGTAATTTCACTATACTTGAGGTCAGAATCAGGCCCACACAGACATTTGCTTAACATGCCCACAGATGGGAAAGTAAAAGTATCCCTTTTGTCTGGCCTATTTAATTAGCTCCTTGGCAATACTACTGCAAATGGAAACCTATCTTTCTGGTGCCTCAATTAGTGTCTGATGTAAAACACTCACTTTCTAAAAAAATCTTCAAGGAAACATGCATATAGGAATTAATTTAAGACACCAAATTAATGCATACAGAAACTCCTGGTGCATTACTCATTCTAAGCACGAACTGGTTTAAGGGAGTGAAAGTACAGTAATTATGCAGCTTTCATCAACCAACAGAAGTATGTTTGCAAGTTAATAAGCATCAACATGAGATAGATAAGCTTCCTTTACCTGTAGACAGAGAATTGGGAGACAAGTTCAATTCTTTTTCCCTACCAAATGTTACACAACTGGCCTCTAGAGGGATCCAGATTATTGCATTTCTGCTGAAATCACAATATTTTTCTTTTTTTTCTATTACTTTTTAACAAGTGAGTCATTAATCTAGAAATTATGCAAACATTTTACATGAAAGGCTGGTAGAACTACAGAGGTCATGACCAGGAGGAAGCTTTTTGAAAATCCAGGAATTACAAAATCTGGAGGCCAAGGTTCACATTCAGTAGAAGTCCAGTTGCAAACAAAGCAGCTCTTAGCTCATATCAGATTGAATAAAACAATACAAACCCAAAGAAGTCCTTCTACATTTAGCTGCCTATCTGAAACTCAGTTGCTGAGTCTGAACTAGATTAAGAATATGGTAAGAATTAGGCTCTTGTTTCTGGGGAATGAGTCGGTATTTTCCATTTCAGCTCCTAGAATATTCATGAAAGAGTATATTGCTTCTAAATTATTGTCTCTGTCTTGGGCTTTTTTTGCTTGAATTATTTCACCTAGTTTGAATTTTTACAGCTATTTTTTAATAAAGCAGGCATACACTTAGGAATTCCAAGTTAAACAAAGAGCAAGATTTTTATTTTAAGGTGTCTATATTCTGTACATTTTACATTCTGGTTTGACCAAACAATGGATATGACAAGTAGCTTCAAATCAGCTTTAAAATTCAATCTAGTAAGCTTTTTACTGAATGTGTGCCTCACATTTAACCAAATATACATAAGGTAGATGTAATGACTGTAGGCATGTGGAAATGCCTGTATGTCCAGGTGTGATAGGAAGCCTCATGCTCTCACTCTGTTTGTATCTACATTTTCAAGTTCATACTCTGCAAAAAAAGCATTTTTAGGGACCCATGGATGCCCATAAATACTTTATATGAAGATACTCAGCTAAGATCCTATTTTTCTACTTGTTGGAAGTGTGGTTTGGCTTGCAGAAACCAAGATAGAGAGTGAAAGGGACAACAAACAGGCTACGCCATGTCCTCCTCGTTCCATACCCTGTGATGGGAAAAGGAGGTCACAATCCTGCAATTGGAGATGAATTGCTGAAACTGGGCCCTGTAAGCAGACTCCATTACAGTCTGCAAAATACAACACAAAACAAAGCCAGTCCAAAACCAATTTGCTCCACTGAATTTAAATTTACATTAAATTATTTTCCTTCTGTTAGAGTAGTAATAGACATCCTAATAGCACTTCAAAACAGATCAACAGTTCTGTGACACTAGCATTTGACCAGGGTACAGGAGGAGTTGTTCACGCAGCATCAAATACAGCACCAGATCCACAAAGGTATTTGTGTGCTTTGTTCCAGCCTATAAAGTACAAATAAATAGTCTCCCTGACACCAATTTTGTGAAGACAATTTGTTAGTATCTGGAAGGGCTTAGCTAAGCAACTAGACCACAAACACAGGTGGAAAAACTCAGTGAATTAGAACAGACTTTAGATAAAAAAGAAAGATATAATCCTCCCCCAGTGAAACCAATGAGAGATTTCATCTCCAACTCAAAAGGAATGTTGTGCAGTTAAAATCTCCTGCTGATGATTTTTGGTTTTAAATTTCCTTTTGCAGTGAAAAGAAAAAACGTTTAATTAAAAATACCAATATAAACCAGGCAAAGTTGCCTTATGCTTTATTCTGTGCTTTGTATAATATTAGAAAAGCTGCAGAATTAAACATTTAAGCTCCTTCCTGAGGGTAAAATAACAAAACAAACAACCATAAAGTGGAGTCTAAACAAACATTTCTCATTTTACCAAGCATGCTGCTAGCTGAATTACTTGATTACACCTTCTATCAGTTAATAATCTAGAGTGTGAATCCTGAACCAACTACTTTCAAAACTATTACCATAATCGTCCAATGAATAATGATATAAAGTGCTTTTCCATTTATGGATTAAGGACCCCTTCCTAAAACAGAATTGTTTCCTTTGCTGTCCAGTTTGTTATTCCCACATAAATTTTTCTCTTCCTCTAGTTTTTTGATATTAACTATAACAGCGAACATAATTTGTTTTCCTCTAATTGGAATTCACAGAAATAGTTGACAGGTTAGGTTTTTGTGGTATGAGGTTCCCCCCCTCCCCGGAACTTGAATCCATATTTCTACTACTTTGCTAATGCTTTATTTATAATTGTATGGTGCTCTTGAAGGGTTTTGATATGCAAATTCTACCTATTCCCATTCCAGTAAATTTTCTCTCATGACCTCAGGACGATAAGAGTGGTTTTATGTGAATTTTTTTTACTACTGAAACTACTTAATGAGGTTATCCCGTGACGCTCTTCTCATGGGTCAGGGCTACTTTTCCAAAAAAAAAAAAAAAAAAAAGAGAAGGAAAAAGAAGGGAAGGAATCCTCAGACATTAAAAGGAGCATTTTTACATTGAAAGTAACAGCATACCATTTACAGAACAGTACCAAAGATTTTGCACATATTCTACCGCTTGTACAACGGTTTACCTTACAGTGGGACTTGGAAACTTCAGTCATGGTGGGTCTGTGCTGTGTTCAGTTCAGAGGTCCTGAAGATCACTCTAGCCAGTTACATTTTATCAGCTTCAGTGGACTGTATCTCAGACCCCACATATGGCCAAAGATGCTGGATTTCTGTCATTACAGACTATCGCAGATCAACATCACTGGAATAGATAGAAGATAACAGATCACAGAATCATTAAGGTTGGAAAAGACCTCAAGGACCATCAAGTTCAACCCACACCAATTAACTCACTAAACCATGTCCCGAAGCACCACATCTACATGTTTCTTGAACCCCTCCAGGGATGGTGACTCCACCACTTCCCTGGGCAGCCTATTCCAATGTCTGATCACTCTTTCAGTGAAGAAATTCTTTCTAATGTCTAGACTAAACCTCCCCTGGCACAAAATGAGGCTGTTTCCTCTTGTCCTATCACTTCTTACTTTAGAGAAGAGGCCAGCACCCACCTCACTACACCCTCTTTTCAGGTAGTTATAGAGAGTGATGAGGTCTTCTCTCAGCCTCCTCTTCTCTAAACTAAACAGCCCCAGCTGCCTTGGCCGCTCCTCGTAAATCCTGTGCTCCAGACCCTTCACCAGCTTCGTTGCCCTTCTCTGGACCCTCTCCAACACCTCAATGTCCTTCTTGTGGTGAGGGGCCCAAAACTGAAGACAGTATTCAAGGTGTAGCCTCACCAGTGCTGAGTACAGGGGCACAATCTCTGCCCTAGTCCTGCTGGTCACACTATTGCTGGTGCAGGCCAGGATGCTGTTGGCCTTCTTGGCCACCTGGGCACACTGCTGGCTCATGTTCAGCCGGCTGTCGACCAGCACCCCCAGGTCCCTCTCTGCTGGACAGCTTTCCAGCCACTCTGCCCTGAGCCTGTAGCGTTGCAGGGGGTTAAACAGGATTGCTCCTGTTTATGAAAAAAACCCTAAACCCTAACAGAAGAGAGCATTATCACTGTGTATTCTCCAACCCACAAAATATAATCATGAAAAGAAATGTAAAAAAAAAATAAATTAATGTGCTGCTGTTGAAATAAAATTCAAATAGCCATTTCGTTAAACAGGGAATAGAAGAACCACACCAAGGAACTAGTAGTGTAACAGCAAAATCATTCCTCTCCAACTTCACAGCAGACCTAAGACAATTTTTAGTAGCACATATATTAATGTCCATGTATTTTCACTAATGAAGCTCTAAGTGTTTTGAAGGGCTAGAGCTGTTGGTAGCGTCTTTGTTTTTTGAAACAGACCATTGTCTCATTCATTTTTGATCGTTATTTGATATGCACTGTTACAGATGTTAAAAAAACTCCTCCACAACATTACAGGAGTTTTTACAGTGTTCCCTCACTTAGCAGCAGTACTTTTGGTAATTTAAGAGTATGTGGTCTATATTCCTAAAGATGATATTTCTACATGCTCTCTAGACATTAATAATGTTAGTAACTCTGGTAGCTGGAAGTAGGTGCTCATTTTCTGCAGTATTTCAGCATATCTGCTTCTTTGCGTGTATTGTCCTGCCTTGTTGCTGCCCATTTTGTCTCATTACCTGCTCTTTGTCACAGACTTTGCATCTCAAGATGAACCACGACTAAAGAAGAGAGGAGAAAAAAAAGTGCAATTTTAAAAGATGATCAAGCCTGAACCCAAAGCCTTTGAGAAGGTTCACTAAATCTCCCTTTTCTACCTGGCTATCTATTTTCATAAAATTTGTAATAATGACTTGCACAAATATCTGTGAGACTTCAGTTTAAACTAGTCAATCAGTTCAAAAGTGGGGGAATAGAGACAAACACACACTGAGGGACAGACTGAAGGACAAGGAGCAAGGCAGGAATCTCATTAGTGTCAACACTGCTCAACAACGACTTGTCTCAGAACAAAAACCAGTTTAATTTATTTGCTTAAATTTCAAGAGCTTTGTTCAGATAAGCTATTTTCTACAGCTACTAAATGATTGCAGAAGTGTTTCGACTGGCTTGGCAGCGAGACATTTCTATTTCCTGTAATCAAGATGGACTGTAAAAAAACAATAGGCTTGCATCAAGTAACAGAGATCATAAAGCAGTTTGTTTCTAATGATTAAGTCATAAAAAGTGCATGGGAGCATATTAAGCCTTCAAGACAGTCAAAATGCTTTGTTTTCCAATACAGAAAAAAAAGCCCAACCCAAAAAACTTAGAAATACTATGAGTAAAGTAGAATTGTGGATACCGAATTCAAAATACTGACACTTCATTCTTTTCTCCACTAGGAAATCTGGCTAATTTCAATTATATTTTCTAAGCAGCAGTCACTCCATGTCTGACTGCCATGAATTCTGATAATAAAACAAGAATTAATCGATTGACATTGTTATATTAAGCAAAAGTAAAGCAATATAACTACTCATGATAGAATTTCCCACACAGGTTTCTGACACATTCCCTGGAGTGATCAAGTGCATTGATGTCTATCTCTCTATAATGCATGACATACATGTACATACGATATATTCTGGCAATTCAGCGAGAGGTGCTTTCCTAGTTACAAAAGCTCACTTGATTCTGTGCCACTCATAGATGGAGCAAGGAGGCATATAGTTTGCACTGTTGAATTTGCCCTGCAACAATGTCAGTTTGACCCTTAGTGCTATACTGGAAAAGGCTGCTGTGAAATTGTATATGCTTAGGTCTAGATCTGCAACGAGACTACTTTATTGTCAATATTATTGCTCACAAGATAGAATAAAAAGAATTATTCTCAGCAGAAATATTTGCATGTGTGTATTTTCAGATCCAAAAGCGATAAATACACCAGTAGAAATTACCCACAGACATCCGAAGATCCAGATGAAGTCCGGTGCACACGGCCCATGTGGCGCAAAGTTGTGCACAATGCACCACCATCATATCGTCATATACTAGCACTAATGAATGTCCAAGATGTCACTGTGAATGCTGTGAGTGCCATTCTTCGGCAATATGAAGAGGATGCCTCCCTGCAGGCTTGCATCTCAGCTGTGGACCTGTCCGAGACACTGTCGTGGGAGCCCCGGAAATTTAGAGAAAGTAGAGTCTGCTCTTCATCTGTGCAGCCCAGTATTTCAGCGATTAGAAGAAAGCGTTCCCCTGTTCAAGGGAGACGGTATACACCACGGAGCAAGCTGTGGTTTTACCTGCGCAACCAGGTGGACTTGGACAGACAACATACGGATGGTCTCGCGATCGAGGGGTGGACTTACCTATGGACACTATTGCACAAGTTATCGATGAATGTGAAACCTGTGCTGCACTCAAGCAAGCTAAACGGCTAAAACCCCTTTGGTACGGAGGACGCTGGTTTAAATATAAATATGGGGAGGCGTGGCAGATTGATTATATCACACTCCCACAAACTCGCCATGGCAAGCACTATGTACTCACAATGGTGGAAGCAACCACCGGATGGCTGGAG
>WKFP01015059.1:687868-712588 GCA_011057875.1 Pterocles orientalis | reverse complement strand
CCTATTCTCTCCCTCCTTTGGGGCCACTGGCTGGGAGTGGGCTGGGCCTTTGGTCATCAGGTGGGGAGGGGCATTATCACTGTGTATCACATTGCATCTTTGTATATAGTATTATTTCTAATATTATTGTAGTTTAGTTATTAAATTGTCCTTATCTCAACCCACGAGTCCTCTTTGCCATTTACCTCTTCAATTCTCTCCCCTATCATTGGGTGGGGGCAGGGACTGTGTGAGCGGGTGTGTGTGGTTTGGCCCCCAGCCAAGGGCCAACCCATCACAATGCTTAGGTCTAGATCTGCAACGAGACTACTTTATTGTCAATATTATTGCTCACAAGATAGAATAAAAAGAATTATTCTCAGCAGAAATATTTGCATGTGTGTATTTTCAGATCCAAAAGCGATAAATACACCAGTAGAAATTACTGCTGAGGTCATTTCACTGATGTCGATCAGTTCCTGTCAGATGGCAAAGCATCATGACAAAATGAAATACCAACGTAACCAATGGGATTTGTTTTAATGGGTACGTGGATGTTTAATAAGAAAAGACATGATGCTAGAAGCAAGGGCAAATGAGCACAGAAAAAAAAAGACAAGTTCTTGCTCTTGAATAGTGGACAAGAATATTCTGAATACTATGGTTTCTAAATCTTTTATTAAGCATTTAACTGAATCTGCTATGGTTTCTATTTTTTCTAACTCCGTGCTTTTAATTTAAAGTGGACATCTGAATTCCTCCTTTAGGTGATGTGGCTTAGCCTTAGGAGCTGTTTGCATTTTTATTCTCTTCTAAAATTATACTGAATAGAATGTGTCCAGCCTGAGTTTGAACCACTGTCTTGAAACCAAACTTAATCACTTGAACAACCTGTGAATGGGACTTAAAAGTTATCTTGTTCCTTCTGCTCTAACAGTATTGTTCACTTGGGCACACACAAAAATAAACAGAACATTCTTATTTAGCTCATCTGAAAGAAGTGCCTCCTAAGTGTATCTTTTCAAGCTTTGCTTGTAATTAAGTTGCCATCCTAAGGGGAAAAACTTAACTGTTTTCATGCTTCTGCTATGTAGTCTTAAGCTAATGAGTTTGCACTTGGTTTTATTAATTAACATGTTTTATATTCTTTGTGTAAGATGCTTGGCCAAGACTGTTAGTCAGAATCTAATATGTGAAGATTTAATGCTGTTAATTGTCTAAAAAAGAGTATGGTGATTATTTGGCCAAGCAGCAGACGTGCTGCAATTCCCACTGAAAATGGACTATTTTAAGCAATCACACTGATTACTTCTGCTTACATATTGAACATGAGAGTGAAGCATATAATTCTAAATTCATTTTAGTATTAAGGTAAATCTCTACCTAAGTTTTAAGTACATGACTCTTGAGAACAGCTATTTCAGAGCTAAAGACAGAACTGAACACTTTTTACTTTTCAAGAAAAATAAGTCTTAAAATTAAGATGTTGAAGGTACAGAAAAAAATATAGCGTAAATAAGACATTCATACCTTTCCAATAAGTAAAATACCTTTAAAAATATGTCTGGTTGTAGAAATGCAACTCATACTATAGCAGTCAGACCAAATTAATTTTCTAGGTGTCAATAACCCTTGGATCAATCTTACTCTCACAGCAGAAGCAGTAGAATTATGCATGCAAGTGTATATATCAGCTTATGTAACCACTGGGTTATCAGCTGCAAATGGTGTACAGAGTTAGTAAGCTACGGAGAAGCTGTACCTCTCCACTGGAAATGGACACAGCTACCAGCACTGTAACATAGGGAGTTGGGAGAAGCCAGATGAATTTCTCTCAGTTATAAATATTAATTTTGGCAGGGTCTAAACGCTCTCTTCATTTAGGTAACTGAGAAAAATCTCCATTGAATTTAGAGAACTTACTGAATTTTAGAGATGTGTTGGAGTAAATAATTGAATTCAAAAGAAACACCTTCAAAAGAAACACACTCTTTTTTGGGGGGAGGACTAAAAAAGCAAACCAGTGTTCACAGAATGTCTGAAATAACCACATATTTCTCAGCCATTTTCAAATGTTAGAAGTAAAACTCTATGGAAATACATCAGGGGGAGAAAAGAAACTAAATGTGATAAATACACTTTTGCCAGTCTGCTTTGTTCCTCTGAGATGTGATGATTTCTCATAGAAGCAATATGTCTGCAAAACCATACCTGTGTATCACTACATTTGATGCAGCATTACAGCTGAAAGCTGATCAATATCAAATTATCTTGAAAAAAGTCAAGTCTACAGCACAGTTGGACCATTCCATTGTGTTCAAGGTAAAGACACAATTTGCAAGTACCAATCAACTGTCTTTTTCTTTTGCTACCTCATCATCAAACTAGCACTTGATTCTGAGATATGGCTTCAAATTCTGACCTGTTATTCTGAAAAAGGAAATACAAATCCCTTCACCATTGTCACATAACATGAACGTCACATGTATGAAGTAGTATTCTTTCAATAAATAGTGTTAATCCTTGTTTGAGACATTTTTTAAGAGTAGTTCACCAGCCCACATGCAGGCCCTGAAGGCCTCTGGAGCCTGCAGTATTCCGTGTGGCAACTGCATCTTCGTCTAGATGAAGGTAAACGCATGTACACCAAGTTTTTCCATTACTAATTCAGCTGCTTGAGCACTTCTCTGGATGTTCCAGACTGGAACATCAAACAAAGGTAAGACCATGCAGCTTTTATTTTCACATTAAGCCCCTACTGTTGGGGTCAGGTGGAACTCCCTCAGCTTAGGTTAGCATGTGGTTTCTCTGGTAGGACTGGGGCTGAGGTTCTGTATATTTTGGAATAAATTTTGCAATAAACACAGTTCTAAAAATCTTTTCAAACTAATTTTAATGCAAAATTCCTATTCATGTTTTTGAATGTATCACAAAAGTTATTGTTAATACAGTTCAGGCATCAGTAGTCAACATGAAACCTCTATTTGGCAGACCTCAGTCCAAGCATTGTCTATGCCGAGATTTCAATCAATACTGTTAAGTGGCTGGATAAACTGGCTTGCTTTCTTGACTATATATTTAGTCCTTTATAAAGAATTTTAACTCAGGTTGATCCAAAACCACAGGACACTGAGTATTGGATTTCCACATCATTGCACACATACCTCTGGGAGGTTGGTTTGGGCAGTCAATTCTGTCAGCCCCCACAATGACGATGTTTATGAATATTCCAGATCTAAACACAGTCTTAAAATAAAATGTTCATTGCTTTGTTAAAGGAGAGTTTGGGTGTTCTGTATTTCACAAGATGAAGCCTATCATAGATACGTTTAATTACCCTGTTTCAGGTTCAACTGTGTCATTAAAATAGCCCTAGCGAGCTCCTGCTGGTAGAAAAATCAACCCAGGGGATACTTCCAGTGACTTACCTTTTGCAAATTTATTTCAAGAAGAAGCAACACCACCATGCCCAAGTTTGACACATTCATAGTGACACAGATTTTCTGGCACAATCCTAGGTGGTACAATCATGTCTTGAACACAAGAATTGAACTTCTAGTTATTCAAACAGCTCTTCCAAAACTTGAGATTACACCTGGAAAGAAAATTGATTTATAAACAACTATGACCTACTGATTCATAATCAGTTCCCATGCTATTTAAATCCCCACTAAAAACAGAAAATTACATCACATTCAGAATTATTACAAACAAATGTATTGTTTGGTTTCTTATTGTCCCTTCTTCTCCCTGCCCCTGCCACCATCTATTGAAAATTCTGGGGATGTATTTTTAATTAAATGCAATTCAGGTCCTTTGCTTACTAATACTGTCATCTAAAAAGTGTAGCATTCAGTGTGACAATGAATATAATTTTGGTGGGGGAGCATTTATCGTGGTACTTTTATTATGACATAGTTATAATCACATAGATCTCCATTTCTAATTAGTTCCCATATTAGCATTTCACACGAATTCCTTTGATTGTGCTGTTCATTAACAAAACAGTTAACAGTCTCACCTGACAGCTTCTTGTTGAAAGGTGTCTTTCCTTGCATAGATTAAAGTATTTCTGAAAGATTTTATAAATGTTTCTAGCAGTTTTACAATTTTCCTCATGCTTGCACTGGTAAGAATGCAGGCTGTCAAAGCCTTGGAGCCTAGCACAACTTTGTTACAGATTTCAGCCTTCTTAAATGCCTGTTGTTTTTCCAGGAAAAGTTTGGAAGTATTTCAGTTGCTGGTTGAAGCTCGTGCTATGAAAATTCATCTACTGAATTGCGAAGGATAAGGTTTACTCTCAGTCGTCTGAAGTCATTCCTCATATGACAAATACATGGGATAAACTGGCCTCTGGAAGTGCTTGTGTCTTTCCATTTTCTAAGACTAGAATAGTCATGAGAGAGAGCAGTACCTTCAGAAGGTGAATATTCCCATTTTAAGATTTAGACATCTACAGTTAGATGAGGCCTAATATCTCTGTCTTTCATAATAGCTGCTCCCAAGCTGGGGCTTCCGGTGTCACACTTTTTGTCGAAGAGTTAGCTTGCCAACAGTTCCTGGTACAGATGAGAAATTTAGAGGTGCTCTGAAAAAACCCATTGTCTTCTCTGGAACCACATCACATGAAATATTGCAGACCTCAAAAAGTTACCCGTTGCCCATTAAAGGCTGTGCAACATCCGCAGTCCTTGGTAGCTACAGAAAACATCCAGCCCTTCGATGCTATGACACCAGCCCTCCCAACACTTTCACTTAAGAAATGAGGATAGCCTCACCCAAACCTTTTTCATGTCATTTCTGTGTGTCTTGCCTTAAATATTTATATCATTTTACTGCTTTGTACTTTCTCAATATGAGGATTTAATAGAGGCCCTAGAGAAGGCTGTCCACTGCAGATGTTTTCTATCAGTATACTTAATTCCCCAAACAAAATACATTAATACATAAATAAATAAATAAATAAATAAATAAATAAAATGAGGGTCGGGAGCTAGCAATGTTATACCTGAAACCTGCTGCTATGATTAGAGTTATTTTTCTTCCTCCAGCGACCTGGAGTTTGTTATACACAGGTCAAGATGTAAATCAGAAGATACTGCATGACTCAAAAGATATAGAAAACATAAAATTATGTGGCTTCATCTTAAAGAATCATAAGCAGAGAAAAATCAGGGATGGAAGGCTTATTAAACTGTCTGGTTCAATCTCTGCCAGCACGGGATTATTCCCTGGAATGCATTTTACAGCACGTTATCCAAAATTGTTTCCATATGTGATTATGCTATGGAAAGAGTCTATAAAAATGGTCTGGCACAGTGCCATTTTGACTAAATCAGTGATTTCACTCTCAGTTGCACAAAGTTTAAAGAAATATTTTTTTTTCCTATCAGTAGAAGACATCCACTCTTTCAATGATACATGCTATCACTTGTAATAGATGTTCTGTGCAGCACCCTTGCCTTTATTTGCATTGTGTGACTCCACATTATGTCTCAGCTCACTTCTGTTGCCTTAGGCATACTGTGATGCAGGAAAAAGGTGGAGGTAGCAGCAGAGGTAAGTGCTTTATGAGAGATAAAGTGATACAGATTCTTTGTATTACATCCATGTGCACTGAGACTTACAGCGTTAATACTGTATCTTCCTTCCACAGCTGCTCCTCTCCTGTTTCTGAGACCACAGATTCTGAATCTAACCTAATGAATCCTTCATTATTCTCAGCTTCCTTCCGATATGAACACTGAAATTATTCAAATATTACTACTGCTCTCCCCAAGAGACCTGCCTTTTAGCTTTAGGCGAAGGAATGGGTCAGTTACCTGAACCCTGAAGCTGCTGAGATTATTATTCTGCCTCATAGTAAGCTGGTTTGCTATTAGTTTAGTGCCCCTTCGTCTTCTCTTTGACTGCAAGTGTGACCTTTTCATTTTTCTCTTTGATTTATTCATAGATCTTTTCTTTTTCCATTTCACAGTTTTAAATTCAGAGTTCCTTCTAGGGCTGGAACATAATTTTGATTTTCTTGACTACAGTGACGAAAGAGGCCACACTTTTTTACTGGATAAGATTTACCTTTGCCAGTTCTATAGGGTTCATTCCAAGCTTTACTTAAGTAGTCCTCCTCGCTTCGTTATCAGTGTCCACGCTTTAAGGACAGGTGGAGGCTGGATGTGGGGGAATGACATTCGTGCCCGCTGACTGCGAGGAGCAGATGCCTGCCCATCAGAGCACTGACTGGAATCGCTCACCTGGGATCTTCTCATGATTCTCAGCCGATCACCCATTTTTAAATTCTTTTTTCCTCTCATTATTCATCAGATCCCTGTTCTTTGAAAGATTTGAAGCTCTTAATTTTTATGCTTGTTCCAAAAGTCTAAATTCTGATACCACTGAGCTGCTTTTTAATTAATTATTCGCAACCATGAGGTAGAGTTACATTCTAACTATTTCCAGGGGATGTCAGCAGCTCCGTATCCGTGACTTCAACAAAAATTATGCTTTTTTCACTCAAGCTTCTCCACTTGCCTGCCAACATTAGCTTTTCTGAGGCTCTTCATAATGTCCTTATGCTGTTTGCACACTGTGGCAGGCAGGCAAGCGCAAGGCATCGCACAGGTGTCTTCTGGAAACCTAATTCGCCCACTCAGCCTGAAGCCTCCTTGCAGACTGGCTGTTCAGGCACTCTGGTGCAGTAATGTGCTGCCAAACGTACTGATGTGGAGATCTGAGGGCCCTGAGCGGTACCCTTAAGTGTGCCTGTGTTTATACTTGCTGTCTTTCTGCTGTACGACCAGTCAGGCTTAAAAACGCAGTGTAGGTTTACTGGTCATTCCACACAGATTCCCTGTCACTAAAGCAGAGTTACACCTCCTCGGTTCGCTGCAATTGTCTTTTCTCACATCTGCAACAGCATCTGTGGGGACTTGCAGAAATCCCGCTTCACACCTTCCCACTGTGTTTTGTAGGCTGGAGCTCATCTTGCCTGCTGTAGATTCCTCTGCTTCGTCTTTTATGTCTTACCCGGCCTCATTTTTTATGTCTTACAAGAGAAAAATTAACTTTGCCAGTCCTGATTCTTGCTGCAGGCTGTACTGCAGCCTGAGGCTTCCAGGTGCATTCCAGAGAGAGAGGGCAGCGCTGACTACAGCAGTTAAAGCATTAAGCAAGACGCCCTGGGAACATCGGCTGTATTTTTCACTCTGTCACAGTCTCGCTGAAGGACTGTGGCCAACTCCTGGGACCTCTTTCTGCTCCAGGTTCACCATTTTTCATATGAAGGAGATATTGGCTTCCTTTACAAAATGCTTTCAGGCCTACTGAAGAAAAATATCCTGCAAGAGAAAAGCTATTATTGCTTGGCTGATGCAGCCCTTGCTATTTTCTCATCACAATCCCAGGAACAGAATCATTATATAGCCTACAGTGCCTGTAAGCTCACCTGTCTGACAGAGGACATTCCTCCTAATCATGGGAGTGAAGCGCTCCGAGCCCTCCCAGAGCCACTGGCTTCTTCACCAGAACTGCAGTGAGACTGCCAATACTGCACCTTTTTCTACTTTCAGCTTTCCAAAAACTTTTTAGTCCAAATATATATATATATATATATTTTATGCTGGAGAGAAAAAAAAGGAGAGAAAATAAAAGTTGGCTAATTTTCATGTTGTACCATCTGTGATTTCTGTTTCTGATCTGGTTACAATAGTAACTTCCCCTGTTGTGCCACCCAAAAAGACTGGAAAATGTCCATTCCAGTTGTTTTCCCTAGGCTATGTTAAGCGAATGTTCAGCTCCCTCAGGATGAAGTGTACTAATGTAAATTTACTGTGATAGAGCCACACTGCCGCTGATTGTTGCAGAACTACCACTGAGTAGTAAATGCTTCACTGCTCTGTTACCCGGGGGGCTGAGCATTAACTACACTACTGAGCAGCAAATGCTTATCATCCCCTATAATTCAAACTACATAAATCACTGAAGAGAGACAATGTGCCTGCAGGGAACTCACATGGTCTATAAAAATGTAAAAATCTGAACTATATTTAGCTGACAGAACCATACTTTAAAAAAAGAAAAAGCATTCAAAAGATAATCTTAGATATCAACTCAACTTCATCTCGATCTACTGAAGCTTTGGTAAAGTTTAATCTTTTCTGCAAACATTTTAATCTTTAAGAATATTTTAAAAATCTAGGGTTAAGAAATAAAAACTATTATTCTTCACATTCTCTCTCCTCCAATCACTCACTCAGCATGTAGAATGAACTCTCTTAAGCCCATCTTTAAAGCAAAGCAAAACACCAGTATTTTTTCTTCACTGAGCAAAAGCATCTTTACTTTGCTAAAAAAAAAAAATAATTGAAGGTCTAAAATATCACGGTTTTAAAGCACTAAAAGTAGAAGGCACAGTTCCTTTCTGTTTAAAGACACAGTTCTTCAAATATGGGGCTTACACAAGGAACACACTGAGAGGTGGAAGGCATGTTAGAACATTCCTTCAAGGAACTGTACTGTGACTGAAGACTTAAACTTTCATTCCTGGATAAGCAAACGCTTAATCTGAAGTGGACACAAATAGTTCCATTACTGTAAATGAATTACTCATGTCTATACAGTTAAATATACATTTCAGCTTCTGAAGCACCAGAGGACTTTATAATAACCTGGTGCTGCATATTCCTTAATGTGTACATAAAATAACTTCTGTATCTTCTTTTGGCTTCAACTATGCGATAACCTCTGGATGGGTCTCACCAACCCTCCTGCAATTGTCATGGGCTGATTATGCAACTTACTGCAGAGCTGAGGCCTTCAATACTGTTCTGCATTAGAAAACAAAACCAACCCCAAAATTCTATCAGTAGAGAAATAAAACATGCAAACCTTTAATACTCAAATTACACAAAAAAGACAAAGAACAAAACCAGATGAGAAAAGCCTCAGGGGAGAACTAGTATGGGACTTTCTGAGTGCTCTGCATAGCGTTCAGAGAGCTGATGAAAGTGCTGTTTGAGAGCAGAGTTGGAAAATGATCACAAACAATGTTTCAAAGGGATCAGAATAAAAAACAAATAAGAACTAAAGCTTTTGTTATTAATCCATGGACAGTTTACTAGTTGCTCACTAACTTCTTAATGAAGATGTTGTTCTAAAGAAACAAAGACAATTTTGATTTTTAATCTCACAAAAGATGATGTCATCGATTATTGACGTTTGACTTTTTTTCTCTACGCAGAAAATACCTGTAAATAATTAATGTGGGTCTCCTACCATAGTTTGTGAGCCTGAACTAACCAATAGTAACAAGGGATTTTAAACAGAAGTATAATAAAGCAATGTAAATATGTTTGAAACACTAAAAGAATAACGTACGGTATGGTTTGAAAACTGGTTCAGATGAAGTTAGACCAGCAGAAAAAGTTCTCTCGGCACAGAAAGCAACCTACATATAAGATTATTTTGCAAGAATGTAGCAAATACTGTGAACATTGGATGTGCTCTCAGGGCACTCATCATTAAGATTAGAGATGAGTCGTTCTGTATCTACTCCTAATGTGGCTTGAAGGTGCTGCTTTGGTGCCTTCAAATGAAAGCAGATAATTAAACACAATAGAGGAAGCTCAGAGAAAACCAACAACATCTCTAAACGTCTGGTCTTCTAAAGAAATTTCGTGCAGTCAGTGACTTTATCTTCTGCGGGGTATTATATGTTCATCAAGATGTCAACACTGTGAACACAGTAGAATATACTAAGAAATCGTAGTGAAAAATGCTTAATTTGGGATTAATGGCAGAAAATTAATGCTATACAGCAGCAGTTAAATATGCTGGCAGAACAAACACTTACGAGTAATCCTCCAAAATTTACACCAGTTGCAGAATTCCAGATGAATTTAAGATGTTAGTCCCGCAGGACTACTCAAGTGAAAATGAGCTCATGCTTCAGTACTTTCAGCTCAGAGCCATATGCTGTACGCTAGCACATTTGCAGTACTAGTACCTTGCAGTAAATTTCTTAGAGCATTACTGAATCTAATTTCCAATTCCCATAGTCAGCAAACTTCCGTCATTTCCCTTTGGAGATAACTCCGCAACCTGGATCAGCCCTGCACAGTATTATTCTGATACTAAGCTGAAAGTATCTTCCTCATTTGAATAAACATTGGACATCCATATATTTAGGAGCCTGGAAAATTCTGGTGATGAAGCAGCTCATTGATCATAAAAAATTTCTCTTGATGTTACTCTTTAGTTGGTGCAAACTGCTGCAGTGCCACCCATGGAAATGGAGGGGGTCATTTCACATCAATGGAGATCTACAGTGTTAGCCCCATGTGTGAATACTGGCACAGGTGTAAGCAGTCCTTCCTCTTCTGGCATATCATGGAATCTTACGCATTATAATTAGACCTTTTAGTTTATTTTGCTCCTAGACATTTTTAGCTTCCCCTTGTTAAAAAAATAAATATCTGTAAGTGAAAAAAATAGGCCTCTTAAAAATTAATCTAAATTGCATTATATTCAAGACCCACTATTACACTCTATGCTCATTATGTCTGACCTAAAAAGAATATTAAAAATCTCAGTATTTTGTTGCTAGCTTTTCTACTTAATTATTACCACAACAGGCAGGTAATAATTACGTTGATTACTCAAGACTGAGAGGTAAATAGCTCATGTGGGGGTTAATAATCAGATAATAACAGTAAGCACTGGTTCTGCATAATTAAGTTAAATGACATGATTTATACTGGTGCAAACCTACCTCCAAAAGGTAACATTTTATGATATCACTGTCTTTCCAAATAGCCCTACACTTTGCAAGCATACTATATCTGCAGGTTGTTTAAAATTTTTGGCATTCACAAAATTTTAATTGAATGGGGATATTTTGTTCCAAAATGGCAGTAATTTGTCCTTAATATAGGATACCATTAATTAAATTTCCTTTTCCAATAGCCCATAGTTCACAGAAACAAAGAATAGTTGAGGTTGGAAGGGACCTATGGAGGTCTTCTTGTCCAGCTGCCCTGCTCAAGCAGGGCCACACTTATTGATTGCCTCCAGAAACTCTGTCACCCGTGCATCATAATATTCCTATAAGAACATGCTGAACTGCTAATGTGGCCAATGGTAAAATTGTCATAGATTTTCTAAAAATAATATATAATTTATAACACAGAGACCTTCTTGTATTAACTTATAATGGGAAAGAAGTGTTAGTTGACAATCTTAACATATAACAGTTGTGTAAGCACCAGCACTGCTGGGTGTAAAGTGAAATAAAGCATCACCAAATTACATGCAACAGTAAAAAGGATGGCTTCCTCCAGCTATAACCATTCAAGGAATGACTATTTTTAACTGAACACTGAAATAACTTATATTGCTGCCTCTATTATTTCAAAATTCTTCTTTTCAGCTACAGGACATTATACAGTAAAAAGAGAAATTTCCTAAAGGTTCTTTTATCTGATTGACTACTTAAGGGGAGTTCTGGAAGCTACCAACAGATTTGCATTTTTGCTGAGGGCCAGATGTGAGTCAACATTTCTAAATTTGAGTCATAACTTCTTGAGTCATCCTACTAATTGAAATAAATTTTGAGAAACAGGTAGGTTTTCACTTACATGAACTTTTAATGTGGAAACATTTAAAAAAATATTTTTGAGGTTTATTTGTCTTTGGAGTATTCTTTGCTTCTCTTTTCTTGCCTTTTTTTCATCTTTCTCTAAACCATTTTGCTCTTAGCATTTTGGTATGACAGCAAAGGCCTGAAGGCACAGGAGTTGAAGTGTAGGGGTAGGAGAAGCCTTCTTCCCCAGGGGAGGATTTCCTCTAACAGTTACTTACTTAGCTTTCACAAGTTACTTACAACTTTCAGAAGTGCCTATAAGGCCCTGCCTTAGCCTATTTAGCCAGAATAGGGTTGCAAAATAAGCCAGATGCAGAATTCAGGAAGGGAATTTCATTAAAATCCAAGACAGGCTAAATAGGACTTTATGGCTTGCTATACTCCCAGCATCAGCACGTACCGTTCATTCTACCTGTGTATTTGTTACAGTTGTGGTTGCCAGCAACGTCAGACTGGGACGATCTCCAGTAGCGTGTTTCTGGTGGTAAGCTGGAAAGCCTTGAGGAAAGAAAAGCAGACTTCAATGATCGCTGCAGCGAAGGGTTTTTATCCCTTTCCAACATAGCATCTAGGGGAATATAAGGAGTACAATATTCTTCCGTGACACATGTACTGCCAAGGTACAGAGTATCTATGAGCTGGATGGCCAATATGCCTGGAGATATACGGTTAAATGAAGTTGTATCCAGATTCTAATGCATACCGAAACTATTAGTGTCAGCATTCCACCTGGCACTGAGGTCAAAAATTCCCTTGCATGGCACAGCACCTCAGCAATGAACATCAGAAGCTGCCCGTCAGCACTTATGCCTTATGAGCTAAGGTTTTCTTAGCAGTTTTACAAACTTCTCTGCTTTTTCTACTGTGCATTTTTCACTGTTAACCCTTATTTTATTAGTACCAGCCTGACTGAAAAGACAGGGGGAAAAGCCAGCGTTCTGCAGGGTAAATGGGAAGAGAAATGGACAGCCGCTTTTCTTGAAATGTCACTACTCATAAGGAGCAGTTACATAAGACTGGCTTTTAAAAAGGTGTTGTTAAATATACACTGATTTCTCTCACATTTTTACCTTGCTATTTTAATCACCTCTACATTGAGTTTTTAAACCTATTTTGAATGGCTACTTCTTACAATTCTCTGTCATGTTTTCTAGCCACTGTAGCAATGACATCCTGAATCAAGACAAAGTAGGAACATTATGGCTGTCAAATGAAGTTACTGCTATCTGACAAAAACAGTTGCTGCTTTAGCAAAAAACTTCAAAGCCCTCTGTGCATGATCTGACTTATTACAAGAACCCGTTGTGCTGTGATTTGGGGTGCGCGCGTGCATATGTTGTTAGAATGCTCTTTAGTTTATTTGCACATAAGCTTTGACTGGATTGTCCTTTGGGGTCAGCACTCAGGTTCTGACTCCAGTTGCAACTGTCATCAGAGACATTACATTTAATTTGAATGTGGCATTAAACCAATCAACAGGTTTATTCTAGATTTTACATGAGAAACAGATACTGAATAAATTTAGAGACACATAAAATACACATATATATTGCTTTTGATGTATTCAGTGTAAAAATTACAGAGAGGATCTACAACACAGCTTTTTGAAGTTACCTCTATATGTATTTTTAGCTAGTTAAGATTGTTTAGAGACTTTAAGACCATTAAGAATGAATATAAAAACAATTATATGAGGTGTCATTAAAGTAATTTATGTTTCACTGTAAAGTTTCAAAAGAAAATAATTTTCAAGTTTTTTCCCCTATAATGTATCTAAAATGTTACTGATCATACAGAAAACAGTAGATAATTTTAGAAATCTTCCTTCTTTAGATGGATGTCAGCTAACAGCGGGTGACTATTTTTCAGTAAATGTTAAACAGATGATTACACTAAACACCTTCCTTAACGTCAGGGTGCTTGGATAGCATTTTCAAGCAGTTCTCAGGGCTGTGTCTCTCTGGAGTCAACCCCTTGGTTGGTTTTGGGCCACTGAGATCTGCTACAGGAGAAATATGTAGAGAGAGTTAACGCTATGGATTCCTTAGTTCATATTCCTCAGCATATGGCAAGGCTGGGCCTTGAGCAAGGCTCAGGATGATGTGCCCATTTCTCTGGAGTGGATTTAGAAGCAACAATAAAGGAAAGCTGGGGGGCTCACAGGATTCACGGAATTGCCTCAAGTCTTTTTTGAGTGTGGTAAGTGCTCAGTTTTTGAGCTGAAATATTTATTGAGGTTTAGAGTTAAGGTAGTTTAAGGCTGTGAAGAGATGGCAGTGTTACTTCGACAGCTTTTTCTCTGTGTTTTCAAGCTGGGAAATTCAGAGAAGGAGACAACTCCAGCAGTAAGCACTGAAAATGCTCTTGGGCTTTTCATTCCTGTGCTTTCTTTATTGTTTACCTTCTCTGGCAC
Source organism: Pterocles orientalis (assembly GCA_011057875.1). Classification (NCBI taxonomy): domain Eukaryota; kingdom Metazoa; phylum Chordata; class Aves; order Pterocliformes; family Pteroclidae; genus Pterocles; species Pterocles orientalis. The sequence continues at coordinate 698,561 of WKFP01015059.1, read as the reverse complement.
TGACAGAAACCCTATTCTAATTGTAAATCTAAATCAGCTAAATATCAATCTCCCCAAGATCTGATTATAATTGTCCAAAATAATAGAGACGAGTAGCTGACTCTAAAGACAGCTCTAAACTTCCCCATCTAACAATTTAGATCTCAGATTAATGAGCCCTTAAGTAATTGGGTCAGCCATAAATAGGGTTGTTTACAAAGACACGAATACATTAATCTGTAAAGGTCATGTTGCTAGTATCACTGAGAAGTATTACAATATTTATATCCCTGTTTTGAGGTTCGATTAGTTGTAGTCAGATTGCGTCTGTTCCTTTTAAAGATATTAAAACTAAAGAGCGCCCAGGAGGTTTCTTCCACGTAGTCCACAACACAGAGCAAATACCTAGGTTCAAGGTAGAAAAGATTTTGTTTAAGCAGTCATGCTATTGACATTAGTTTCTTCACAGGGAATTTGGATAGAGAATATCTCCTATGAAGAGTTGCAAAAGCAGTATTGATTTCTGGATGTTCACTTCAAGAAGGAAGAAAACAGTGACTTTCCTGGTGTTGGAGGTCCAAGGGATTATTACAGACAAGGGAAAAAAAACCCAGCATCTGCTTGTTCAGTAGCTGTCTGATAAGGGATAAAATGTTCTCTACAAACCTGGATGCACCTTAGAGATATGTAGGGACCTCTGCACTGTATCCCATTATGTTACAGTGGCCTTTCTTGTCTCAACTCTTACAGGAACTCTTTTTGCACCATGCTGAGGAATAAATGATTTATTTTGACACTTCTCTTCTGCCTTGTCTAACTGAACCTAGTATCTCAATGGTCTTTGGGAAGTATAAACTATGGTAAAACCAAAAAGATGTGATTTTACAACCTTCCTTGCCTGACCTTGTAATGGGAATATAGGAAACATCAGCACTGCAACACTGTGAATTGAAATTGCTCACTTTGTTTGCTTAGCTTTGTACACGTTCTTCACTTTGGCTGTTTTGTCTCTTCCGGAGCTCCTCCATCAGGCTGTTAGAGAATGAGAAAGTGGTTTTCTAAGTTGTTGAATTAGAAATAAACTGTACAGTATATTGCTGTCTTCAGCAGATTTCTGGAGGATTTAAACCCCATTGTTTCAGCCTTTATTTAATCTATGCAAACAAAAAACCATCAGCTAAGATGCAGTTAAAACAGGAGAACTTAGTCCACAAATTTTAATCTACATCCAGTCCCACTCTGTCCTAAAAAAACCCCCCCGAATAGTTTACAGCTTCAAGTTTCATATTCCAAGTTTCAGGTTTTGTGTTGGAATGATCAGAGAGGAAGCAGTACAGCATGAAAAGAGTCAAGAAATCCAACGAAAAAGAACTGAGATACTAACATAGACCAGATTTTAAAAATGTCAGAGGAAAGAATTGGCAGCTAAATCTGAGTAAACACCTCATCATGAATAATTTTATTATTTCTGTCTAATTTTCTGTATTTATGAGTTGTGCATGAACTGACTAGGAAATTCTCAAATGTAATTGTTACTTAAAATGTAAATGAACAAATTTCTGCGAAGTCCATATACATTAGGAACCGCAAGGGCATTTTCACCTGAAAGGTCTGGGTGAGACAGCTGAATGCAAGAATTTAAAATTTTCCCCTTTCCAAATACCTGCACATTCAATATTGTTTGGAATATTTTAAATGGAACATAAAAGTCTTGAGTTAGAACAGAAAGTTTATAACAGAAATGGACTGGATAAAGGAAAGCACTAAATTCATATTCAAAACCAGAAAAATCTGCCAGAAGGATAATGTAACTAATACAGAGTAAATGTCTTTAGTGAAATAGTTTAACTTATGGAAAATGCAATTTTGGTTTGATCAAGTGTTGCAAGAGTTTTCAGTAGACTTCTGTGACTAATTTTATTAAAAACTAGGGAAAAGGGTTATCTGAGCTATTCAATTTCTGTCTAAAACCAACCAAAACAACAAAAAATTTTGTAAAGAAAATAAACACAAAGAAATGCCAAAATAACACAGAAGTCCATTTCATCAAATCAACTCTGTTCAGCTTCACTTTGCATGCAAAACAAACACATGCTCAGTTGGGGATAACAGCTTACCTTTACAATTAGCTGCTTCTAAAAATAATTAACAGTAGGAGGCACTGTTACAATCCTGTCATACATATAGCAACAACAGGCATATTTGTTGGCTACACGTATTACTGTAACAAGCCCAGGAAGGGTCAACAAATTGTGAGTTAACAAGAGGATTACACCACTTACTTGCTTAAACCAGAGAGCCCTGAAGGAGGATCGGACCAGGATGGAAGTCACTGTATTCTTTTATTTCATCTCAAACCTTCTCTTCACCAGTTCTTCCAAAAAAAATACCAAACACCCTAAAGAATTCACAGACAAAGCCACAAACAAAACTTAGCAAACTACTTTCTGACATAAGTTGGGACACTGGTGAGCTTTCAATATAATTATGAAATTTGCAAAAACAGCACTCCAAGGGTCATCTTTTTTTTAAGATTCTGCAATTATGTTTGATTTTGAGACTTGCACACTCTGTGGAAACAAATTGTGTGAAGCAGATAACCAAACACTATCAGTTATTTTTGTTCTCTCTCAGTCATTCTTATTATCTGCCTCTGCTTGATAGAATTGTATTGACAGAACAAGCCGAAGCATCCATATCAACATTAATAAATTATAATTATGAAAGGGTTTTGGAAAAAATACTCCTAAAATAAATTCATTAATGCAATTTGCCTCTTCTCTTTCCTTGGGGAACAAATGCAGTCAGATTTCTTGCATTTCAGAGACAGAAGCGGTCCATAATCATTAAGAAACAATCATACCAAATGTCTTTAAACACTTTCTCTGGGTTCAGAGAAAGCTGCAAACAGCATCACCTCATTTGCAGGGAATCTCTCCAGAAGGAACCTTTCCTGTCTTTTTTTTCATCCAGCTTTTTGTGGCAGCATGCCCTTTCAAGAAGGTTACTGTTATGTTGTGTTTGGTTTAGTGTTAAGGTTTTGTTTTGTTTTCCTGGAACATTCACGCACAGAGATGCCCCTTACAGAGAGCGGTGAAAAGAAATTAACTGCATCAGGAGTTGGGAACTCTGTGGAAAATGGGCACTGGTGCATGCTGCCAGGTTGAGAGGAGGCACAAGTTACTTTTATTTAATACCTGCAGTACCGGACCCCCGATTTCTAAGCTGGTAAGTGCACAATGATGGTTTTATTTTGCATTCTCAATAGCAAGTGTTTACAATGAAAACTCAAGTGTCATCAGGACACAGACTGTCCGTATTATAGAAAATATCCAACCAAAAAGGGAAACAGAAGTACATCAAAATGTTCTTGGACAAAATCAGAAAGCCCATAACGTATCAGGTGACGTACTGGCCAGGGCAAGTAAGCAGGCCAGCAGGAGATCAGTGCAGAGTAGCAGCTTTTTGTCAAAAATAAGTTGTACGCAGCGTGATGGTGAATTCTGAGGACTGTTTTCTGGTGTGCCTTATGACCACTAACTTCAAATCCAAGTATCTTTCATAACAGCAACATAACCATGTGTGTTACAAAAATATGCTTTAATATCACTGTTGAATTTACCTTGCGTAAGGAATAGATTTTAGATTTGTAATTGATTTTCAGTCACTTGCAGTATTATCATTATTTAGTTACCAATTAAGTTTCCAGTCTGAACACAGTTATGTGCTTTATATTACTGGAGGAGTTAGTAATTTTCCTAAGAAGTCTATGCAAAATCTGCTGTTTCTCCTTTATCATACAGTTTATCTTCTAGTTAGCTTTCAGGACATGCATTAACCAGTATTTCAAAAAAAAAACTTTCTCCTAATTATATGGAGTTTCTTTTGAAACTGCCTGGCCAGGTGTCAGTCAAATGGTGTTTCAGCATGCTGAAGGTAACTAGCTGAAACATAATAAGATGGTCTGAGCTTTTAACTGCAGAGATATTTAAGTGATACAGCTTGTTTTTACTTCTTACTTGAGGAACTTCAGTGCTTTCATCTTGGAGCCACCCCTGCATTTTGTTGCTTTCCTGAACTAATTAATTCTCTTTTCAATATTGTCTAATTGGTGAATGAAGCACATCAGACACCAAAGATGCCTTGCCAGGAAATTGCTCTTTTTGAAGCTCTAGCGATAATTCCACACTGCAATAAATGTGCACATAGTCAGCATGGGTGAGGGGGGGTAGGGGAAGCCCAAAACATTCATCACCATGTGAGGCTGGCTGCTAGCTAGAAACACGGAAAATGCTGCCTGTAACCTCCAGGGAGTTAGTCCATCATTAGATTAACCACCAGTAAGGTAAGGCCACACATCATTAAAAAAGACAGGCGCAGTGTTGGCAATACAAGAATAATAAGTAGAACAACTTACACTGTCACTTTGCATAGGAATGCAGGAGAAGTCTTATAGATGCTGGTGAGGCAGGGGAGGGTGAATAGGTCACTGCCTCAGGAGAAAAATGATGAACCTTGTTCCTATTCAGCAGATGTGTCTTTGCTTATCAAGTTTATCTGCATATACGGTATGTTATGAGAACTAAATATATCAGTTACTCAATGTCTAAACATGGTTTCCCAACATGAAAAATACGCTTGGTTACACTGGTAAGAGCCTAAATGCTTTTTATTTAACCTTAGCTTTCGCCACTTCAGCTTTAATGACCAACTGCTACTTAGTGAAGTGTTTTCCAGCTAAGCTCCTTATCACAACATTGCTAGAGAATACTGCAGCATGAATATAGGGTACTCACATGGAGTCAGAATCTCCCTGTTCCTCACAGGGACGCTGTTCTCAGGTACTTGTGTCATTCAGGATGACTAGAAAAGGCAACCTGCTTTCATTCAATATCAGTAGGGTCTTTAATGTAAAACTATCCCTTATGACAAGTCCTTTTGCACTCACTAATTGGTTAGAGTATTCAAGGACAAAACCCAGGCATGAGTTTCAGAACATTGGATGAGTTTCAGAGTGAGTGCAATTTTTTTTTTTTTAATTAATGAGAGGGGAAAACTTCGTTTAGAGGGTTTCCCACAGAAAGCAGACATCTATTTACTATGAACAGTGCAGACTGCCATGGCACCTCCTATTCGAGATCCTCATTCTCTGGTTTAATTTCAGTCTATCATTCCCCTTTTTCTTTTGCTTCACAATTTCATGAACTGAAATGAAAGTACATAAAAAGAGCCAATGTAGATCAACTTTTCCTTCTTAAAGTTAGCAGGTGCTGCTATTCAACATCTAGGCATCTCTGCCTCCCACTCAAAGTTGAGAGGTGTTCCTTCTGGGCACCCAGTTCATCTTGGACTGGTCACAGGATGCACCAGCAAATATGCAAATATGTTTTTCTCTGTTGATGCCTCTTACCAGTCTCTGAATCTGAGCTGTCTCAACCATCTCTCCATCTCTCATTCTCTCTATCTGACAAACTTGTCTATCTCATTTTTAATATACCAGAAGCTGTAATACTGTGGTATGTGAAGCTCTGGGAACTTTTCAAGCTATTAATTTTCTTGGCTCAGCCAATGCAAGCAGAATTGATTTACTAGCCTCTAAAAGATTTCATTTGTTATAGCAATCCAAACAAGTATTTAACTAGAACCTTTCCAGCAGAAAATCAGAGCTAGAGAGCAGAGTATGATGATTCACTTACTAATGTAAAAAAAAAAAGTAACTTGTATGCATGACAGCAATCCTACACTTACAGGTACATTAACAAGTTAATACACCATTCAATTTCTCAGGTTTATATTTCTGTGAACTTCTGAAAACAATGTATGTCTTCTTCCTCTTCCTCCTGTGATGTGTCATCTATGCACTACCTGGTCAATAATTTTTTACAGAATGGAGGGAAAAAGTATGCCAGCAAGCCACTAATTTGTTTTATAGTCCTCCAAGATTTTTGCTTTGGCAGAAAAATAACATTTAGATAGTTAAATCTATTAGCACATTTGTGTAAAGTTTTTAGAAACCAGATCTTGCTACACTAGTAAAAACCTTAATTGCTTGTACACTTCATGCTCTTATTAAATTCCTCAGATTGGGCAGAAAGAAGCAATGTGATCCTAACGGTCTGTGTCCTGCAATAAGCTAATTGAGCCTAGAGTGTACTCCTGCGGTGGTGGTGATCTCCAATGCAGTGGTATAAATCCTATAATTGCTAACACAGAATCTTGCCATAAGCTCTGTTCAGACAAATCCCCAACTACATTAACGAGGCTCTGCAAGGAGTGTTCTCTCTCCTTCCTTTTCCCTTGCTCCCTTATCCTCACATACAGACTCCTGCACACTTTAATGGGCCTAAAAATGGAACTCTGACTAAATAAAATATACTGAATTAGTTCAATCACTTATCAATCAAGAAATTATAACTTGCTGGTATGAATATTAACAAACCAAAACAGCTGGAGCACTAATGAAGACAGTGTAGACAAACTTTTTCAAAAAAATAATTCTGCAGGATGAAAGATAATCAAGAACATTGTGCAAATGCTGAAGCTTAAGTAAAACAAAATAAATTTATTTTATATTCTTTTCTTAGTGTGGAGTGGCTATATTTTCAATTAATCTTAAAAAGCAAAAAATAAAAACCACCAAAAAATCCCATAGTAAATGTACTCTGGAAAAAGACCACCTTAATTCCAATAAGGACAGCATATTATTTATGTATCTACATTTTAATTGCATTCACTTGATATACTCATTAAAATTATTTTCATTACAATCAAACTTCTTACTTTTTTTTAACAGCATTAGACTTTAATACTCAAGGAATGGAAAAAACAAGTCCCTAATTAAACTGGCACCAGGTATCCCTTGAATCTGAACGGAACCCTGTTTCTTTTGACAAACAAAAATAAACATTGTTAAATGAGTATTATACAGTCCTAAAAGCCTGCACACACAGACAGGGCCAGCCCATGGGCATTTCTCCCTAACCTCTGTGTTGCTCTGCAGTAGCCCCATTAAAATGCTCTTTCTCAGTCACACGCTGGCTCCTGCTGCCCGCCACAGCTCGCCGTGACTCCACAGCTGGAGTCAATGTCTTTCTAGGAGCTTCGGAGACATCCATGCTGCACAGTGTTTGTACAAAAAAAAACGGAAATATGTTTTTACTTAGATATTTAGACTTATTCTGTTACATTTGAATATAATATGAGTTTAGGTACATTTTTCAGAAACAGTCCCTTGGCCATTGCTATAATGTTGACCACTGAAACAAGTCAAATGAAGCTTGACAGACCTCAGTGTAAGACCTCAGCCCAGCAAAGTAGTCAAAAAAACAAGCATGAAACTTCCCCGCATCACTTAAATTTTTAGAAATAAGCTAATGCCAAACTGCTTGGTGTAGTAATTGTCACATAGGTGTATAGTACATAATAACCACCTCTTTGGAGTCTGTTAAACTTGCATTTTTGGAACATCCAACTGTCCTATGAAAATGTGTAAAAGATTTTTGAATCAGTTTTTTCAGAAGACATACCAAAAACTCTTAATTAAAATCATTAGCTTTTGTATTAGCTTAGATTCACTTCACTGGAACAAGCCTTTATTCTCAATTTCTGAAGAAATTTAAAAATAAATAATGGGAAAAAAATTAATATAAAGTAAACATACCAAGAGCAATTACAAATAACCTCTGGATCACAAGTCTTTACTACAATAATCCAAAACATTAAGTAATTTTTTTCTCAAGAGTTATTTCCAGCATTTTGGATGCTGAATTATAAGTGGTACCTTTGCAAGACTTTGTGCTGTTTTGTCATGTTAAGCCATCTGGCCCACTGAGGAAAGTTCAGTTTAACTATTCACAGAGCTGAATTCCTGCCAAGTTGAATTAGTATTAAAGTATTTTAACGTGCATCATTTCAACATCTGGTACTGTAACTAGCATTTTGTTCCTGAAGAAATTGTATTCATTCCTCTTTCTTCACCTTGCAATAAAACATATTTTTTCTTATTTGTTTCTATTCATTTAAAAAGCAAAACACAAAAGAAAAATATTGGTAATGTCTTTTCCCTTTCTGATAAACAGCTTGATTATATTTTATTTAAACAGGATCTAAAATTGCCACACACAGAGCATATACTGTAAGAATTATGACACAAATGAAATAATAAAGTTGAAAGTTTTTAAATTTTCTCATATAGTGAAGCTATGAGGTTTTTTTAAACTATAGGGAAATTCAGGTCAAGATTGGGATTTTTAACCTCTGACTCTTCCCAAAATACCGGGAAATCATTCCCAGCAATAATGAGGTTTCAACATTGTAATGTTCTTCTTCTAAGCATAGGAGATAAGACTGTTACATACACAGACACAACATATTTTGTGTATTCTTAATAATCAAGAATCATTCTGATCTGCCTTCTCCCTGATGGTCTTTCTCAACAACACGAGTTCATGTTACTGAATTCTTAGCCAAATTTCAGTCTGCCTAATTAAAATATATAAAAGCTTTTTTTAATTTTATTTTTATAAATTTTAGAGAAAGGTGATTTATAAATTAGGATTTGAGTCAGAGTTACCTGTAACTGCAGTATCTTGAAATCCAGCAGAGTTGTTCTTCGCTGCAAACCTGCTGACGATAGCAGTTTTGACTTAAGCAAACCACCGAACCCCTTAACTGATGGAATGCCCTTCACACATAAAGGAGAACATTTTAAAGATGATTCACAACAGCAGCACACCGACATCGTCACTCCCAAGAGAGTTTTATCTTTGAAATCACCCATCATCTCTGCTGATAAGTGCTTGCCCAAGATCTTTGGCAATCCCATGCATCTCTGGATAGCTGTAAATCAGAAGACCACATTAACTTTAATCATTACCAAAAGTCCAGGATACAGTGCAAGACAGGTAAGTCTGAGAACACATTTTACCAAATTTATCTCAATGCTAAAATTTTCAAAAGAAATACACAAATCTGGTCCTGTGTATTTATGATGCATCTGTTGAACCCAGTATAATTATTTTCCTGTTACAGAAGGTGCACACGTCACGTGTTCAGTCTAATTTCTGCTTCTACATCTTCTGGTGAAAGACTTGCCCACTAGATCTTGTCACTGAAAATATCCAAAGCCCAACAATTTTAAGATATTGTTCATCATGTATAAATTGTAATTCTTCTGAAATATACTGCCTTAATAAGGGCAAGCTTTTGCATGGTACAGACAGAAAAGAAAGTGAAATAATTGATTTTCAGTGTTTGAGCGGCTTTGTTCCTTTGAATTAATTCAGTTTGACTAGTAGTGGAGTTAAGATTTTACTATTAATAAATAATAGTAAGCTATTAGTTCCAAGAAGATATTACTGAAGTATTATTTCTCCTTTGAAGTCATGTTTAAATGATGGACTATATAAGGTTAACTTCTAAGGGCTAAATAATCAGGGAAAAATGTTAAAAAAGTAATTCATTGTACTCGGAAGTTAAAACTGGTTCCTGATGCAGCCTGAGCAAGAACTTGCCTGTGTGCATCATCACGGGAAGCAGACGGACACAGAGGCAGTCTGAGTGGCACCTGTCTTCTTGCTTCTTGTAAAGGGGGAGAAAAGTGTCAGGTGGACTTTCTGACATTGATCAGCAAACCCCACAACCTCCTGTGAGCTGGTGTTGGGGCACTAGATAGGGAAAAGTGAAGGCATTTCTTTCTGTTTCGCACACACAAGTTAAGACACTTAGCATGTAAATATTCATACAAATGAGTGCACTCACTTCCTTTTACTTCATTCTATGTGTCTAGAGCTACTTTCAATCTAGCCCATACATTTTAGAGGGTCTGACATCTACTGCCCTGGTCTAATTTATCACTAGTCCGTCTCCATTTTTGAAGCACAGATACTCAGTGTACAATTTTTACTGTAAAATTGAATTTGCTTGTGACAGAGTAGGCTTGCTGAATTTATGATTTAACATTGAACATCCTTCACCTTGAAAGTAGCTCTCCTGCTGTAAAAACTAGACATCTCTCTCATGAGGATACTATAACATCATGATACAGATGCCCATCCTGTTAGACAAGGTTGTGCCAGTAGAAACTAAACTTAATTTTCTGAGACGTTCCAATGTTTAGCCTTATTTTTCACTTTACAAGGATAAATACTGGGAAATACTTTATCCCAGTGCAATAACTGTCCTTTCATCAGTGGCACAAGAAAGTGTTTGATGTTCAGTTCAATATAGCCGAATGAAAGAAAATACAAAAATCATACTGAAAACACATTATTTGTCTGTCTGATGCTTGTTGCTTTTGCCTTTACATCACAGAAAATAACTAAATTATCTCTCTTGTAGTTTGGAACCAGACTCTTCATTATGGGTGGGTATTTTATCCAAAACTGTATTTTCTGGACTTTCTCAAATCTTTTGTCATTGGGTGTACTTCTTTGTTCCCTCCCTACTCTTCTCTCCACCTCCCTTGCCCTTCTCCACTCCCTGCAACTACTGTCAAGTTCCCAAATAAAACTACCCCTAAATTTATCTTGATTAATTCATGCTACACATAATCAGGAACATCTTGTTGTTTCTACCTTATTTCAAGCTTTCACAACCTATTTAAAGTCTACAAATTTAGTGTTTCTTCTTTGTTTCTTCACAGCAATGTTTACACTTCTGAGATAACAAAGTTCGCATTAACTCAGTCCTTTTGTTGTGCAGGGTCGGGGTGGGG
>WKFP01015059.1:668228-687848 GCA_011057875.1 Pterocles orientalis | reverse complement strand
GGGGGGGGGGGAGGGAGAGGAGGGGAACGACAGCATTTTCACCCATCTGGTTATGGCAGCACTGATGGGTCCATCTGCCTCCATCTCTGGAATGCAACCCAACAGGTTGCTACTACTCATTTTCCAAGAACAAAATCTTGTATCCCTCCAAAATCTCTCCCACCATGCCTTGCCTGCCTTTTCTGTTTTAGCTCATCTCTATTTGTAGAAGATCCGCAACCAGACACAGCTTAGTTCTTCCAGACAAGAAAGCAGGAACTACCATTCTTATCGATTGCACCTTTTTTTGCTCATTCTGCTTCTCTGGAGAAACTCAGCTGCTGACAGCCCTTAAAGGTAATTAGCAATTTTCCAGCCAAAGTATACTTGCAACCTGTAATTACAACCTGTCAACAATCCTTTCAGCCTTAAGGAACTGTGATGCTGCAGACTAAAGCTCCTCAGATCAGTCTGGATCCTTTTACAATGCCAAAAGAGGAATCAGTTCACAGCTAGGGAAATATTTTCCAATTATAATTTAAACTAGTGACCTGTTTTGGGCTGGGACAGAGTTAGCTTTCTTCATAGTGGCTAGTGTGAGGCTGTGTTTTGTATCTGTGCTGAGGAGAAGCTGATCACACACTGATGTTTAGAGTTGCTGCCAGTACAGTCAAGGACTTTTCAGCTCCTCTGCTGTGCCAGTGTCTGCAGGGGCAGGAGAAGCTGGGAGGGAGCACAGCCCCAATTACTAGCTTAGGATTTGACCTTAGGTTTAGGATTGAGTCCCAAATTGGCCAATGGTATCTTCCATATCATACATGTCATGCTCAGCACGTAGACAAGCATGTGCCTGGAAGTTGGGTCTATCTTGCTGTCTCTCTGTGTAGCCCCTCTCTTGGGATTGTCTCACTCGCTAGGTCAGCTCTCCATCTTTCAGATGTTCAGGCTCTTATCTTTTCTGGGATTGCGGTTTCAGGATTCTCCCTGCTCTGGGATCATTAGCTGGGAATGGCCTGAGCTTTGGTCACCGGACGGTGAGCAGTATCCCTGTGTATCTCTCATTTGTATATTTGTATGTATTGCTATTATTATTATCACTATTATCATAATTATTTTCAATTTTATCGTAGTTTAGTTATTAAATTGTTCTTACCTCACCCCATGAGTCTCTATTCCCTTTAACCCTTTCTCTCCCACATCACCGGGAGGAGGGAGGTTGAGTGAGTGGCCGTGTGATGTTTGACTGCCAAACAGGTTTAAAATCACTACATATAGAGTCTGTGCACTCCTTGGGTAGGCAAGTGAACATCCCTGGCAGAGCAGCTGTATTCTGCAGTACTCTGGAGGTCTTATAGAAGAATTAGTTAAATAAAAATAGTTACCAAAAAAAAAAAAAAAGAGAACCATTCATGTTCTCTCTTAATAATAAATTCCAGCTCTCTAGCTTTCCTGCACTGTACTAGACCATCATGCAAGGAACTTTCCTGGCCAACAGCAACAATATTAAGAAAAAAAATGCATGGTCCATGATATGAAGCTTTGTTCTTCCTTTTCAAAACTGAAATGAACATTAACCTCTGTGGCTGCGAGGAACATCAGAGCACCATGGAACCACATGTTTAACAGCATAAACTTTCAGCAAATCATCCATCACTTGCAAAGGCTTACCCTGAAGAGTGAGGCCTTTTTCAACAAAGCAGACAGCCTGATGTGCTCTTGATGTGTTTATTCTTCAGCTATAAGGATGTGCATATTTGAAGGAACTTTGGTTGATTATGCAATTGGATCACGGGGTATCACAAGCAAAGGATGTATAAACTTACATTTTTCTGTGAGACAGTGAAAGATTATTGTACTATGGGCTCACTTCTCCAATGTTTTTTTTTCTGTTCAAACTCTATATGGTCTAACTTCTCATTTTGATTTCTTCTCTACTACTGTGTATTTCTCCCTTACTTAGTAAGTACAAATCACCAGAAGAAGCTACTTTGAAAATGGGTTGGACCTGTTTTAACCAACAAATCCAGTGTAATCAGCAGGCCCTGATTCTCAAAGTTGAAGGCTTATTTCAGAAGGGCATGCCATGTTTAATCAGTTTTACTAATACTGCACAGTCCTATCTGCTTTGACAAGAATGTGTTGATCACATTACAGAATGATTACTGCTAATGGAGATCTTTTAGACAAGATTAGATTTTGCTTCTGTCCAGATGCCTTAAAGAACATTATTAGTTTTTGGTGTCATATTTTTGTAACATTAATATGATCAGCTTATGGGCTTGCTCATATGCTATAACTGCAGCAATTTATCTGACAGTTAAGCTGTCAGGACCATGCAGCATCTAACTGAATGAACACTGCTGCAATCTGTATCAAATTAGGCACTGCCCGCACAATCTTACCATAGCCATTATTTGGCCAATGAATATTCTGATGAGCCCCCAACCTTTGAGATTCAAAAACTCATATTGTGCAGCTCAATAGCTTTTTCCAAGAAAGCTGATTACTTCATGATAATAACAGTGAATCTGCATATTTTTAAAGGAATGTAGCCTTTTTTCGTAAATCAGCAAAATGGGATTCAGAGCTGCACTACTTTGACAGCTAATTAATGTGGCGCTGTATGGGAAGCCCATTAGAATAACAGCAGTTGTGATAGTATGTTTCCTATATACATACAGAAAGGATGATAAATTACTTTGTTTATAAAGCACTTTTCTGTTCTTTCAGAGTTACTGCATATCTACAAGTACCTTTCCTGACCTGTATTTACCAGTTAGACACAAAAAAAATTATAAAAGCTAAGAAGCATAAAGATTAGTTTTAATACATTTTGACTAGAGAGTCTTACATTATCAGCTAAGCAATACTATTGCCCTTAAGTTTAATAATATGTGCTGATATGCGCTCTGATGGTATGCTTCATTCCTTTTGATAATATGCCTTTAAAAACAATGTCCTTTAGGGTCCAATGGACCATGAAATAGTCTCTGCAAAAGTACCAGTGGTGCCAATGCTGAGACAAACATTCATTTTGGCTGTCAGCTTTAAGGACTGTGGAAGAAAAGAAGCACATTTATTATATAGTGATGTATTCTGAGTAGATAATCCTTTTCAGTTGTAGGCACTATAAAGATGAGTGCAGATTACTGTGGAGGAACATTAAAAAAAATTCAGATGGGCTGAAACAGTTGTGCTTCCAATTTCACAGTTGGATAATTTGCTTTATAAACTTCTATTTAAAAGAAAGTTTTACCGGCAATAAAGTATGCTAAGTAAAAAATCTATAATTTGAAACCAAGTAAGTTAGAGATACTTACTCAGAAACTGTTTCTACTAATGCCACATTAATTAATATTAGAGTTTGCTTTTCTACGCTGCAGGAATTTTCAAGGTTTTTTCTTAGATAACCATTGTAATTACAATTATGCCAAAGTTTACCCCTTAAAGTGTCACCATTTTATGGCATTTAGAGAACACGCTTATTTCTGTATAACTATGACAGGGACTAATCAACTTGTATGGAAATCAACAGGACCTCAGGATTCAGAACGAGATACTTAAATGATAGTATTTTGGTGCATAAACTTCATTAATGCCATTTTAAAGCTGGGTATAGCATACAGAAAGCCTAAAGGATATTTTTCATTATGCAGTAAACAGAAGGAAAAGCTCTATTGAGAGATCGTACCTGGCTCCTGGCTACCAACATTTGACCTTGACCTGCTGAGCCCATCTCATCAGGTCTTTCAAGAAACTTTGAAAACCCATCAGTCAGATGCAACCTGTGTCTGACTGACAGAGACAGCAGAAAATTAACAGCTAGAAACATAGAATTTTTAAAAAAATGAAATATTTTAAAAAATCTATCAAAGCCCAAATCCAATCTGTGTAAAATTAGCAAAATGGAAGCAGCCTAAGAAGCCAAAAAGCAATGTAAGGTACAGAGCACACGATAATGACACTGTTGAAGTCTTTCTTGTTAAGCACAAAGTTTTCTCAAAAACTTGGAGTAAGGAAAATCCCTGAGTATAGATCAAGGAAGAAGTCACCTCTGAGAGGCTTTATGCACATATACCTGTGTGAAACTAACACATGAGGAAATTGTTTGACTCACCAAGTCTCTACCTAGCATAAATGTTCAGGGGTGTTGTTAGATACACTATTTAAGGGCTTACACCAGCTGACATTCTGGCATCTGAACTTCTGCATATTCTTTTGCTTTAGAAGAAACATATTATACAGGTTCCTTTAACTCAGAGATATAAAATACAGGTAGTGTGGTAATTTATGAAATCATGATAATGTTTAGATTTATTGCCTGTTTTTAAAATTATGTGTCATGATACAAACACAATTCTTCAAATAGCTAATTAATACCTAACAATCGCAAGTCAAAACTGCTTTTTTAGACAGTTTTGTTTAACTGTTGAGAGTTCTGTGTTTGAGAGAGAGCAGAACTCACTAGAAACGAGCTGACTGCAGGCTTCTGTAATAGCACAGTTTCTCTACATGGTGAAAAGTTTCTCTGGTAACATACCACAGCTGAAGCAACATGTCACCACCAAAAAGCTGCGTGTATCATATGTCTCATTTTTCTGACATGCTGACGTTTCGGAAAACACAATGCATTGCAGTACTTTACCTGTGTATTACTGTTGTCTTTACTCTGAAATCATACATGCTACTTATGAGAAATGGGAAGAACTGAATATCGTTCATCTGTATACTGAATAACTCACTCAGAAGCTCATGATAATCTCTTCTGGAAATGTGCAGAAATAAACGTCATAACAGATATTGATCAACATTATTTTACTCTCTGCTAAAGAAGATAATACAAGAACAAGTGATATTATGACAGGCAGCTTAAAACTTTTAGCAGAAATATAAACTTCCTGACTATATACTTTTGCAGTTTCATAACGTTCACTTGGGAGCAGCAACAACAAATCTGCGTAAAAGAAAATCAGAAGTGCTCTTTGGAAGAATTAGAGATTCCTTTACCATGTCACATCTCTCAGAGACAAATATTTATTTTCTGGTTGGAAACAAGAATTGCCTTTTATTTATGTCAATTTTACTAACCAATTAATATTGTTACCATGATTGCACTGAAAGAAAAATGAACCTTTTTTACAGTGAAAGAGCTTTAATCTAAATTTACTTATTATCATAGTCCTACAGGGTTATTTTAAAATTAGATGGTGGGATCATTAAAAACAGCGGGAAATTTTAAGCTCTCCTCTGGCAATTCTATGTAACTCTGGGCAGTGCTCTGTATAAGCATTTGTAAATTGGGCTGGGATTTTATTTGGTGCAGTGTGTGTGGTATGGTGAGGAACACACTCAGAGAAAACAGTCTGGTTTGAATGTACCTGAGCAAAACTGCCAGTTTAGTTTCCTACCCAAATGCAAATATGAAAAAAACACTTTTAAAGTTGACAAAAAATTTTGTTCTGTCAAAATAAGATATCTTTTTCAAATTCTCTGACCTCTTAAACATTGAATTTCCTTAAATGTTATTTCTAAATGTCATAGCAAAATGAAAACTTGAAACATTTTGTTTAAAAATTGTCAAAACAAAATCTATTTTATTTTCTGTTATTGAACATCATTTTTACTTTGTTTAGTAGCAGCCTAACAAGGCATTCAAACTATTTTGAGTAAGAAGGCTGAAATGGACTTTTATGAGAAACTTTAGCTTCATCAACTGTTTAAATGGATATACTTATCCTGTATGTTTTCCTGTATTGCATGTTCTCTCAGTCAGGTAAACCTCCATGATGTTTACTTTCTGTACCACTTGCTACATGTCTTGAAGCATATGTTGCAGGAAACTGATTGCATTTCAGACTGACAGCTGCTTTGCTTTTCCAGTTCTCTATCATGAAGGAAGATATCTAGCATTTAACCAGAGAAATTCCACAGTAATATGTCTGGACACAACTTTAGATGTTAACCATTATAAACTCTGGGGATCAATTTGCCTTGATAGTTCAGTGTTCTGATTTCTAATAGACATCTGTGTTAACTTTTATGGAGGTAGGTAATTCTAATCAATATTAATCTCAGTTCTCTTCAGAAACTGTATCTTATGCCACCCATGTGGCATCATTCCCTAGATAAATCAAGACATTAATTTTAAACTTTGTTTAAATTCTTCAGCAATTATTTAGCCACTTAGAAGAAAATTGAGTTCTTTTAAATAAGTCAAGGATCTATATATAATTTTTAGGCTCACTTGGTCTTTTTCAGAATCTTTCTGGCACATCAAATATGATGGAAGTTGATGGAGTTCTTTATAAACAGCTGGCTGTCTCCATATCAAGTTCACCGGTGAGCTGACTAACACATATTCTGAAATGTCTCTGAGGTAGGAGATGCCCAGCTCTTTTACAGATACTGTTAATCTAGTTATTTTTGGCATTTCTTCTATCAAAAATGCCTTTGCATTTCATTCTCAGACTTACAATATGTAGGAAAACTGTTAAACTTTGAAGAGCTCATACTACCACTGAACTTATAAATTATTCCTTCCACTTGTTTTCTTTCCTTCCGGCAAAGCTAGAGCTACATAGAGCATACTTGGTCAACATGCACATGTACAGAACTAGATTCTTTACTTATCATCTCACAGTGCCACTCAATGGTGATTCTTTCCAAACCATTTATTTCTCTCAAGAATTGAAGAAAGAGCTGCAAAAGAGCAGATCACTTTAAAGCTGACTTATTGACAGACCTCCACAAAGGTTCACGTTACTTAATATTTCATACGAACACTTAATTTTTGTAATACAGTAACAGTTGATTGCTCTGAATTGCAGGTGCTATACTACAATGATTGCAGTAATTAAAATAATAAGAGTTGGAAGAGGTACAGTTAAGTTATTAATACACACAGGCTCTGTCACATGCAGAACACAGGGTTTTTGAAAAGGCCACAGAAGCAACAGAGTAACCCTGCAAAAGGTTAAAGTGACCAGTCAGATGAGGTCAGACAACTGCCTTTTATATGAACTTGCAAGTAGAAAGTTTCTCACCATTGGAAAAGCAAATAATGCATATAATTTTTAATTCCAGTAGATGTATATGTTGAGAGAACACTAAGTTCAGAGTACACTTTTGTTCCTAACAAGGATTTTTGGTTTTGAGGAAGTTGCACCAGAAGCATTACTATAGAGAAGCTATAATCAATGCAGAGATATTAAATGCCAGATCCAAGACAGATTATGCTTTTTCCTGTCTGATAACATGACAAGTTATTTAGTTCAACTTTGGCATCTTTTGTTTGTTATTTTTCTACAGCATAAAGCTTATTACAAATTTACATTATTCAGAGTCTAAATACTTTTCCAAGAAAGCTTGCTAACCCAACCTTTGCTTCTGCTACAGTAATAGAAGAATAACCTTGGCAGAATTTTTAGAAAAAAAAATTGCAATCTTCTGCTCCCTAATTACAGGGTATAGCTGCAACATTCATTAGTCTGCAATTGGCAAAATTCCACAATTTTCAGACCATCAGGCATTTTCTTACTGAAAATATTAAGGGTCAGATCCTAATCCAAAGAAAGAGCCACCTTTTCGCCTGGCCTGTGATCAGATCCTAATGGCACAAAATATGCATACAGAGTCCATCATTCGTGGCGGCTTTAGGTGAATTTCTTAGGTTGGAGTCATCAATGTTTAAGGAAGTTTGGGGAATTTTTTGCTCCAGCTTTCAATATGTGAAGATGTGTGGTTTTCAAACCTCACAATCATTTGGGAGATGTAAATGTTAAGAATAAGCCAGGCGTCTTCGATGTTGCACAGGAGTCAGTAGATGTGCTCACCATGTGTTTAGATACTCATTCCTGACATACGGGTGACTGAGACAAAAAAAGAAAGTAGATTTTCTTGAAAGAAAAGAGATGAATAATATCAAATAAAGACTCCTATGTACTTTATATGCATGTGAGAATGCTTTATGGCTTTATATACAGTTAGGAAGATTATTTTGTAGCATGGTTTCTTTTTATGTCTACTGTTTCGTGGATGTACCTAGAGGCTGTTTTCCCACTGTAGGTTTTTGAATACATGTATGAAGGCCATGCAAGTTTCTTGCAGGGTTTCTTTTTTGCTCACACAAAAAGAATTGAAAGCATATGCACATAAAGAACCACTTGCAGCTTTGAACACAGATCTGCACTGCAACCGTACATTACATATTTTAAAAACAGTATCTGTTTTTCTGTGAAAGCTAAAGATATTTACAATATCTCAAAGATTAGATCTTTCAAGCTATCAACAACACCATGAATTGAGAAGTTTACCAATTTTAGATGCCCCTATTTCAGATGTCCTGATACAGAGTTAAATTAGACGACTCTTCTCAGGAAACACAGAATTACTTTGCTCATGTGTATGTAGTGTTCCACAGCCTTAAGATTGCCTTTCTTCTGGAAGAGACTGGACCCAAAGCCAAGCATCTTGAACTATCTGGAAGGGGTATTCAGATTTAGACTGAGAACTTTAAAAATAATATTTACGTTGAAAGAGCGGTAGCAAAGTTTTTAGTAAGCCATCATTTGGACACAGGCATTTAGCTGGTCACTGCTCAGGAAAACTCCAAATAGTGAGATCCCACAGTCATCTTTTAAAGAAGAGGAAGATAAATAAAAATTCTCCCAGCTTTTGACAGTTCTGCACTAATTTGCTGCTTTCAGGACTAGTACTAGAGGCAGTGTAGTCAAATGTGCCTGCTGCACCCAAGCCTCTCCATGCAGGAATGATGTCAAAGCTGAGCCTCTTTAAAGGATAATTAATCATTTTCAGATAAGGGAATACAATCAGTGTTTATCAACAAGCTCCCATTCAACACAAAAACCTGTTTCTAATGTGTGATGGGTCACTAAAACCCTCAAAACACAATTATGTTTCAAATCTCTGTCATTTTTTTCAGTGCAGCTGGTTCTTTGTGCTAAAAACTATGCTTTTATAATAAATGAAAACAACAGAATAACAGGTACACTGTACAGATGTTTAGAGACAAAATGATGATGTTTAAAAATGATGATTTAAAAATGATGTTTAGAGATAAACAACTAGTTTACGGTACACGAATCAGATTATTTTCTTTTACCTTTGAAAAATAGCTAAAATGGGAGCATTGAAAGCAGGCAGCTACTGTTACCTCACTTACCAGTTTGTCTCACACAGACCTTGAAGTAAGATCTGCCTTTTCTGATTTGTAGCTTGACATTTGTAGTTACTTGGCATTTCAGTACTTGCTACTGAGTAGCTGCCCTTTCATGTCACCTTCATTCACACAGGTAATGTATCTGTGGGTTTTAGATCCATCAGTGCTATTGCTTCCTTTTGGGTTGGATGAGAAGAATATTTGTCTAAATCTGCCACTCTCGTACAGACTTACCTGGAGAAAGTCAGGCAATGTGACATCCAGCAGAAAAGGTGCAGTGGATTTGAAAGCTGTACTCGTAAAGATCTCCAAAGAAAGGGTGTCAATATTGGTTACACATTTCCAAAACATGCCAAAAAGTTAAACAAAAAATATAGGCCAACGGGTTAAGAAAAGCACTCAGGCAAAAGGCACAAATCAGTTACAACTCATACCTCGACTCAGTGTTCAACCCCCCAAAGATCAAGCTATCAGATTTTATCTGGTAAAGTACAAAAGCCTTTTAGGGGAACTATAAAACTCTTATATAAACCAGTATAGAAACTTGAACTTGCGAGGGTGGTTTTTTTTTGCCCCCCCCCCCCCCCCATTTTTCATGAGTATATGAATTATTTGGCCTTTATTTTCAAAAGTGGATTTCTGGGAAAGTTTTTCTATCATTGTGGAAGACACTGTCCCTACTGGAGCCAAATAAAACAAAAATGACCAAATTTCCCTGCATTCTGAGTTTCTAGCAGCCTGTGAGGATCTTCCAGAAATTCCTCACAACTCATTAGGATCACACCTCTCATTTCCTGATGGTAGTTTTTGAAAGGAGCACCAAAATGTGAAAAATACAGCATGATGGAATTTTTAATGCTGCAGGATCACACTAGATGCAACTCTGATGCAGACTATTGGCAGAGTATTCACTGAACAGGAGAGGGAGTTTCTTTTCTTGGAAGACAAACCTACTATTGCTTTGGTTGCAAGGTGTAGAGGAAACTTATTTGTTAAAAATATGAAGGTTTGTCCCTAACACTTAGGTGTTTGCATAGGTCACAACAGAAGTATTGCAAATGAAACAGAGCATTCTCTTTAATGAGTCCAGATATTTGTCATGACATTTCCTATATTGGGAACATAACATAAGCTGTTATCAGAAACAATCTCAGGTTAAATAAGAAGTATTGTAACATGGCTTTTCCCCTGACATGATGTGTCAACAGATATGGTTTACGATAATCAAGTTAAGAAGGAAAAAGCACTTCCCATTTCACTCAGCATGGTAGATATCAATGTCAACATGACAAGCAAGGTGAGAAGATCATTGCAGAACAACTCAAATTAACTTTAATCAGTGGTCACCCCACAAATAATCCAATTAGCGCTTATTATGTTCAGTAATCTTTTGAGTACAATGTAAACGGACTTCTCTCCTCTAGAAGCTGTATCAGCTTTCCAGACTTTATAACTGTGCTTTATTACATATATTTTCAATATAATTTTATTATCCCAGATGCATTCTCCTATAGTGATTCAAGTAAATGCTTTGCCACTAGTTAGAAATTACCATCACTAATCAGCATGTTGATATCTTTTTGTTTCTGTGAATGCACTCTATGTCTGGAAATGCATTCTCCATGCTTGTGCTGGGAATGAAAAGAGTTGGAAACAGGCCTAACAGTTCTGCCAAGTTTTTCTGAGAAGTTATGCAAATATTTATGGGTGACAATGAAAGAAGTTCAGAAAACCTTAGTTTGCACAGCTGTCTGACTGGAACACAGATTTAATATTTAACTTTGCCTTTTTTAAAAAAGTCTTGGCCCATTTTAAATATTCAGTGTATTCAGAAACTCCACTGCATTGACAATTAACTCAAAACTAACAATTTTATAAACTGCCTATATAAGCAAATACAGAATTTTTTTCAACATTTTCATTTTGGTACCAAAAAGGAAAAACTTGTATTTTGAATACAGACAAAATAAACAAGACAGTTACTCATCTGGTTGTTTTTGTTGTGCCCTGTAGGCCACAACCATTCTTAATAGAAAGCTCTAAAGTACACAGAGTCTTCTTTCCAGGCTTCAGGCTGACACATAAAACCTGCCTGTCTTTGGGTAAAACTAACTCAGATTCTAGGATTCATTAGATGAACTCATGTTTTCCAAAGATTAACATAAGACTGTGAAAAGCATTTTTAAGGATATCAGATTGATCTGTAGTCTTGTCCATGCTGACAAAATGGATTTTCTTAAAATAGTGACGGGGCTTAGTCTATTGAGAAGGAAAAAAAAACCCTGGAAGAAGAAATATAGCCAGCAAGTTTGAAAACTAGTAAACAGTCTGCAAACCAGTTCTGCTCTTGATGAAAGAAACTGGATTTTGTCATTGTTGCCACTGAAAACAGGGTTCTACTGCATATTTGTGGGTGAGATTGGGAGATTCCTGGGAATTATAAAGAAAGAAAAAACTATTTGGAACATATTAACTTTCTTCTATGAAATCAAGATGCTTCATTATGAAAGCATACATGTCTATATATATATCTCTAATGTATAGATAAGATTGATTCACAAAGCAATCTGAAGATATAAACACAGATTTTTGAACCGACAGACAGAAGGAAACCATTTAGGGTATATTGTCTCTTGAAACAAATTCTATCCTGGACTGGTTTTTGGCAGAGCTACTGACACTGATTATTTCTGACTTAAAAGATGTGACCTCCACTGTGTCCTTTTTCTGCCGGTCTTACTGCAGTACAATTGCTACAACAGTAGTATGAAAGCTTATAATTTATATATCACAAAAGTTTTCTAAAGTAGTACAATTTTATGTCTATGTTATGTATTTCTGGGTATGTTTTCTTTGCTTGCTAGCTTCAGGCTACACAGTACTTGCCTTTCACAACAATGTTGCTAACTTCAAAAACTGACTGCTCATGCAAACAAAGCAGAGAGGTTTTGGCCTTTAATGTCAAATGATACAACTGCTCTTGTGATTAACACAGACATTTAGACCTGTTGACTGCAAAAAATGCAAACATTCCCCTTATACTGCCACATACCAATCTCCTCTGCATATTACAATGCAGCCCAAAACAAAGGTAAATAAAAACTATCATAGTTCAGTGGAAGATGCAATGTGATCTGGAAAAGAAATTAACATTGACATTTCAATCATTTTTTTGACAGGAGCAGTGAAAACTTTTGTAGTTCAGTAGTAGTTCAAAAATGACTTCTTCCACATACCTAGGAACACATGAAAATGCTGCAATAAAAGAATTAACTTCTGAGAAACATCTAATGGTACCTGAATGTGTTTCAGGACTAGCACTCATGCTGATGCATCTGTGGGACAACAGGGACCATGAAGCCATTCATGTCTATCAAACATCATAAACTTATATAATAAGAGTAAAGACAGAAACTGGAGTCTCATAAATCTCTAAGTCCAGCAAACAGAAACTATGTGGCACCCCCAAAATTCTTCCTTCAGTCAAACCTATGGCTAGAGAACATCTGACATGCCAGCTCTGAGGTGACAGAGAAAATTCAGTATTTTACAGCCAAAGTCCATGCAATTCCACACTCAGCCAAGTGCATTTTGTGAAACTGGAATGTAGTAATAAAAAATAGTGTTTGGAAACTATAGCAGCTTCCGAGAACCCCAAGAACATGCTGTCAAGACCATATTAATGAAAGATCCAAAGCAGAAAATTACATCCTCTCCATTACTGAAAACGCTTTTCTCCTTTAAAAGCTTAATCAGCTTTCAATTTAGGTTTGGCTTTTTTTTTTTTTAGCTTTTTTTGGTGGGTTTTGGTTTTTTTTGCTTGTTTGGTGTTTTGGTTTGTTTTTTTTAGTTTGGATTTTTTTTTCATATAGTTTTTGAGCATACAGTATTGAATACTCCTAGAACAACAACAACAAAAAAAAGGGTCTGACTGAAAAGAATTTAGTGATCTCCCTGTAGTTTGAAGTGTAATTTTCTAGTGAATTGAGGTTCTTAAGATAAATTTTAATCTCTCAACTCTTTACTTGTCATTGACAAGGAGAAGCAAGGAAAGAATAATAATTCCCTATTTGTAGAAGTAGGATAAAATGGAAGCACTCAGGTATTTACCTTACATTACCAAATGTGAACTTTAGTTCCTTGGGAATCATTTGTTGGACCTCTCCCCCTTACTTATTATACATTTGTCTAATAATTCATTTTTAGACCAGCTTTGACAAATGCTTCTTACATGAAAGATACGAAAAATACTTGTCTAGACTGTACAACAGATTTTTTTATCTGTTACAGAGTTAAAAAGAGTGAAGATGCTTCAGAGATACTTGGATGGGGATTTACAAAGACAAATCTGCTTTGTAGCATCTAAATTCACATTTGCCTCACTCAGAGGGCAGACAGAGTCTATGAATCCTCCCATTCACTAGGCTGTGAATAGCTGTGAGCATATGTATACTCTTGGTTTTCATTACTGAAATACCTCACGGCCTTTACAGTTCTCACCTATCAAGCAAAACAGCACTAGTTGCCCTTGTCTTGCAGGCAAGGAAATGGAGCCTGAGATTACATGTGATTTACTCCAAGTCAGAGAGGATATCTGCATTAAGATTTGAACTCAAGTGTTTTGATCTCTAAAATACAACTAATTCAATAGTGATAAAAATTATGTTGTCCTTTATTTATGCAGGATGTAGTGCTGAATACATCTCTGTGGTGCTTTCTGAATTAGAGTGAGAGCCCTCAATCGCTTGCATGCCCATACCTCGCAGGAAAACAAATTACTTTAAGGGAAGTTGACTGATGAGGATGAAATGTTCAAAGGTACAGACAGGCACAATGAATGGTATTCTTTACATACAATCTAAAATATATAAGTAAATAAATAAATAAAGAAATAGACACTCCATACTCAAGAGACTCTTGAGTACAAGACTCATTGCAGTACTGCAGGACTGGGACAGTGACCGACTGGATTCTGTAAGGAGAATAACGACTCAGCTGATGACTGAAGCAAACACCACTAGGCAATAAGTTGTGATATCCTTGTGATCTGTCCAAGTTTATAAAGACTGCGAGTTTCTTTCTTATTGGTTGGAGCTGAATCAGGACCCTTAGGAAGATATAGCACTTTTCTTAGACTGTATTCATGCCACACCTCTGCCTTCAATTCCTTCTGAGTTCCCTCAGGCTTCCCTGCAGCTCTAGCAAAAAGGAGAATTTTTATTTCTCAGTACTTTACTGGCCAGCCAACTGCTGGACAGTGTCTGTATAAATTTGCCCAAAACCTACAGAGATGTTTTGCTTTCCTGGATTTTGCAGCCAGATTCTTATTTTTACTGATATTTTCCATCTCCAGGTACCATGGAAAAGACGTAAGGCTGGAGAAGGCACTCACTTCGCCTTTGTGGAAAACTCTAGATATGCCTATAATGCCTTTGGCCTAAACTTCACAGGTTTGTAGAGGAATGGTAATCTTGTCTTTCCCTCCCTTGAGGGAACATTAGGCAGATTACTTCCAGCCCAGCACAGCTGCCTGCTTGGGAGCAAGACGTTATGGCAGACTGTCCTCCAGTGGAGAGGACTAGAACTGACAGCCCGGTATTCTGCACGGTAACTTCTCTTTGATGAATTTACAAACCTCATGACTTTGCAGGAGAAAATTGTGCATTTTATTCCATATCTCATTGTGTTCCTTTGCAGATGGCAAAATAGCAAGGGCCTGCACCATACCGATCACTGACAGAGTTGCAGGAATCGTTTGATTAAATGGCATCCATTAGGGCAGCTTTCAAGAGTCTGAAACTTCACAGCTGGATTTTCATTATACAGAAACATGGAAGATGTCAGTGAAGTGACATCTCTACTATATGTTAATGTAGAATGAGTAATATTAAGGGAAAAAAGCTACATTTTTAAAAAGTATAACTTTAAGTCTTTTGTTAACTGAAAAAACAAATCTATACTGCCTCTAATTCCAAGCACCTTGTCAGTCTATTTGATTTTATCCAAAACAGAGGTAATCATTTGGATCTTAACTCTGTAATTGGTGTTGCCTTATAGAAGCAATTGAGACCTACCCTTTCGTTTTAGACATCCTCTTTGCATGTTGATAATAATTTCAGTAATCTCTCATTCCATCAGGAAAAGGCTGCCTGTCATATAATTTTTACTCTAGCACATGACAGAAAAAAACAGGGGGCCTTGCCAAACTAACTAATGTTTCTTATCTTAAATCCCAACAAATTAACAATGCACGTAGGGCCCCAGTCTGGCTTCTAACAAACACAGAGTTGACAAAGTCATCATTACAGAGAAGAAAAGAAGACTATGAGACAGGTGCTCTGTGAAGTATGTCAAATGTCGGTATAAAGCAGAAATCACTCTAATATGCTATGCTCAAAAACACTGCCTTCAACTAAGCAGCCAGCCCCAAAAATGAAAAGGCCATCATTAAAAAATATTGCATATATTTTGTCATCTTTCTCTGATAAAGAAGTGGGAGAGAACTACTTCAGGAATTGTGTTAGAATCGTTACTCAATATTTTATAAAAAACTGTTGATGCAGTTACATGTCATTAGTGGCAATTAGTGAGAGGTTAAAAGCTGCATGGT
The DNA here is from genome assembly GCA_011057875.1 of Pterocles orientalis. NCBI lineage: Eukaryota > Metazoa > Chordata > Aves > Pterocliformes > Pteroclidae > Pterocles > Pterocles orientalis. Next base: position 672,081 of record WKFP01015059.1, on the reverse strand, counting down.
ACAGTGATATTGTGCATTAATTGGAAACTGCTCAAGAGAAAAGAAAACCCTTATGAAATTAAGTTTGTAATACTAGAATTTCAGAATACCAAGTCACTCCTTGAGTAACTATACACCTTGAAAAGAAGTTTATTTTTGGTGATTTTTTTTTCATTAATCTTATTTTTTGTTTGCAAGTACAATCTTGCAGAACTGCACATTGAGTGGAAGCAGAATTGCAAGAATGAGGCTCTCCAGCTATCTGGCAGAGAGGATGGCAATCCATTCTGAGAGAAGTGGATGGGTGATCAGAATAAGTCTGAAATAGTGATTCGGTTCTGACTCATGACAGTCTTCACCTACTTGCCCTCAAGCAGCTATCTCTTAACTCAATTCTGTACTTATAAAGGAGGATAGGTAGCAAAATCAACGTAAAATAAATAATTACTGTGTGAAGGTGAGGATTGTGTACATACCTAGACAGATATTGCAACCAGAACGTCTACAAATGTACTTCAGAGGCTCATTCATTCTAATCAACTGTGCTGTGAGAGCTGTAGCCCTTGAGAAAGGGGAGAGCTGCACTGCTCAGTTTACTAATGCAGTAAAGCCCTGCAATCTGGCTGCCATGACACTGCAATGCAGAGTGGACCAACTGGCAAGATTCAGTCAAGCATTGCATAATGACACAAGAACAGTTCTTCTAGGTCAGATAAAATATACCTCTAGTCTAGTACTTTGGTCACAATGTTGGCCAAGGAGTAGATATTCGGAAAGTAAACAGAGAGCAATATTTTTTTTACAGAATGCCCTTCCAGCAATGTGGATTGAAGCTTCCCAAACTAAATGATGAATCTGTAAAACAAATCTGAACGGTGAACAGATTGCCTGTTTCACATCTAACAAATCATTGCCTGAGGCATGCACTTTTCCCTCTTTTTTCTGTTCACCAATTTTACTGATACATGTAGGGGACCTACCTAGTTTGTTACTTGCACAAACATTGTGGCATGCAAGCTCCAAGTCTTTAGGAAGGCATTTTCCAGGCTTTGGAATTTTTCCAAGAGATCTGTTGAGAATTCCTCTTGTTCTCTATCGGTTTACAAATGCAGTAATAGTGCTACTATTGATGTCCAGCAGTGGTTCATAATATCTAGTTGTTTTGAAAAAACACATATTACCCTTACAACAAATTATATACAAATTTATCTCTGTGACTTAAATTGGGTTTGTAATTTTTCACCACTCTTGTTCACAATTTTGAAGTCTTTCACATATTTATTACAACATATTTTTCAAGTTTCAAAATTTGCTCTATTTTCTTCAGACTTGACAATATCAAGCACTGCCATCTATTAATCAATTGCTGAGCTCCTCTGCCATCCATATACTGCCAGATATAAGAAAGGTAGATAAATATGGAAGATGCAAATGAAAAGGGAACAGATGGGCTCATCTGCAATTATACCTCTGAAAAGACTGAGAGCCTCACAGAGATTCATAAACCTTCTGGAGACTAGACATTTGGTGATCACATAAAATAATCCCTGAAAATGTTTTAAATGAGTAATTGAAAATAATAACTTCATGTGGAATATAGGAAACTTCTCTAATCAACAGTTGACACAACAAGGATAAAACAATAAGTACCCAAAAGTTTTTACAAGTGTACATAACTTGAGTAAACACAAATATGATTCCAGAAAAGGTGTTTCCTTCTGCCCCCACCCTCCATCCCCAAGATTTCAGACAAGTGAAAAAAGCAATTTTTGATTAAATGAGATGGGATGACTTCACTAACAAGAACGAGCAAAGGGTGGGTGATCTGTTCTGTCATTAGGATGTGTCAGTCATCTCAATTTCCCTCTGTAAGAAGGGACATTTCTTGGTCTGGTAACAGTTACTCCATAAAATTTGTGAGGCTCTTCCCTTTTTGAACTAAATAAAACTGAGCAAGTATTCTGTTATCCTCCTCTTCTGCTTCCCCTATTTACAGTCTTTTGTGGGTCTTGTTTTTATACCTGTATGTGTTAAAGGAATATTTATGTATGAGCATGTGTGTGTGCCCGTGTGTGTGTGTGCCCATGTGTGTGTATTAAAGAGACAGAAGTAGTTATTGTGTCCCTACAAATATGTAAGTTCTTATCTACAATATACTCAACTACTTGGTGAAAATGAAACTAGAGTTAATAGAATTAAAAATTCAGGGGATTTCTCCAGTTTATCTCCCCACCTTCAGCAAGTTTAAGGCAGTGATTTTCTACCACCCGCTCAGCTGTGGTGGCTTTCTTTCTAAAATATCTCTTTTTCTCAGCAGGACTTCAAACAGCCTGTGCAGGGATAATTTCAGCTTGGAAAGTATTAGCTGTGCAATAAAGACAGAAAAAAAATTAAATAATGTAGTCTGTATAAACTGAATTTAAAATTGAAAACTCTTGCTTTACGAAATTTCATATAGCAAGATCTAATATCCACAAGTCAGTTGTGGCTAACAGAGTGATTCGTAAAAGTCTAAGTCAGTTTGCTAAGAATCCAAAAAGAAAAATAAAGGTCATGTGTTTGAAAACTACCATCTGAAGCAGTTGAACCAACAAAATCCCATGAAATGTCATCAACTTCTGGCTTCTAAACTGAGCGGTATATAGGAGATGCTCAAAATGGAATTGCTCCAAGGATAGAGGCCAGAAAACATTCAAGTGGATTCATTAAGCTTGAAACATTTTTCGAGCAAAAGAAAAAATATTTTGAGAAACAAGTTTTCTAGAAAATATAAATAGAAAATATTGTCACACAAGCTGCCAGTAAGTGGTAACAGAAAGACAACGTGTTTACCCAGTGATAACATTTGCAGAGACACACTTCTGTGCTTTTTCCAGCATTAACCAAAGTTTTGACCTCAAAATAATTGAAAAACCTTGAGAGACTTTGGAATGAAAAGAAAGAGAAAAAACAGTACCCGTACCTCAGAACCAGCAAGGACAAATCAAGAGAGAAAGAGAGAGAGAACTGCTCTAGTGTGAAACAATGACTTACATCTAATTTCTGTGAAACCGTGTTTTCATTCAGCCGTGGAAAGAACTTTTCAGGCTAAAAAATACAAATTGACTTAATCTGGAAGAAATAGCATTGAAAATAAAGAAAAGGTTACAGGTTTTCACAAGTCAATTTCTAAAACTTTTTCTGAAAGACAGAATTAATACGTGTGCATTGTTCTTTCCCATTAAGTTATGGGTAGAGAGAACTGGATTTTTTAAAGGAACTTGAAAGAAACTCCAAGATTAGTAGTAAGCAGCATTTTTGAAAGCTTACATTCAAGAGTCTTCCGGGATAAGAATTTCACTGAAATTTATAAAACAATCCAAGAAGTAAAAGTCAGAGTCAAGAAAAATACCAAAAATAATCATTATTTGTTTCCCTTCAAATGTTTTAATTCTGTAAATATAATTCTAGCTTAATTGCTTCACTGTTAGTGTTCAAGATGCAGGCTGGTTCCATTTCAAGCTGTTCTCGGATGAGCAATAACACTTCCATTTAACTAAACAAGCACAATTTCAAATGCCATGCAGTCTTCTTTTCCTAAATACAAACTGGAACAACATGAATCTATTACGAGATGACGAAAATAAACCCATCAATTTTTCACGTGAAGCCAATAAAATCACCCAATTTCTTTATTTTGGCTGCCATTTTAAAAATGGATATAAATGATAAAGTCTTTTTCCAGCCAATTGTTTTGTGGTGATAGTTTTCAAATTTCCTCTGCAGCTGTCTGTCTATTTTGGCTTTATTTTCTGTTAAGGTATTTTGGAAGATGGATCGACGAAGTTCATCTAACTTAGGTCTAAATACCCATTTGCCAAATACTTTATTATCG
>WKFP01015059.1:592847-652136 GCA_011057875.1 Pterocles orientalis | reverse complement strand
ACCTGTCTCCATAGTGACTGAACGCCTTAGTGAGAAAAATTAAATTGCTTGCAAGTACATAAACAGATCAGACATTTATATAAAGTGAATCAAAAGTCTGATATCTTGCAGACTAGCTCCCAGATGGTCAAATCCTACAGATCAGCTCAGACAAATTATATTTAAAGTCAATGGGAATCTTACCAAGCCAGGGACTGCAGTATTTGGTTCTGAACAATACAATACATTTCTGGCTATGGAACAAAACTCTACTAAACTTTAAAGATACATTTTACCAACTGAAAATGTAAATTCAGAGGTCTGAGAAGTATCAAATTGGCTCTTGCAGTATTTAATTCTACAAAACCAGCTCCAGAAACCATGTGTCTGTGTTTGTTTCTGCTTGAGGCTTTGGTGCCTCCTTCAAGTTTGAGGAAATAAGGAATATTTGGAATTATTCAGCCATCGTCAGAAGCAATTCCTCACACATAAGGCTCCTAGTAGTCACCCTGATGTTTATCCCAGGAAAAAATAGTGAATCTAACTTGGACTCCCTTCAGCTGTTCCCCATTATAAATGAGGGGACAGAAAAGATGCTTCAGCACGCTGTTTGAAGGAATAAGACATCAGGTTTAACAGCACTGTAAAGAACAAACTTTAAGAGCCTTTTATTTCTCTGTTTATTTTCTGGAAGGGGGTGGAGGGATTGCCCTAGAAAATGGTTTCCTAGGTCAGCATGATCAGCTTCCCTGATTCTGTGAGCTGTGCAGCAAAAATTTCTACAAGCTTTATTTTCTAAAATCTGAGACATGTCTCGGGGAGTAAGGCATTGGAGGTGTTTATGGGTTAGGTGAATTGAAGACTTTATCCAAAAATCCCACTTGTGTCTGAGGAAAAACTAATATGAAAATTAGTGATGCATTTTTACTACCCTTCAAATTGCCATGTGCAAGATAAGACTTTTTATTTTGACATTTCTGGACAAAGTCTATTAGACAAATTCAGGTGATTATTTAGAAAGAACATAAAGCAAACCAAACCTCAGATCTAAAACAAATCAAATTTTGGCAAGACTGGTTTCCCTTTGACCAATACAGTATTGCCTCAAGCACAGTTCAGCAGAAGTGCTAAGATTTGTTTGAATTGCTATTAAAATTCTCCTTTCCCTTCCTCTCTCCTTGCCACGGTTTGCAGTGAGCTAAATTACAAAGCAGCAAACTTCAATTTAATTAAAACTATGTTCCACTTTGAGGAAATACTCATTGCAGAAACTAAGACGAACTCAAGTTCTCGGATTTTTAACAAAACCAAATAAGCTTGAAACTTTCCAGAGTTGTTCTGCAAGGGTCAAATGCAACATTTTAAATACCCTCTTAGGTCCATCCATCACTGGTAAAATAATACGAGATTTTGCAGATTACTCCCTTGCAACCACTCATAAATAAATGGTACAACTCAGTAAATCTGCATCCCTTATATACCCTCTGCAGTTTTATGCCTAAATTAAAAAGTCAGAATCTATTTCATACTGTCAAATGGATCTTTAGCAACTGGGATTTGTTTTCATATTGCTGCACCTAGTAAGCATAGAGAATACATGAGCTTTTTCTCTAAATTAAATGAAAAGATTATTGTTTTTGCCCTAAGCAGACATTACAGAACATGCCCAAGAAGATAAATGTAGAAAGCAAAATAGAGCAAAAGATTGAGTACTTGTCAAAACCAAATTGAAGGCAGTAGGCAGCAAATTGGATTTTCTTTTACAATAACATGCAGTTCACATTCTACTACTGTAATGAATATTATAATGTGTTCTTTCTAATATAACGTCTGGTGATGCATTTCTAGAACTATTTCTCAAAGCTTAACGATATTCTTGCTATATCATGGCTCAGTACATAGTAATGATAAGTTTGTTCTATTCACTGCATAGCCCTGAGGATATCTTTTTCTGAAGAAAAATATTAAACCCCAGATTTCCCTTTCAGTTACAGTGATTTAAAGCTATGAAACTCAGAAGATTTGCAACAATGTCAGCCCACTGGCCAGCTCCCAAATACCTGTGGCTGCTTTGAAAGCCAACACAAGTGTGATAAACAAGTGTTAAATCTTCCCTGAAGCTTAGAAACAACATTAAATCATGTGGCTACAAACACAGATTGCAAATTATGAGTCCAAAACAACTTGATTCTTCGAATTTTAGGAAAAATCCAGAAGGTGGGTAATGAGAACATGCATGATCATGAGCCAGCAGACCCAATGTTATCTGCTGCATGGCTCTGTGGCACTGGGCTAGGGAAAGCAATCTTAGGTGGGCAAACATCTCTAAGCGATATTTCCAGGAAAGTCACCCTTTCACACAGGAATAGAACCCTGGTATTTTACATGAGATGATAATTTTTACATTTACAAGAGACTCTTTTCTGTTGTTGTAGATGGGAGGAAGGGGCTGGCGTGAGCAATGCGTATAATGTAAAGAAACAGGAGCAGAGAAATAAAGATATTTTTATACTAGAGATTAAATTTTCCTATATATTTCAAAAATAAGACATAGGCAAAAAAAAAAGCAATGATGTTAAGTGAGACAGGACCATGTGGATGAGAAGGGATGCTTGACTGTCATAACAAAGCAATACCTTTATAAACAATCTAGATCTTCAGGGATCATTTCTTGCTGAATTTTGCTTAAAAATAAGGCAATTGGAAAACACTGATATGCTGAGTCTCAAAGTGATAAAAATTGTACATGGATGCCAGCCCTGGGGATTACTGTATGTGTTCTGTATCAGATAACAACTGAAAATGAGTTGTATATTGTGCTGGATAAATGGTATTTAAAATAAAGAACCTAAGGATCTCTACTAGTACTGTGCAGTCAGTAAGAGCAATGTTACCGACTGCTGGTTCAAGGGCACCCACAAAGCACTTCTTTAAGAGAAGTAAGCTAATGCAGAGAGACAAAAGATAATCACTTTCAGGACTTGAGTCAGAGAGCATCTGACTCAACTTCACTGGAGAAGTTCTAAATATCTTGCATTTTTTAACTCCTATCAGGGAAGAACAGATTTGATATTTAAGAATACATTTATTTATGGTAATTATTAAAGTGAAAAAAAGTACTTTGACTTTATCTAATATGTTTGTTTTCCCAAGCAAAATCCCACATTTCTTCAACAGAAGCAGGTTGGAGAAAGTAAGATGTCTCAAACCCACTTCAAAATTCAAATTAGTCCAAAACCTATAATATGTGGGAAATGCTTATAAAACTGTCAAAATAAGCTTAATGTTTTTGTCTTGGAAGAATTTCTGAAGAATTTAATAATATTCTGTGTGATATCCTATGTTTGCTCACTTTTTTTTCCACAGCTTTCTTGACAATACAATTTATTGATTCCTGTGGTTTATTCAGGCCTCGTGTTTAGATTGTCACAAATCTGACGACTAGGACTTTCCAATTTCCATGAGTTCCAAGTTTTAGACCAATTTTTCTTTTATAATTACAAGTGTTTAATTACTGCAGGCATTATTCCTAGTACCAATCCTAGTACTAATCCTTCTTTGGAGCTAATCTGATGTTGTGCCGTTATTTATTTATCAGATATTGATCAGAGGATTTATGGAACACATTAGCCCAATAGGAAGAATATTGCTTTTAAAATAAAGCTGGTTTAGCATAAAGATTACAGACAGATTAAATTCCTGGGAAAACACATTTGGTTTTGTTCCTTTTTTCCATGTAGATGATTATTAGACTGAATTGTCATTGACAGTAAAGAACTATGAAATATAATGAAATATCATTATCAAATCCAAGGAGGGTGGCTGTCTCCAGTTGTATTTCTCAGAACACAAAATAATAATATGCATTTCAGAAAACTGAAGAAAGAATAGAGAAAAACCCCACACATCTTGAAAATGTCAAATACATGCAAACTTGGAATGTGTTACAGGAAAGTCGAATCATCTTCCCCTAAATTACAGCAGGTTGTCTAAAAAGAGAAAACACAGCCAGTAGTTGAATGCAGCACAGAGAAGATGAGAGGCTGTGCTGAACCACTGCTGATGAGTCCCAAGGCTGCGCAGTGGAATTTTAACGGAAGGTGGCAAGAAGAGAAGAAGAAGTCACAAGAAGTTATGATTGGAAGGTGACAATTTTCTCTTTTCATACTAAACCTTTTTTTTTTTTTGAGCCATGACTAAACAAAACAGAGAAACTTTCACAGGTAACGTTTGTTTATACGTAATGAAAACCAGCTTCTTTAATCCCCCATATTATCTTTTTTTACTTATATACTTGCAAATTGTATTTGGTAAAGGCAGTCTCTTATTGTCACCACTAAAATACTGAGACTTTCAGATGACTCAAACGTTATTAGCAAACTAGGGAATGACTTTAAATACTGAAAGATTTAGCATAGGAAAAAAATGCAATTTTAAATCTATAAAAGCTTAAACAGCTACAGAACAACTTCAAAGTCTGAAACAGACCTATCCTTTTCACAAGGGCCATATTTGTTGCCAGTGTCAGAAGAAGCTTGAAGTCAAAAAAAAACACTGGAGAATGCTAAGTTAAAGTCTAAGTTTTTAAAAATATGTATATTGATACAGAGACAGACACAGACAATAGAGAATTGTGTATAACTACCCAGACATCACTATAACAATGTTAACTCATTAGGCGTTATAACTATTTTGCAATGTAGACTTGAACAGCTAGTGCTGTTCTATTACCATATCTATCGTGAAGTTTGTCTTTTGCAATAAGCAAACGAGCAGGATTTTGCTAATGAACTTTTAAACTCTTTTTAATACAATTTGTATTACAGAGAAACAGCTAACCAGCAAATAAGATGTTTCAGCTTGGTCAGTATTAACAAATTAAAACCAAAAAATAGATCAGGAAAACTGGAAATAAAGCCATCCTTTAAGTCTAGAAGGAATGCAATACATGTTCAAAGACAATACTGTGGTAAAACAACCAACTGATTCTGAATATTTCATGTTTGTCCAAAGATTTAACTGAATGCCTTTTTTTGAAGAAGTGTATCAGTAAGAATTAAAAAAAAAAAAAAGAAAAATACAAAAATACCAATAGAGATCAGAAAAATTTAAAATGGCATCAATTTATTAGCAGGCACAATAGATGTCTGAAACTCATGCTGTTGCGCTTAAATAAATCTGATTTGCTTGTTATAACTCAATATTAAGCTGTAGATTAGCTTTGCACTATAATTTAACCACATCTATTTGGAAGAGATGGAGAAAATATTCCTTTTAACACTCAGCACTTCCAAATTTCTCCAGAGCCTGTGGTGATGAATACCAACAATGAATCCCTGCCTAAGAAATATGAACCCCAAAATTTCTGATGAACCTGAAAACCTTCCAAGGTATTTGGAGACCACCTACAGAGAATCTGTGCTTGAATTCGAGTGGAAAAAATCTCAGGGAGTATAAACTGCAGCAACTGAAAAGTCTGTCCTTTACAAAAGCTGTGGGACCAAAATTACATGCAGAAGCATGAAAAAGTGGCATGGAAGCAGACAGAATTAAATGGACATAGAAACAAAATATTTTGGGCTAAGCTTCACAGCATATAAGGCGTTGTGATTGTAAGTGCTTACGCTAAGATGAACGGGGAATAAATAAGCGGGTCTGTAAACTATTACTGTTTTAGAAACTAATTATCACGCTTCTCATATCTGACCATCTGCGTTCACCAAGCTCTGTGGAAACAGTCAGACCCTAGCCCTGTTTTGGGAAGAACAATCACTTACCCATCCTTTTCTGTAAGTCCCTGGTAGCAATCCCAGCCTGGCACAGCTCAAAGCTTGTATTGGAAACTATGTATGTGATGTGGCAAATCTCAGTGCGATATGGCAAGAGATTTGATAAGCTTTTAAATGTTTTTAAAACATGGGAGAAGAAAGCTAAGAAGCAAAACAAGGCACTGAGGTCTCACACAGCTCTCCCACCACAACCAGGGAAAAGCCGGGACTCTTACCGCAGCTGATAGTGTCAGCAGGTCTGTAGAGGCAGACTGAAGAGCTGCTCCTTCCCCTGCAGACTTCATCTGCAGTTGGAGTGGGCCTAATCAATAACCCTGCAAGAGAGAGAGAGAGAGAGAATTTAATAGGGTCAAAGGATTTTGCTCAAAATTCCTCTTTTTTGTACCAGCATCCCAGCTGAAAGTACAGTGCATGGCTGTTTTGCTCATCACAGTTTTATAAGTTACAGTAGCCTGAGGCAGTTTTTTCCTCCTCCTTTCTCTAACGCAAAGAATTCAGCCGCAGGGTTTTGCAGCATCTGATCAATATTTACTTAGCAAGACAATTTTAACAAGAACAAAAATATTCTCTCTCATGCCCTGCCTTTTATTTTTAAACTTGTCGAGATATCTGTGTGGTTCTGAAGCAAGACTTAAAGCCTTTAATGAGGAAAGGGGAGTTTGGAACAGATTCGTTTTGAAATGTTCGCAGTTGTTCAGACTGCAGCTCACACAGAATAGAGATTATATTCAAAATATGTATTTTCCTTACTGAGATGTACAACCATTCAGACAGTGTCGAAAATTTAACTGCTGAAATAGATAGCATATTTAAACTCAACTGCTTCTTTACAAATTGCTTGTGGTAAAAATGTGATGACAAACAGTTGCAATGGGCTATCATAATGTCTTTTTTTTTTGGCATTTTTGTATTAAATGTCCTGTATGCAACGTATCTAGGTCCTTCAAATACATTTCTGCTAGTTTACACTTGTTAGAAGAATATAACCATAATCTGTTGACTATGCCAGGTGGCATAGCAGGATTTTTGTAAAGCTTGTTTTATTCTGAGGAAGGAAGCATGCATGTGATTTGCACAAAGCTGTATGAATATAATCTCTGATCTCAGTGTTAGTAGTTTGGAAAGATAAAATAAGCTCCTTGTCAAAAACAGGGTTTTTTGGCGTTTGAAGTTTTCTTCATGCCAAAAGAGAGCTAATTATAGGCACATATTATTTAACACTAAAAACTGGATTACAGTAATTTCTACTAGAAAAAAATTTGAGAAGACATGTATTGTGCTTTTTAGTTATTGAGAAGATTACAAATTTAGAAGAATTTTTCAAATCTTTCAAAATGCTTCTTTCCTTTAGTATAAATCAGTCTCAGAAAACTAAAAATACCCTGTTTTCACAGTATCTAATAATTTTTAAGGGCTAACTGAAATATTAGTGATTCTGCCCATCTCTGATTTTATACACTTCTGTTATTAGAAGAGCAGCCAAATTTTTAAAACCAATTTTGTAATTGAGACGATATTTAAAAGGCTAAATTTTCCCTTACTACGCTGAGAAATGAAAATGCAAAACCTTATACTACTTATAAACAAGCTCTAGGGAATTCAGAGTCTAGAATGACAGAAATAAATTAAAAAGGAACAAGTTTGACATTCCTTTCTTCAACAATGGACTTTGATCTCCTCCTTTTCCCTTGTTATTTTTGTAGACCCTGGCTCACTGAATCAAAATGCCTTGCAATTATTAATTTGTACTGTTTTGAACCGTTTATGCAAAGCATACCGCAAGCCCAAACTCCAAACAGGTTTCAACACTTTTTCAGAAGTTTTCCAGAAGTGTGCCAGTGAAGATACTTATAAATGTACTTATATACATCAGTGATGTGAATGTTCTGCATGCCCTCTGCTCACCAAGTTGCATGGAAAAGAAAGCAGCTATTTCTGATGCTAGTTTCAGAATAAGATTTTGGTTTTTAAAACAAGGTATTTCCTAATATTTTAGATGCTGTGAGTCTTCTTGAGTTCTGCAGCAGGATATTGCCCAGAATACAATTGTGGATTCATGAAAGTGATGAATGAGATGAGACCAAGAGTTAGTTGTAAACCTTTCAGTGATCTGCTGAAAATTGGTTATTGTTTGTCAAAGTCAATGTGGGGTAGAGAGTCAGCTCTGAAGTTTCACTGAAATTTCTCCTACAGCTTCAGGCATCAAATGAGAGAACATAGTTTGGAGAATGCCCCAGGGTAAAAACTGGGGTCCTCCTCAGTGGTAAGATACTAAACTGTAAAAGCTCAGCCCATAGGACTCATCTATTGAAGATAAAATCATATTTTAAAAAGTTAATAAAAATTTTTAATGTTCCAAAAGCTTTAGAAGATTATAACAATAAAAGAAATTGATTGAGAACCAGGAGCTTCACTAAACTTTGCTTAGTGAATGATTGCCTCTCTCCTTTATTTCACATATTTGATCCTCAGTTGCGTTATCACATCAAGACTTAACACCCACAAAGTCTCCCCAGTTACTATGTTCTGTGAAGTATTAACCTCTTCAGGATGTTGAATTTCCACAGGTGTTATTTTCCCTCAATAAAGGCAGACATTTAAAGTACAGCAAGACACCTAAACTCCCGACAAACTTCTTTTGGGCATCTGGAATCATTCCCTGAAGACCAGCTTGGTTTAAATGCAAAAAGAGTGTTCTGCAGGATGGCAGTGAGAGTTTCCACACACACCAAGCTTGTGGTGCCATGAAGCACTCAGATTTTATAGGGAAAGTATTGAAAATAAAACAAGCACCAGAGACAGAAAGCCTGCATTTCTGTAGGCATGAGGGAGAAGTGACTATTGACTAATTTGTTTTGAGACCTTAGGATCTTGGTCTCCCTAAAGATACATTTGTTGAAGAAATTAAGGATTTGTTCAATCATGTCATATTCTCTGAGAGTCCTGATAGATTTTTGTATATTATTTGTTTAAAATAAACTGTTCTGCTACACTGCTATAACAAATCTCTTTAAGAATAAGGGTGTTTTTATGCAAGGTTTATTGGAACTGAAATGTAGACTTAAAGTCACAACATAACAAATCATTTTCATTTCTAGCATTATGTAATTAGAAAGTGCATTTCATTTCAGTTAGTTGCCATCAGTCCTTTTTCCTTCTTGCCCAGACAAAGCTGAGGATGCAATATAATTGGAAACATTAGTAAATAACTGCTGGAAGGTCCATTTCTTGAAAAGCTTTGAGTCTGGATTTTGCTAAAAGAATGGCTGCCACTAAGAGATAAAATGGGAAAGCGTCAGAACACAGTACTTTATTATCTGAGTTTCAGTCAGTGGTTAAAAAGGTAGAAGCATTTCCTCTTTCTTCCTTCTTTTACACAAAATATATTCCCAGTCAAGTCTGTCCCTTAAAGGTCAGATATTTTTCTATCCTTGATCACATTAAAGATTGAAGCAAACATTAAGTCTGCGTTACTGTGTCCATCATGCCAGTAATTCATGTTTATTTCCAGCAAAATGCATTTAACCTTTTTTACTAGAAGTTCCCAATTTCTGCTGGTGCTTGCACACATATGCAAGCAGCCTTATCCAGCCTGCCCATGTGTAGTTACCTCTGGTGAACTCAGACTAAAAGAAAGACGGTGAGGAAATACAGGCATGGTAGAAGGAAAGAAAATGGTAGTTTGCAATAACAACACAGCTGAAACCTGGGAATAACAAAGAATAGGAGGTTATAGTCTTTGTAAAGTGAAAGAAGATGGAAAGAAAAGGAAGAGGTGAGGATATGCTTTGGCATAGGGTTTACATGTAACTTACAACATCAATCAAAAAAAATCTTTTTCCTATATCTTTAAAACTATCAAAGCTTTCCTGTCTAGCAGCTCTTACCCCATGAGAAATGCATCCTTAAAAATGGGCTTATATGGCTCATCCACAGGTGGATCATTGCTCCCCTTCAATGAGCTACACACAATCTTTTGCAACTTGCATTAAAGATAATGACAGTGGTTCCAATTAGACCTTATGTTAACAGGTTCTGAATTCAGTGCTAGAAATACCAGAAAGTATACACTTGTATAAATGTGGGTGTCTAAATACTCACGTACCGAGACATATTTCCGTTCTTTATAAATGCAGTGTATTACTTTCAGGCATGAAAGAGAATGAAGGTCACACTTTCAGAGATGGTAAATACTCTGTCATAAGACATGTTAGCATTGAAGCGACATTCAATTGTATTTTAAACGTCTTTAGTTACAAATTACTCTGTTAGCATATGAAAATATTAGCTGTCTTGTGGAAATATGCCTCTGATTTCCCCACACCCAGTTGATGCTGCTACTACATATAAAGCTATTCTATTTCTTCCAGTAGAAGGATATTTTTTGCACTTGAGACTTTGAAATTGAAACTTCTTTTGTTCTATACTCTCCCTCCTCTTTCTCCTTCTCCATTTGCTTGATATACTGAACTGGATAAAAACACTAGTTCATTCATTCTCATTAAGAAATTACCTGCTGCTCTTAGAGATTCCCAGAACAGAAAGATGACAAAACACAAGAGCAAATAAAATACAAAAAGACTAAAGCTAGAGCTTTCCCTCTTGTTCTGTCTATTGTCAAAAGCAAAGAAAGAAGACTATTCTCCCCAGCTTGGGTGAAATCCAGGATGCTAAAAGAATATTTGTCTTAATATAGCTAGATCAAATTGTAGTTTACCTGAAATTCTACTTTCTAGATCGTGGTTTTATTAGACAACTAAAATACAAGGCATAACATTTTTGTGACTCATCAGGTTTCAAAACTATAAACCAAAGACTTGGTGAATCAGGTCTTTGGTGTTGAAACATTTCTTAAAGCCAAAGGTAAACCAATACTTAGACTGTACATCTTTGCCACACTGAGGTATGAATTATAGAAAACAGTCACAAGAATATTTCTAACACTGTTACACATAAACATATGTTCAGCAAAGAGAAAATTATTCCCAAGATTTCTTTTTTTTAGAAATTATTAAAAAACTGAAAAGGAAGAAATTAGCTTAGTAAGGACAGGATTTTCTGTTAAATCAAACAACATGGGTAACACGTTTCAAGTTTTGTAATTATAGAAAATACGCACACAAACCTTCTCCAATGTTTGTCATTGTCTTCACATCTTATTCAACAGTTAATAACAAATGTTTTCACTAATATAAACATGTTTACGTGGTTCTCAAGTTAAAACAGATGGTGTGTTGTTGAGGACTTTAAGCAGTAAATCTGAATGGTGAGTACTCGGGCATGTTCACTGTGCATAACACTGGACAGCCAAACAGGAAGTTGTTCCAGGTCTGTCATCAGGGAGTGACATTCAAAGGACCTTTGCACGTCAAGTGCTACCAGTGCAACAGTGATAACTCATTAGTAGACAGGTTAAATCTTACTTCCTTGCTGGACCTAATTATCAAGACTCAGAGTAACCCTCCTTCCCTAGAGATGCATTGACTCTCCTGAGATCCCCAGGGAGATGGGGAATAGATGGAGGAAGACTGCTTCCAAACAACAGTTTTTACATGGAAAGATAATTCCCGCAAGAGGCAAATTGTCTGAGAATCAGACCCATTTCTGACACCTGAGTAGATCATCCTGGCAGTTCAGTTCACAGTCCAAAGAAAACATCTTTGCTACCTGCCAAGCCAAAGCAGCAGGTAGATATTGTTGTTTCATTTTGTAGCACCTGTTTCCAAGCACAAGCAAACTTGTGTAATTTGAATTTGATTACAATGAACTTGATTCTACTTCATTATTAAAGTGTGTTTGGGGAAAAAGTAATTTCAGGTTGGCTTGGCAAGCACTAGAATATCTCGTCCCTTAAGGGACTGTTAAACTCTACACTACACAGTTCTTTGTCAAACACTTTCTTTGGGAAAGATGTTTCCGTGAGGGTGCTAGATTTAGTTGGATGCTGGTTATACAGGCTGGCAGGCTCAGTGGGAGGCAGAAGGAAAGGTTTGGTATTTGCTAGGAATTAAACAAAGCCAACTTTGAAAACAAGAAACACAAAAGAGAGAGAAAAATCAGAGACCTCATGAACTCATAACATACATATTTTCCTATGGAGACTGTGCTTTCAGATGCATATAACTTTGCTAAATTTTAGTACTTTTTTTTTTTTCATTATAATTACCAAGACATTTTTTAAAAGGCACCAGATTCAGAGAACTAGGCTAGAAAAAACACATGGTTTTGATAATGTCAAATGGATGTGAAATTGTATCAGCATGTAACTGTGTCAGTACAAATCTTAAATGCTTCATTTTTTTGAGCATCTCTCAATATTTATTCTGGGTCAGCAGGTTGATTTTTGCCATCCCAGTGAATTGAGCCATAAACCATTGAAAGCTGTGCTTGCAGAAATTCCAGAGGGGCTTCTCAAAGCCAAGGCTTGCCAATATTTTGTGAGTAGAACATGTTCAACATGATAACACGACAGCGAGTAGAATAAATCCTGTGTCTGACCTGTAAACGATGAGGCTGAATTCCACATGTACTGATATCTTTCAGCTCTGACAGCTGAATCATCTAGTCAGGAGGTAAAATGAAGTGTTTCGTATACCTCTGATCAAGAGACTGTGGTCTTGGACACTATCTTTTTTTTCCCTTTTCCTTCCGATACTCAGTTGTTCATTTTAATGTTTGGTGTATTGTTTGAGGCTGGTGGACACGCTGACTTTGTAATATCCTCTAAAATGTGGCCTTGAATTGACACTTTCTTCCAGCAAGAGGGAAAGAAATCCTAACTTTCTGGTTATTTTCTGGTCTTGAAAGGCCTTTGATGTTTTCCTGAGCAAGGCATCCAAAGCTAAGGAATATTTGTACTGACAGAGTTCTTTCTGGTTAGAAGCCACACATGAAAAATGATTCCAAATATTAGAAATAATAATAGGTTAGAAGCAAGATGAGAATTCAAATTACTGTTTTAGCAAACAAGTATGAACTCTTGGAACATTGTCTCACTGAAAGATAAGTGAAGAATTAGGCTCAATTCTGGGAGTGACACTTCTCCCACACAAAAGCTATCTGTACTGTTATCTCCCACAACAATAGCTTAGCAAAAGAATAAAGCAGAACTGTTTGCACAAGTGATAACCTTAGTGCAGATATTGCCACAGGCCAATTTAGCTGGAGATGGAAGTGTTACTAAACAAACAAAAATTAATAGCAATAATGTCATATATTCGTCTTTCTGTGCTCTAGCCAATTTCTTCTGTACATTTCCCCTGCTAGTTTTGTTATTGCTTAGAAAGGTACCACATTAGCACTTGGGGAAGACATACAACTATAATACAGTTGTTCAACAGTTACCTTATTATTATATGTTTACAATTTTAGAGCATCTAGAGAAAAACAATTTTACTTTGAATCCTGGTTAAAACAGGGTTAAAAAGCCCCTCAAGAGCTGATGTAACTCATTCCTTTGTCCCAGGATGCTGGGACACTGCAGGATGAGTAACAGTAATTATGTTATTTGAGAGACTTCTCTCTCCAGTCCTGCTATCTTAGTTTGCTGTTTGCCTCTGTTTTCCAGGTGTACTTGCAGGCAGTAATGCACTGCTGGACACCTACCTCCATGCCAAAGGACAGTCCTGGTCAGTACCTTCTCCTTCTTATGCAGAGAAATCCACCCAGTAGCTTAGACCAGTGCCTCTCAGGATGTGGTCACACGGTATCAGGGCTAGAGAGACCATATTTTATTAATTCCTGCTCAGAGCTGTTACTAAAGACTTCCAACAATGAGGATTTAATAAGCTACATGTTCAATTTAGGCTAGTGCTTAATCTTTAAACAGTTTCTGCTAATGCCTTTCCTTGCTAAAGGGTGAAAGTCTTCCTTCTTCTTGACCTACCCACCACAGACACAAAAACAGTCTCATCTGAAGCCTTTGTCTCCCAGTTACTCAGCCCTTCCTTTTCCCAAGGCTATGTTGCCAGAACAACTGCCAGAACCCTTGCTGTACTGAATTGAAATAAAGAACTGATTTCACTGAGGGGGGAGGTTGGTGGGACACAAAACAAAACAAAAAGAAAAGGAAAAATCTTTCAGCCTCATCAGCTCAGTACCACTAGATTTTGAAAAAAAATGGAGAAAACAATACTTATTTCCAAGTAGCTTGTGAAGTTTAGCTGAACAATGTCAAATGCTTTACATCCCTAAGGTTAGGAAGTCCTATAGAAGTACACGAGTTTGTAAAGCTGTATGTCATCGCATCAAAATAGTTTGTGCTATACGCCATAGAACATACACAGCACATGCAGTATGTATGCTACCCTTCTTGCACAAGGATCACATAGCCACACGCAAAGAGCAATGGGAAAGGCTTGGCTGCACAGTTCTGAGCCAAGAAAAGGGATGGGACTGGGGAGAAAAGAAGCTGAACCCAGTTTTTCCCTATGTAGAGCAAAATCTAATAGTTTGCATACGTTGTGCCCAACTACAAGAGGTCACTTTACAAATGCTGTAAATGTTGTGTCCTTGCTTCTTGATATGCCACAGGGAAGGGTTTATATCCATGCGTCACTTTTTGCTTTTTGAATTTAAGGCAGAGATTGTAATTAAAAACAAACAATGAAATTGTTTTCCCTGAAAATAGTATTTAATCTCCCACCTTTAGGCAATACTTTCAGAGGCAACGTTTTTCTTAATTCCATGATGGCAGAATGAGCTGCACTTTATCCTGAATTATGCAGAATTATAAATCAAAATGATTAAATACTTATTTTTGGTTTTACCTTGGATATAAGAGCCCAAGATATATAAGCTTAAAACCCTCTATTTCCAAAGCAAGGCCTACTTTCACAGGCAGTCACTTGGGGAAGATGACACTCCTGTTCTGCCAGTAAATATTTCCATGTTTAGACAGAATAGAAACATCTTCCTAGAGCGGCCAAGTAGGCACATGTGAGAGCAGCAGACTGGTCACTTGGCACTGAAATGTGAAGTATAAAAAGATTCACATTTCAGTTCCTACTTCAGTTAGTAAAATTGATTTGAACCCAGGACTCTCACTTTTTAGATATGTATCTTAACACCAGGAATATAATGTGATCCTTAGTTTTCTAAACACTTTTACACATCAAAAAGAAGGTTCCTCTCTAAAGGACTGATCTGCAGAAAATTACCCATTCCGGATCTTAGTAATATTGTGAAATCCCATCATGGACAGTTCCTACCATGTATCAGCTTGTACCTGAGATGCTTACACTCGCTTTCACTGGTTGGATGTTTTAATCTACCCACAGTACTTTTAAAGAGTGATAAAACAGTAGAGGAAAGAGAAGCAAATAGCACGATCTGTGAGTAGTTTAGTCTTAGTTTTACTGACCATGTTGAAAATCCAATTCTCTGTTAGCAAACTTTCTTTTAAAGTCTAGAATCCAAGAAAAGAGGCTACTCCAAAAGGTTATGTCATTAAGGAAGAAAAATTGAGAGTAATGAATTAACTAAGTACTGTGGCTTTAAACTATGGAACAGCACTTAATGTGCACACCACTGGTAGTTTATTACTCTCAGTGCTCCCCTTCAGAAAAGGCAGCTATGTAATTACAAACTGAATTCTATCTCTCAGCGTTAGGAAATACGGAATGCTTCACACATCTTTTTACCTTCTCTGAAGCTCTCAAAAACACCAGTAGGATTT
Organism: Pterocles orientalis; assembly: GCA_011057875.1. Taxonomy (NCBI): domain Eukaryota; kingdom Metazoa; phylum Chordata; class Aves; order Pterocliformes; family Pteroclidae; genus Pterocles; species Pterocles orientalis. The sequence goes on along the minus strand of WKFP01015059.1, from coordinate 636,692 downwards.
GGAGGTCAACAAGAAATTAAAAATCAGTTTCCGAAAGAGAAAATAATGCAGCCCATAAGAAAACTACAATGAACTGTGTGTCCCTTCCTCTGAAGGCAGCTGTAGCTTTTTAAATTGTTAATGAACACTCTGGTGAAGGAAGTAACTACCTATAGATATTACTAAATACAGAACGGAAGGTCGAGTTCGACTCCACCAAATATGAACTAACCTTAATATTAAAAACATGACATATTTCTAATATCTCTGTGGAGGTACTCAAGAAAAGACAGTAACATTAAAAGAAACTCTGTTTTGATTAGCTATGACAGAAGGATATTTTAAATCCTTTTTTTGGCTCTTGTTTCAGTCTTTGTGATTTCCAAAAGGTATATATATATTCAGGGTCACAGAAAAAGGAATGATTTATAGCCTAAATTCTTAATTTTCCAGTTCATTACCAAGTCCTCATTTAATTCAGTACCTTATTTTCCTCTGGTCAATGCATTATCCTTAGTGCTTCCAATTTTGTATAAGTATACCATAATATCCACAGAACATTAGAAAGAAATAATTATGTGCAATCTTTCTGAAAAACAAATCATTACAAATAACCCACAGTTTCCTGATACATGAAAAGAAAAAAGATGGAAAACACACTTGTTATCCATTAATCCACTAGAAAAGTGTATGTCTTTCTTTCCAGACAATTAAAACGATATCTGGGGCTTTAAGGAATACTCCATAATTTCAAAAGTAATAGGAGTACATTAACATGAAATTTTAAAAATACTTTAGGATATTTTCCATTTTTTGTTTCTTAGAGTTATATTTTAGATAGAATTATTTGTAGATTAACTGCTAGCTTTCTGGATACACTAGAATGGTAATATCATTATATCACATTAAACCATATGAATGTATATTTCAAAGAGATGGAACTGGTAAAAGAAACTCAAATACCAGCTTGGAAAATTTGACCTTTGGTTAATTTCTTCAGTGCGGGGACAGCTCTTTGATGATGTTGCTATGCCAAGTAATATTAGAAACAGTATTATTATCAATCTAGTTATTCAACTAACTCATCTAGTTTAATACTAACTTTCAATGAATCGCATCACCATCCCAAAGAGCCACATTTTGGACTTTCATGATATAGTGTAATGTGTGCACAGATGAAGAATGAACTACATATTCCAGACCCTTATTTACTGATAGATGTGTCCCCAAATCCATCTATAAATTAATATTATTAGTCCTAAAATATTAATAAGATTAACTGCCTAACAAATACACAAGGAAAAGCCTTCAAATTCAATCCATAAAAAGAAAAAAGTGTGTCAGATATTTAAATTGTTATATTTTCTGATTAGAAAAAGGTAATTAATGTTAATATTTTAAGAGATGGTTGACAAAGCATACAAAAAAAAAGCAAGACAACAACATAGATGCAACTGAAGATAAAGATAGGGGAAATCTTGTAAGATTTACAGAAAAATAGCAGCTAAATGGAACTGCTCTTATGCTAATACCAGTGACAAGTCTAACAGGTAATAACCTAATACCATATTTTAAGGGGAAAAGGGAACTAAAAGTTAAAGGAAAAAAATGACTCAGAAAATCTCTTGGAATCCTGTCCATAAGTTAAAACAGCAGCCTAATGTAAATTATCCATCTCAGCACACGCTGTAGTCAGCTATCTTAACAAAATGAAGAGGATGATGCCTTTTCAAAGATGGCCAATGAAATGTTAAATCCAACTCCTGTTGCTTGTTATTCTTTATAAGGACTCATCATGGACCCAGGACTGAAAGATAAGCTCCAAATCCAATTCTCCTGCAGAAATACTATGCAGAAACTGGTTCCCTTTCTTTCATTTATCCTATGGAAGTTCCAGCCAATTGCCTTTGCAAGCCTCAGTTGTGGCTTATGTGTAGCAATAAGAGAGGACATTGATGTGGTATGCTGGCTCCAAAACATAATGAATTATATGTTCTGATCAATATCTTAAGTTCCATCCAGAAACTGATTAAAACTGAAGGTCAAAAAGAACCAGTCTAATATTTTCTCACTACAGGTATTAATGAACTAATGGAAATATTTTGCCCCAGCTTCAGACGCTGAATGCAGCAGTGATGCATTGTCTTTACAAATTGCATCACTTTAATTTATTTTGAGAGCAAACAGACCTGAATAAACCCGCAGCAATGAGAAAACTTCACACTCATTTACACCTGAAATACAGTTCTTACAGCAGGGCTGATTTCTGGCCATCAGAGCAAAGCCGACTGCCAAGGGCATTCTGTAAACTGGAGTGTGTACAGGGCACATGCCCTGTCTCCTCTAGTCCTATGGCCAAGTACTTACTAGCCTCAGCACACCCATAATACACAAGTGGAGCCCACTTTTAGCAATGAATTGTCTCAGGAAAGCGAGAACTACTTCCCCTGTTGTGATTTCAGAGGAAACCAGCTCACAGTCAAAAGCTGATACACAGTTAGATCCACAGTCCAGCAAGGCAGTTGGCTATCTGCAGCTAACTGTGGAGGAGGGTGCTCAGTATTCGCATTCTGACATTTTTTATAAATAGCAATGTGTTTAATTTTCTCACAGTGGTCTGCTTACCATACCAGAATTTCAGAACTTTCGTTCAAAAAAACACAAAGTCAGAAAATACTAAAGGCTTCAACAAATTTTCTCCTGCTGTTAGTTGGCATTATGTGCTTCTCCCTATGCTGTCTACCCTGTGGTCTTTTGACTGAAGAACTAGATCAAGATAACATAACTATAAAATGAATCATATGTAGATACAGTCCGAGATCTTTTCTACTGCTGCTGTCACACCAAATTACACAAAGCAAAACTATGTCACCATAGACTAATTGCACAGAATTTAAAATTTACATATTAGCCAGAAAATACCTACCACAGTAAACTATGTTGCACTTACTGCTTGCAGCTGTTCAACAGGAACATGTACAGAAAACTGATTTAGGACAACTTCGTTTGCTGAACCATTGCTACTTTTCCATTTTCCAGAGGCAGTCTCTTCATGGACAAACCACTGTTAGATTTTCTTATTTCTTACTTGCTTTCATTTCCTCAACGTCCCCTCCTTCTCTTTAAAAAGCTTTCTTCTCTCAGATCCCCCTTCTATTACCATTAAAAAAATAGCTAAGATGATTTTCAGAGTGGCTGTCAGATAATGGCTTCTACATTTGTAATTTTGTCTTTTAAAATACCATGCTCAAAACCTGAAATCTGATTTGTGGTGTTTAAGATATTTTATTATTCTTGTGGAAAAATGGTGGTAATCAGAATGTACAATGCTTCCTACAAGATATCCAACTTCCTCAAAAAAACCCTGACAACTTGAAGTTTCCCTTGAAATCTGGGAGAAACACTCCCGGCTTCTGGTTCCTGTGTCACTTGAAAGATCTTTACCCGCTTGCATCCAAAAATGTGGCTTGAGGCAATTTTTCCCCGTAATGCTTTAGGCTTAAACTATAGTATGGATTTTATGAGAATTAATGCTTGGATCTGTTTTGAGAATACAGCACCCTAATTCAGTTTCTGTCAGGAACCTGCCACTTAATTTTTACTCATTTAAAAATTAGCAATCGCATAAACTCATACTTCAGTTTCCCCACATAAACAATGCAGAAAATTGCCTACTTTCAGATTAAACTGCTATCTAGAGCACAAACCATTTCCATTGGATGGATAAAGTAAAATGTTATCCGTTAAACTTTATTGTCTCATCACTTGGCAAGTAAGCTGGGCTGTATAGTTAGGAACCAATGTCCTGCAGAATGTCCCAATCTTGATTCTGGGCTTGAAGGAAAGAAACACTGACTAGTCCTAGAGAGCACAGCAGAGAGAGAGCAAAGAAATAAAAGAAAATATTACTCTGCTCCCTCTACTGTTGTCAGAAGCCGGATTCTACCTGCTGCTGGTGCTGGCCAGGGGAAATTCCTCTCCCTCCCATCCAAGCAACAGGAGCAGAAGTGGAATTATGACTCATGGGGTGACTGAAAGGAACAACCTGGGCTGCTGGAGGTACAGCTGGTGTGGGTCAAATTATCCACTTGCCCAGTACTCTGCCTGAAGACACAATAAATTCTGTAAGTATCACAGCTCAGTTTTACTGGATCCATTTTGTTGCCCATGGTAAGTATTTTTTTTTTTTTTTGAGAAGAAGTTTCAAATGGAAAGGAAATGAATTGAAGTCAGCAGTTCACAGTAATACAAAAATCAATTCCCACTGCATGATTGCATGTGTTATTCTGGCACTGCTTATCATGCATTACAAAATTTGCAATAAAAGTTGTGAGTAGATAAATGAAAAATTGATAGCATTTAATATATATCATAAAGTTTAGGTTCTTTTTTTAAAGATTATTTTTCTATGAATGCAGTCAGTGATATTTCTCAGCTTATCAGACAAGCTGAACTTCTGCTCTTTGAAGTGTAAAGACAACTGCAGGGACAGGAATATTTTGCTGACAACCCTTTTCTATAATATATCTTGGACATAACGTTTAAACAACTCTAAAATACTGTGTAGATCACCACTTCATTTACACAGCATTGTACATTACACAGAAGTGTTAGATTTCAAAAGACTAATAAAATATAAATAGACGTAACATATATAGGATGTAAATAGGATTGCTTTACATGAGCAATTGAATTTATATACTTTTCTATCTCTACTGTTAGACTGAAGATTTGCTACTTAGTAGAATATAGTGTTCATTTAACACTTAGAACCCAGCCTTGCATCTCCTGAAGTCAAGTTAAAATTCCTGCTGTCTTTAAAGAGACAAAATCAGTTTGAAATTTAGAACTTACACAACTAGTTAGTTACAGCTGACGAATGAATGTGACAGACCCCCCCCCCCCAAAAAAAAAAAAAAAAATGCTCTGTCAGGCATCAAAAGGCTCTTAACACTTAAGCTTGTATATCCCTGTCAATGTTTAAGCCGGTAGTACTGACTGCTGTTGCACACTCCAAAAGTACCATAAAGTATGTCACAAATAAAGTGTTTAGGTTTCAATGCAAGGTATAAATCTAAAATATTTATTATTACCATAAATAAGAAACTTTGTTTACAATTCCTTGGAAAGAACGCTATTTCACTTTTTTTTGCACATAATTGAGGAAAAAAAATTCAGATTAAGTAGGCCTGAATTTGCTGTGTGCAATAGCTGGGCTCAGATCCAGTCTTAGCACAGGAGGAGACAACTTCTCTGGGCAACATGTGCCTCGGCACCCTCACAGTGAAAATTTTTTTCCTAATATCTAATCTAAATCTTCCCTCTAGCTTCACTTTGTTACAAGCCATGCCTGTAGCAGGTTTTAAAGTCAGCAACATGGGTATCCAGAAGCAGGTACCCAGCAGCAGGTACCCAGCAAACGATGACTTACGTGCATTAACTGAGTCAGAGAAGAGAAACTTCTGCACAGGACAGCCACTGCCCTTTCTCTTTTATTGTGAGGACTGTAGATAATGCATCTTCAATATTTTCTAATATCTCTACTTTCTAAGAAGTAAGAAGCAAGAAACAACAGCATTTGTGACATACATTGCAGCACAGTCCCCATTCTCCTTTGGGTGTCTGACTTTGTTCAATTTTTTTTCAAATTATAAAAAAAATCAAGAATAAACCCCGAACCTATAAATAATGTCTGTCAGAGGCCCTTTGTTTTTTCTTTTTTCTTCCACAGCCACGGACAGGCATACACATTAGAGAGCTCTGTTACAAAGTTTTAATTGTTCCTGTAATTCTGTGCTGTTCTGGTTTATGGTGGTGTCTCTGGGATTCTTGGACCAAGAGCAGAGAGAGAAGCGATCACAGAAATGTAGAGCAGAGATCAGTATTTGCCTTGAAGTATTTGACTTGAATTTAGCTCGTTCTACACACTAAGAAAACAGAACTTCTCCCTGGGTTTTAATCTAGCTTTAATAATTTTGATTAATTTGGCACTGACTGTTCTTGAAAGTGGATGTTCTCCCTCATGCTATACTTTTCTTCCACTAAAAGAGTCCTTAACAGAAAATGATGATTGTGATATGTTCTGTCTGCATGCCTGTATGTTTTTTTTTAACAGCATATCTGAAACAATTACTGTCTAAAGTCATAATAATCTAAAAGGACATTTTCTGTTTCAGGTTTCTCAAGTAGTTTTATTTTATTTAGCCATTATCTCTCCCATTCCCAAAGAACAGGAGCTCTTATAAAATTGGCAGCTTCTGTGCCAATTTTATACAAACCTTTCTCTTCTGTCTCGCTTCTGCTATAACTGAATATGGTTTTGATGAGAAAAGTACTTCCACTAATATTGCCTAGCAGAAAGCTTGATGCACATAATGGAATTACTTGAATTACTATTGCAGGACTTAATAGTTTAAATTTTATATAGCTGAGGACCATTTTCATTTCAGTCTTTTGACTTTTTTTAAAAAAACCAAGAGCAATAACCTCCCTATCTAGATTGTACTACAGGAGAGCATAAGCTCTATTTTTGTAGAATATGTAAATATACAGCTTGGACACTTGCCAGCAGATGGACCCTATTACAGTGTTAAAGCTTACTCAAGTCATTTGATAGACAGGACTACAGTGGGTTTTCAAGCAGGACGTGAATGCTTACTTTAGTCTTCAGCTGAACAAGGGTAATATCCCCTCTGCTTTCCTGTCTCCATCTCCTACTTAGTCCTGTGTCCATCCCACACCCTCCATCCCATGACATCTGTGATTTAAATAATTAGACATATACAAAATTTTCTGTCTGTAAGACTGACTTTGTTATTTCTGAGTGTGATTTGTAGTCTTCTTCTATACTGAGGAGAGTGAGACAAGTTTAGGAACCAAAGAAAGATTCTTCTAGAGGATTAGTTAGTACTTCAGTGTGATATTGAACAAGATACGCCTTAGATGAGAGAGCCCTTGATGCTACTGCAAGTACTTTAGGACCATAAATAACTCCAATAGCACTGAGAGCAACATCATTGCAGAGTTTTAGAGAGAGCAATTCTGGGTTTGTTCTGTTACAGCTTGCTTGCACAGCTTGTTTATGTAAGAATCTGTAACTGATGCAGTCTATCTCCACAGAGAAATTTTTGTGGCTGTGAATTGCCGATGATCTGTTGTAAGATTCCTACAACACACACACGTAGTCACCTCACTGTTGTGGTGACAATTTATTTGTAGCTTGGATTTCTTTTATAAGTCACATTGGAAATGTCTCTCATTGGAAAAAACAAAGTACTTAGTCTTTTATCCATATTCTCTCTATCCCTTTTCATTAGAGAATCCCTTCATTTAAGGATAAAAGGAAACTGCCTGAAACAGCTGTGTTTAGTTTATAGCACTGTTATGCTGGTTTTGCCTGTTGCCTGTCTCATATTTGAGCAACCTGGGCTGGTGGGAGGTGTCCCTGCCCATGGCAGGGGGGTGGAACTTGATGATCTCTAGGGTCCCTTCCAACCCAACCCATTCTGTGATTCTGTGAAGACATTCATCCTCTGTAAATCTATGGGCAAGTTGGATGCTTTCCACTTTCAGAATGACACTGGTGTGTCACAAATCCACAGAACTTCTACACTGATACACAAGAAGCACGAGTCCATAAGGCGCTCAACAACAGCTGCAGTTTACTGAAAATCTGTTATGTTTTTAGCCCTGTAGGTAATCCTTTGTAGAAGGGTTCATGTGATTTCCTTATAAACAACAATCTGCATCGATGTCTCTGTACTACAGCTGAAATATTTTCTTTTTACTACAGATAATGTCCTGTGGTTCTAATTGTTCTTTTGGCTTTCTTGCCATTTGTAAATAGAACAGCAGCGGTAATGTGCAAAGATTCCGTTACTTAAATCCAAATGGTTAACCGAGGCTAGAACCAGGTTTGTTTTTTTTTTTACTGTTTAAAACCAGCTTATTAAAAATGTATTTATTCCCCTAATATAGTTTTATCCATTTTTTTTCCAGTCTGAACTCCCGGATAAGATATATGTTGAGGTGGTATTTCTGAGAGGCAGAGGTCTCTGACACAGATCTCCAAGGATATGAACTTTACATTGACCATGCAAGTTGGGGAACATTTTTTAAATCAGAAGAACACAGAAAAAACACTTGAAAAAGAAAAACTGGTGTAACTTAAGATTACAACAATACAGAAAAAATCAGCTGGTTTGTTTTTTTAATTTATGACTCATAGGTATTTGTTCCTCTAAATTATTTCAATACTCATAGTTAAACATACACAGGACAAAATAAAACCCCTCAGGTCATACACATTCTGGTACAAGTAATCTAAGCTTTTTTTGATAATCAGATCTTTTTTCATGTAGAAACTTTAAAAGACCTTTCCAAAATGAAGTTGTTTCATGCTTCTTTCTTTGAATTTTTATCTGAAAACTGGCCTTGAAAACTAGCAATAAGTGTCTGTATTTTCATTTTGGTGCAATGGTCTGCATCTAGAAATTCTGTGATAATAGCATGCAGCTGGGAAAGTCATCCTTTCATAAGAAAATGTAAACAAAGAGTATATTAGAATGGAAGAATATATCTGAAACCAAGGAAATGTACTCGTTGGTGCTCAGTGTGAATGACATTCTCAAAATCAGGATTAAAATAATTTGGCTTTTACATAATATTGACTGTATAAGAAAAAAAAAGAAACTTCCGACCAAAGCAATCATTTGGAGTAAAACAGGCACAAAACCCAAATTGAACCAAAACCAGCACAACACAAATGAAGTGGTTTGCTGCCCAGTGTCAAATGGAACAAAGCATTTCATTTCACAAAAAAGGACATGCATATTTTTCAATGTTTTTCATAGAGGACAGAAAACATTAATTAAAAACTTAGGGAAAACATTTCAGTGTTACAACACCAAGGTTTCTTGAATTTTCTATTTCATTGAAGACATGGATGTTTGGATTTTTTACCAATGGAGCAGCAGAAAAACTGTTGGACTAAAAATATTTCCAGTAAATTTGATATGTTTTATTATCTCTTCACAAAAAAACATTTTACCCATATTATGATATTCTTCAAGATTTGTTTTTTATCCCAGTGAAATATTGAGTGGATCACACTGAGAAACTTGATTTTTTTCTCCCTGTCGGGTAATCCTGGTCAGAAGGGAGGCACAATGCTAACCTAAACACAAATAAAGAGGTTGATGTTATACTCCTGAAGAGTATTGTCCATATCTAATTGGTCTAAATAGCTTTCAAGAAAGCAGCCTTAGTTATTTAGTGTTTATATTTTTTTTTCAGAGATATTCTAATCTGAATATGACACTAGACTCTGATGTCTTTCTCATCTCCTTTGTGGTAGAAACAACACTGATGGAAGCTATTGCCACTGAATTTGAAATGAGGCTATTTCTGAAGCTGACTTTTTTTTTTTGAAGGAATTATACTTCACTGAAATTTTACTACCTTGTAAAAATTTCATCTTCATAAAACAAATACTGGCTTATATCCTATTGAGCTACCTACATCCAAAATACTAATCCTGATATACATTTAATTGATTATCCCACAGTGAAATAGATTTTCAGATTATATATAAAGTAAACACAATCTTCATAATTATATAAATACAATATATAGATTGACATCTACACATGTTTGAGTGTGCATACAGCTTTAAGTATTAAATCAAAGCAAAAAGCCCCAAGGGTTCTCTTTCCCATTGGAAATACACAGACTTTAGACAAAAAAAAAGGTGTCTAGTACTGTATCTGAGGAAGCAGAGTAAATTAGGATAGACACACTGCAAGAGAAAGGGTGTTTTAGCCACTGTATTTCATCAATAACACAGGTAAATATACCTTAAATGAGACCAGCATTAACCTATGGTTTACAGCACTAGTACCAGTTCTTAACACTACATATTCTAAAACATACAAGTGCAGAATACACTTTCAACAGAACATTATCAAAAAAGGTCTTACAGAGTCCTTTGTAATGCTTGCAGTTTGTCTATATAAAATAGAATAAATATTCATTTTTTGTTGCTTTATCTAAGCTTAATTGTATCCATTATTATTGATGTAAGTTATTAAAAATGCATGTAATGAATACATTAATAATGACACAATTTTTCATCTTTTTATTGCAACATGCAGTGAAAGACATTTGTCCTTTTTATTTAATTTCTAATGAATAAATAATACTACTTCAATATATAAAGATTAATAAAGTTGTAGAATGATGTCACATATGAAATCTATATTTTACTATTTAATCACATAGCATAAGCTAAGCTAGTATATAGATGTCCTTGTATTGTGTTATAGAGATACTACCAGGGTAGCTAAAAAGATTTAGAAAAATCACAGTATTACTAATTCGGATGTAACCATTAAGCGCTGTGGCTTTATTACCATGGTTTAAAAGCCAGACAAGAGCCAGGATTCATCATATTGTTTAGGAAGAAACTGGTTAAACAGTACTTGCTTTTGAAGTAAAATACATCAAGTTGCTCTCTATATAGAGGGAGATAACATCTGGCAGTTAGTAAAGGACAGCCAAAAGAACACAGGAGAGAGTGTAACACAGCAGAGAGGACATAGATCAGGCCAAGGAGAAAATCAAAGTAGAAGAACAAGGCAGGGGGAAGAGAGCAAGAGAGAAAACATCAACATAAAATTTACATTTTGAGGACCACCTCCACAGACCAGAGAACTAGAAATATGTTTTTAAATTTAAAAGGTCAGATTAGTCTTGTTATCATTCTTAAAGCTCAGAAAATGTAACTCAAAAACGGAGGGGCTAGAGACCTGGCCAGCATATCACCCCTACTCTTTAACTGCCATACTCCAAAAATATTTTTAAAAAAGGGCAAGAAGCAGCTCGCGCTGTATGTGGCAGATAAAGCCTTTTATTCTTGCATAGTACAGAAAAGTGGCAGCCTGTTTTACAAACATGTCATTTGTGAGAGGTAGAGTTGAACTGCACAATAGACCCATCAAGACAACTGGAATGCTAATTAAAACCTGAAAATCAAACGTGCATTTCTTACATCACTATAGAAATTAATCTGTTGCCAAAAAAAAATTCTTCCTGAAATACGTTTCATGTGTCATGCTGGAATTATGTCAGATATTGCTTCAACTCTTCTCTCACGATATAATCTGACCCTTCGCCAACGTGCTCAAACAAATCACACCACCCATCAGGTTAGAGGGCACGTAATTAGTGGTGTGGGGGGTAATCTATCCAGTCTGAATATGAAACAGGTAGAAACCCTGTCTTGCTGCTATTTTTAAAAGTAAAACAAGGCTTGAATGTGCCTGAAGCTGTATGCAGGCTCTTCACTGGCCTTTCACAAGGAGGGCAACTGTGCTACCAGTGTGTTTACTCTATTGTAAAAGACTAAGCAGCTTAGCTTGAACTGAACAGTGAAATCAATATTGCAGACAGCTATAGAGGTTTTCTTTTGTTCTGTTTTTATGACATATGTGGGTATATTACAATGAAAAAATATTTTTTGAACACACATTCCTCCAGTCAATGTGTCTGCAAAGAGTGCTATATCTCATGGCCATCACTAGCAGATCTGGCCAAGGACTCTTGGACGTGGCCAAATTTATCCAGTAGTTTTGTAAGGACTGTACTAGGGACATCTTGGGTCTTCACAGTATAAAACTTTTTTACCTTTTTTTTTTTCTTCCCCCCACTAAGGACAGGAATGGGGAGAATCATAAAGCAAATACTAGGTAAAAAGACATTTATGAGCTTAAGTTTTTGCAGGATAACACATATAAGCTATTTAGAAGAGAGCAAAATAAGGTGAAAAAAGGGAGGAGAGAGAGAGAGAACAGAGAAAAACATGGAGATGAGGAGGTGATCCAAAACCAGAAATATTTTTCAGGAGTTCCAGAATGTTTAGTAAGAGCATGTTGCAATTTACATTGAGATGTGGAAAATTCAATATAGTTTACACACCCCAGAATTCTGGAGCTGCCAACTCAGAAGGAATGAAGCACATAAAGAATGTATTTCCTGTTAATCTTGGTCTGCAGCTGATCTCCTACTGAGTACTGAGAAAGTTTCAGATCCCTAGGAGACAGCGGGTGCTGTCTAGCATCATGTTTGACTGATTTTGTGAGCAGAGAATGAAAGGCATAAAAGGCAAAATGAGAAGCTAAAACTAAAGATGTATTTTCTCTTGTAAGAAATCTTGGAAGTTTACAAAGCTGTGCAAGAAGGCACAATTAAGAATAATCTGTTCTAAAGAAACATGTTACTTGAAAAAGAAAAGTCTCAAGTAGATTGGATGGAAATCCAAATGTGCAGTTTTCTCTGGAGATAAACAGACTTATGTTGTTGGTAATAAATAATACTTTGCATTTCAACACAAATGCCAGAAAGCTAATGATGATAAAAGATTTAGATTACTTGAGACTATGGACCTCAAATGTAGTGACGTTTAGGATTCAGCTGCAGTTTTGAAAGACTAAATTTCAACTATTCTTTACCGCAACTTGCAGGGAGAAAAGGTTTTCAAGTATTAGGTAGGTTCTCCGCAGTGTGTACTAAATTCATGGGTTCGTCTGCTCAATTCAAAAAGCTAGTCAAACTGGAATTAGTAAACCCCATTCCTGTTCTCCAGCAAGCAGGCCAGCTGGAGGAAAAAACACTCCTCCAGCTGTTTTCTTATCCCTCTGTAGACCATTTATTCCCCTTGTAGGAAAATTCCTCTCTCTAAGCAAAATAAACATCTTAAGCCAGAAGTATACAGTGGAAGAGCATACTTGTGAGTTTTCCTAATTACAAAGACAGGCCACCAACTGACAAGCATCATAGAGTCCAAACGCAAACAACTGGGCTGAACATGTGCCTTTTCTCACAGGCTTCCTTAATTTGACCCAGTAAGATGGCTAGAGGTTGATGCTGAGTTATAACTCTACCAATCGTCATTCGTAAAATGTAAAAGCTAACATGCACAATGATTAACATCCTGTGAGGATGTTCAGAAATAAAGCTCCTTTCTCAAAATAATTCCCTGACTGGCTCATGATTCCTCCAAGACACCAGGGGAAAAGCTTTTTTATCCCTAGCCACAGAGGTGGAGTACAGACCAACAAGCCTCCTGGTCCTCATGCTCCTTCTGCAGGGGCAGCAGCGCACTCCGCAATTCATCTGGCACAATTGTAAAAGGGTCATTGTGCCAAGAAACTGAACAGAATCTGAATCAGTGTTTCATATTAAAAAAACAGTGTCTTAGGGGGGTTGTCCCTTTAGCCTTCCTTTTCCCAGCCTGTTAAGCAGCCTGGCATAGCCTGAGACAATGATGATAACAGTGGAGTTTCTTGGGTCTGAGAAGTAAACCCCGTTCAGATATGAGACTTCAACAACACTTTATTTTACAACTGACTCATTGGATCCCCTCAACTAACGGGTTTCAAAGATAAACCTGTTGTAATTATGTTACTAACAACAGCAAACTCATATAACCTCTGTGTAACAGGTGATTTGTCAGAAACCCCTCAAAACACATCCCAGCTTGAAAAGTAATTTCAAGAACTCAAGAAAATGGGACAGAAAACTGCTGCTTCTATTCAGCCCTGAATAGAGCTAAAATATATAAATCATGGTTCACGAAAGAAATAAGGGGAGGAGAATTTCACTGCACCAAAAATGATGAATCCCTGGCAGATAACCTTCAAAAGATGCATACTTCACTATCACAGTGAGAAAATTCCAGTGGAAAGCAATTTCATACTCCTTATAGGCCACTATAATCAGCGAGAAAATGAATTAACATAGCCCAGAGAACAAGGTACTATCAAGTAAGGTCTTGATCCAGTGAAGCACTTAATCTTATGCTTAATATTAAGCACCTGAACTGTTCCATTAATTCACATATATGATGTGCAAATCGAAGTTGGCCTAGCGCTAAAAATAACTGAAATACTTTCTTGCCTGTTATCTATTTATTGCATTCAGTATTTTGTTCTGTTCACAGGTTGCCCACAACAATATACTTATTTTTGAAACTATCCTAAATTATTTAGCATTATATCTGCATATTTTGTCACTAGTGCTTGGGCTGAACCCATACATAGTTCATGAAGTTCAAAGTTGTTGTGAAAATATTGATCCATCATATATTATTTACAAATAATGAGATATAACTTTTCAATGGCAAGTAAAGTATACCTTTTAGAATAAAGTTTCTGTCTTGTATATATTAACAATTTCAAAATTCTCTAATATGTATACATTTATATTTCTGGAAAAAAAATTACCATAGATATTATGCATATTTATGAAAAGTGGCATAAATGCAATCAAAGCATAATACTTTTCTTTTGTCTGGGAAGCTAGTCAGATGTATTTATTTTTTTCAAATAATATTCACAATGCTGTACATATGCTATTGGTTAATGCGCCAAAAATGAAATAGATTTCAGAGACAAATTACAAAAATAAATCCTCTTTAATCAGCAAGACAGTCCCCAAACAACAGAACCACAAATAAATGCTGGCAACTGAGCAGGAATACCCAGAAACCTGAGAACAAACTTTAAATTTCCAATATAGCTAGATAAAATACCAGAATTTGAAATATGGAGAGGAAAAATAAGATTAGACAGTCCCAAGATTGGCTTGAGAATCATTGAGCTTTAATCAGTAACTTGTAACATCTGCAGAAGAAAGACAAATAACTTTCACACAAAATAGTGTTTTATTACAGAGAGGTCAACCTTCCTCTATATAGAGTTAGGTTAGGCCATTTCCATTCAATCTAAGGTTATTCAAGTCTTCTGAATAATTGAATTTTGCTGCTCCAAGGGATACGACCTTGACCAAGGGAAAGGTAAAATGAGACCAGAAATGATGGAGGGGAAGGGAAGACAAAGCCAGAAAAGTAGGGCTGCTGCAGAGTGGGAAGGGAGGAGTGTTCTTAACACTGATGCACCTGAACAAGAACACGACCTACCACCAACACAAATGGTTCGGTATTACAATGCTACAGAAAATTCTGGCAGGACACCCACAGGGAATGAATTACACCTGCAAAATTATGCTATCCAAACATCACTATTTGCATTCAAATTCACTGTATCTGTGGACCTGTTACTTCTAATAACAGAATTTCATATTTAGATATATGTATTTAGTGTATGTACTAAAATGGTGAATAATACCAACATATATTTTCCCTATGTATTTTCTATTACTTCATAACTTCCTTCCAAAAGTGGCATTCGAAAAGATCTACAACTAATGAGGTTGAAGATTGCTGTTTCCTTCTAAATAGAGGTTTAGAGCATACACACATTGGGAATTAACTAAAACATTGACCTATATTACCTTATCAGAAAAAATACACCAAAAAAGATGTTTTGAAAATACAGGGAAAGCCAAAGCAGTTACAGCTGTTGTAATCAATTTCCATTTGCAGTGGGATTTCAAAACATTATTTAAGCACCTACAGAACACATTGACCTCAAGGATGGGAACTACAGGTCTCACTCGGGGTAGTATTTCTTTTCATGCTTTCCAAGTCTGTTAAATGTGGACTTACAACTAAACTTTAACGGCTTTGTCATTTCTCACTTCTCCACAGTTTCACACTCCCGTAGAAGGCAGTAAGAAAAAAAAATCTTTCGGAATAATCAAAACTGTATCAAGTTGAATATAGCCATTCCCTTACAAGTTCACTTTGCATATAGTTGTCTAAAAGACTTTTGGACAGAAAACAACTCCCTCATCATTTCATTAATTTTGTATTCCTTCAAGTGATTCACGCCTTTAGAATTATAAATATTAGAAAATATGTACATTTTAAAAAAATAAGTGAGGTAAAGAGATAATTTACCATTGTTTCCTCCAGGAAAATTTCACCAGAGACTGTTTTAAACTCTAAAGTTATCAAAAATATATATTCTTTTTTTTCCAAGAGACAACAGCACATTGCTGTATCTGCATGCTCATCTTACTGCTTTAAAAATTAATAAAAGACATTGTTTCATGCTAAGATAATGACTGTTTCTCCCTCTTCTGATATAAACCTGCAGTCCATTTCACTTTTAACAAGTAAATGTCATTGCTTCCCAGGAATTCTCAGGCTACTTTGTAAACTAGGCTGAACTTCTCCATTCTTTTGTCAAGAAAAGAAAATAAAGTGAAAAAAGAAAGAAAAAAATTAAATGTAGTTTGATATTCTCCCTTGCTGTCAAGATCTCATAGCAGTTGTCATAGCTAGTGTATTTAGCAATACAGACGTTTAAATAACACATTTCAAGACTGTAAAAGTTATTATTTTTCATATTAAACTTGGGGGGGTTACTTTTGTTTTTTCACTCTAGAGGTTCTTTACCTTTGTGTTTTAGCGTAATTTTATTTTTTTTTTATTTTTTTTTAATGAGAGTGATTTCCTTACTTGTTTGTTAAAAACAAAATGATCAGAATAATTAGCTGATTCTACAACCTGGTTGTGTAGAATCATAACGAAATTCAACAGTAAATTTACTACTCAAAAAATTCTTACATGTATATGTCTTTGAAAGGAACGAATACAGTTTTCTCAGATGAATAAGATTTTAAAGTTTTATTATTTTTGACCTCTGATTTATCCCTCTGGGAAGTTTTCATAAATTCACTGAATATTTTATCCTTTGATAAAATGCTTCAAAAGCTTATAGCAACATTTGCACGTTCTATTTAATTCTTTGATTTCTTCATAGCAATTTCCATTGAGGTAAATGACATTTCTACTGAACCACACAGGTTTAATCTTTAAAATCTTTAAGCTTTTTCAATAAAATCTTTAAGCTTTTTCAATAATCTTTAAAATCTTTAAGCTTTTTCAATAATGTTATACTTAGAATGACATACTTGAGAAAATATTTGAACAGAGGGTCATAAGAAATTTCATTCCATGTGAAGAAATGGTAAGACAACGTGGATTTGTTTGTGCTTTGCACCGAACAGCATTTATATAAGCATTTAATACTGTGTTGCAAAACCAAAGTGAGATTGAAAGCCCTACTGTTACAGAAAACTGCCATTAAATTTTCCATTTTTGTAAGGCAGATATCTTTATTTCCCCTCTTGTTTGAATATCACCATCCAAAGCTGAAAACACACTCCCGTTATGCACTGAAGATAAATGATCATCAACAAGAATGGAATACAAAACACATCTAGTTATAGAGAAGATGTCCACAGAATCTCAAACACCACTGTGCATCATTAACTAAAATGCACTGAAATAGAGTCTAAGGATCTTGATCATTAAACCGAACCTTACTTTGCTGGTTGTTGCAGAAGGAACAATAAAGGTCGACAAATTAATCCAGAAGCTTGAGGAACATAGGCTTTTAAAGTGGTGGTGGTGGTCTCCTAAGCATCCTACTTACTGCTTCATCACCAGGGAACATCAGAGGTAGCGTGACGAAACTGCAGAGCAGACATAATTTGGGAAACAATCGACCATGAAATCCAGTTGCTAACAGATTTATTTTTATGCTGTTCTAAATTATATCAAAGTGCATTTTTCCAATGTCAGTGTGTAGCATAAGAACTGTGTAGAACATACTTAGCTTTGAATCACCTCCTTTCCTTGCCCCTTTGATGCATCAAGTGCAGGTCAGCTGTTTATTTGAACCCAAAGCCCTTTGGACAGTCTCAACTCAACAAACCAGATATGATATATGGCTACTCACACTCCTCCTCATCTGTTGCTGTGGCACTTTGCCTGCTTACAAGGTGATTAGACAATTTTTCTCTGAAAGTCTGCACCAAAGATCAAAAACTCTCCCATGGCACAGTGCTGCCTCTGCCATCTGCTTTGCATGATGTTTGACAGGCCCAGGCAAGAATAGATGAGAAGGCAATACCATGTCATGCTTTTACCCATTTTTCCTCACTAGATGACATTTTGTCCCACCTTTCTTCCACCTGCTCCCTAGAAAACTGTGGAGAAAAAACAAATTTCAAAACAGAAAAGAAAAACAACCAGCCTCCTTCAAGTTAGGCTTCAGCCTGTAACTGAAGAAATTCATAGTAGTCACTTTTTATATAACACCTGTAAGCACCCCTTAGGAAGCAACAACAATAAACAACCTATAAAAATCTCGAGTTCCCAACCATACATGGTAAGTTGTGCACCGGTATCCTGTAACTAAGACATACTAAATAATGTTAAACAGTTGTGCAGAAAAAAATAATTTAGAACTGAAAGCAATATGAAATCTTTCTGAAAGACAAATATTGGGGGAAAAAGTGTAAAAGATTCAGCAGCAGCTTCTTATACTCAATTTTCTAGGCAACACAGTTACAACATTCTTTAAAAGAATTGTTAAAAGGAGTAAATGAATGGCAGCAGAGTAAATTAAATTAAATGAGAATTTACTGAGAATGTGTCAGTCAACTCTAACTTTAGGCATGTGAGCCATTGCAGAATGCTTGCTTCTTGTCCATTACTGTAGAAGAGCCGGAGGAAGAAAGATGATACTACTCTTCATCAAAAGATGGAAACTGGGTTGATTAAACCGCAACAAGTCTTGCAACATGCTAGTTTCTGTTTCTTACTGAGTATGACAAAGATACACAGATTTCTATCCCTGTCTCACAGCTCTAAGATAGATTTTCTGCTATATTGAAGACAAAAAAAGTATGAGCATCTGAATAATAACTCATTTGCTGTTATACAAGAACATTATAAAGACATACAATGCAATTTTGAAGGCCTTCAATAACAACTGCTATTTTTGAGTATACTGTAAACAGCAAAACTGACGAAAATTTCTTGTTTATTATGCCTAGTCCTTTCAGATTCCCAGATGTTCTCACTGTAGGGTTTGAAATGAAGACACAAATGTTTTTGTCACCACAGACAGTCACATCCTTCCACTTCCCTATGTGGTAGAATTCTTATGTTACCAAAGGATATGTCTGCAATCAGGGTATAGAGGCATTTCTCGGGTCCGGATGAACTGTTATTGCAATTCAACAGCTCTCAGCAAGTTCAAGAGAACATACATTATGATGAAGTCAATATAGCTAGTCCTGCAAAGAACAGACTCATTTCTATATTATTTGCAGATGTTAATTATTTTTCCCCATGCTGTTATGTATTTGAATTGCTTTGCTCTCATTTATAGCAGTACACATTATGACTGAGATTTTCAAAACCATGAATCCCTTCAGTGGCTTTGAAGATCTAAACCTAATCTTTTAGTTTATGCTCATTTATAGTGGATTTGCAAAGGAAGACGTTCTTTCATTCCAGCAGGCAGCTTATGCAAATTAGTTTTCATTATCAGATGCCCATCCTTCAGTATCGTTGTTAATTAGCAGACTAGGTACGGTAAAAAAATGTCTTTAGTTGGTAATTATAATGGGCAAAAACGAAGACAGGTTTTATTTGCCATAAGAAGCTGCAGACATTACACAACCAATACTTTTACTGCAAAATATTTCTGGTGGTACAATGGCTTATTTTATATTAATGATAATAAACATAAGAGATTTGATTAGTATTTTTGCATAAAAAACTCAAGTACATTTCATCTTAAACTGATGCTGCAGGATGTTTGGTAATATATATTCAGAAATTCAAAAAGTGACCCATGCTGTGAAAAGACTTGTTGCATGTTCTTTCTGAGCACTGCAACATCAAAATCATAAGACTTCCTTAAAGGAAAGATCCTGTTCTTTTTTTTCAGCAGGTCCAGGAACAAATGAATGAGAAACCATCTTGCAGTAAAAGTACAGCTGCTCAACACCACCTAAAAAGACCTCAGTCTCGGATTGTTGTGGGGAAAAATTTGTTTTCAAAATCCAACCTGGTAACAGGTCCTTGAGCTGTTCTCTGAAAAACACTACTGGAAACCTATGTCCAACCCACTTACTCCTGATTCCCACTTTCAAAATAACATTTTACAGACACCTCCAAGTGCCTTATCCACCTTTCTATTCTTCTATTATTCACCACTAAATAGTACTCTTCTATAATACTGTATCAGATATGATACTATACAAGGAAGGCTAAATAAGGTCTCCTGTATTGGTATCATATATTTTAAATAATAATATTTTAAACAGGTAAAAAGCTTTATCTTGTAACTTTAGCTTCCATGCAATAGATGTGCTGATTCCAGGTATAAAAGGTGTATCCCTTTGCTTTGTCACACAGTGTTCATTTACATTAAGTACAGAAGAAAATAAAACCTCCTCATGGGCTGCAGCTGATACAAGTTTCAGCTGTCAGACTAGCAACCTCTCTGTGCATATGAACTGATATCCACTGATTGTTACCTGTCAGCTGGGATAGGAAGGACAACACACTCCTGAAAGGCAAGCTGCAGAGCAGGCTGCAGAAGTGCACATCCAGTGCCACATCCCCCCCACTGCCTTACTCCTTCTGTTGGCCTGGGGGGACCATGAGCCCTTCATCCTCTCTAAACTCCAGTCCCCAGCATGTCTCAGAATTGTTTCTGAAGTTTTCTGTTTCTACCGCTGACATTCAGCTTGGTCCAGTTACTGACAGTCTCTATCCTACCCTCCTTTCTTCAAAGCTTCAAATCTTGCTAATTCAGCTCTGAAATGTTCTCACTTTGTACTTTTCAACGGTCAAGATTTTCCTGTAGTTGATTTTAATTTATAATCCAGAGTATGCATGATATTTTAACTGTGAAGTTTCATCTCAGGTACCCCAAAGAGTCAGAAGCTATCCAAGAATAAAAGAGTATATGAAAGTGAAAAGGAGATTTGGTATAACACGAAACTTTTCATAGTTCAAGAGATAAAAGGAAAAAAGATTGGGAAACAGCTGACTTGAGAAACAAAGGTTGACACTAATGTCTATGGAAAATATCAAGAAATCAGTTAGTGTTAAGCCTTTTGGGTAATTGGACCCTGTGTTTGCATACTGTAAATCTAAACTTGACTCCAACCCCAGGAAAAAACACGACATTTAAAGAAATATGCCAAGCTGACGGTACAATTTTAGTTCCTTACATCCACTGTAAGTGTATACAGTCTTGGAAAGCAGGAATCACTACCTCTTCCATGCAAGGTCTTGACATTTATGAAAATGGAAGGGAACATATCTTTTGTTAGACAGCTGTTAGCAGGTGAATAGCAAATTTGGTGCCAGTATAGTAACATAAATTAATATTTGATTAAAGCATTTAGTAAAGATAAAACCAAGAGAGACAGGCAGTGATTAAGAGAACAAAAAGCAGAAAGAACAGCAGTAAAACAATTAGGTCATGTAAATATCTTAGCAGCTTCAGTCTGTTAAAATGTCTCTGCTAAATCAGACAGTATATCCTTATCGTTTTGCATTACTCCCGACAGATGGATGTAAGAAGACACACAAAAACTAAGCCTAACTCTAAATGACAGCACAAAATCAATAATACAGTCAATACAGCTTCAGGGTACATGAAATTATCTGAGCATATTAGTTAAATGTGAATCCACATATGGAAGTATGTCAGGGAGACAGGGAGTGTGAATAGTTTCATGCTGATATACTTGCCTGCATAAAGCAGACAAATTGAGAATTAAGCTGAATTCCAAACCACCAAGAAGATGAAACACCACAGAGAAACAATTTACTTATGCCAATGTCAGCTAACACATACATGAGCAATTTGAAATAACTATGAAAAGACACACCATTACCATTTCATTTTCCTGAGGCAAGTGATTTAGATGTGTGATTTAGAAATGCTTAAACTTTTTCTATTAACCTTGCTGCAGAAAACCAGAAAAAGTAAACACACTATTTTATAGCATCTTGTAGTTATAATTAAACTCAGGGAGATTGCAACATTCACTGTTTATGTTGTGTCCCTGTGTTTCTGTGTCACCACTCTCATTTTTGTACCAGAACTCAAATTTTCCCTTTCCCCTCCCTACTGATCACTGTACCAACAGTAAAGGTTTTCCACCTCTTAAGCCACATGAGCTGAGTCTCAAGCACGTAACACTTCTTTACAGACTTCACTGATGTGGCAGTGACCGTAAAAAACAAGCCACATGCATAAATAGGTGTGGATGTGCCTCCAGCTGAACCTCCTCCATCCCCGAGGAGGTGAGCCTCCAACTCTCATCATTCACAGCCATTTGGTTGTTACCCCTCTTTTTGAAAGCAAAGGCAGCAGGCCAGCTGGAAGGCTCTCAGGGCTGGGATCTAGCCTGCTGGCTGGCAAAAGGACACACACGTATAGGTCATATTCTGGATGGAGGCATTCTTCAACCCTCCCATTGGAACAGCTACACATTAACATATTCCAGATTTCTTGGAGCAAAGAGCAGGAGCATGACTCTTCGTACATTAGCAATTAAACCTTCAACCGGGAGAGCAAAATCTAGAGTTCTGGTCACCGAGCCAAGTCTAATTCTGTGTTTTACATTAAACTGCCACTGGCTCCTCTTATTCTGAAAAATTACACTGGAAGTAAGTCATATTTGAATATCTGCATGGCCTTTATATTTGCTGCAAAAGCCTGCTAAAAGGTGTTACTCGTGGCTGTATTTCAGTTTTCAAGTGGTGAAATTTATAGAAATTGATAAACAATCACAAATAAGAAGAGGCATCTACTACCCATCACAGTTTTTCCTGTGGGCACTAACAACAGTGCAGTAAGTCTTGATTCACACTCTTTTTTGCTTTTGTTTCCATCACTAAGACAGAGCACACTAGTTCACTACACCAGAGCTAAAAAATCTGTTTGCAGGTGCCACAAACACTGCAGGGAATTCAGGAAAGAGGCGACAAGGTCTAAGGAGGTTTCTATTCAAAATGCTTCAGGCAGCAAGCAGACAAGGAGGCAGATTGGACCCTTCCAGACCTTTTAGTGACAAAAAAGTTTGCAACAATACAAACTATACTTCAGAGAATAAATATGAATTGTCAGGGATGACGGGCTGGATGAAGCAATAGTCTTTCTTTCTATCCAAAAATTTGTTGATAAATGCAATGAGGGGAAAAAAAAAAGCCAGAGGAAATACTTAAAAACTATGTGGCTTGTTCATGGAACTGGATTCCTGTGATAGACACATTAAGAAATACAACATCCTCTCCTTCCTATTGCCTCTGTTTTGGACAGACTGATACAGACTAGCTTCAGGAAGCAAATGTGCAAAGAAATTTTGGTGAATCCATTACTAACTCGGAGCTGCAGTGTAGTGGAAAAGTTGGAACAAACCTCCTCTTCCCAGACAAAAATCGACACACCTAATGCTGTTTCATAGTTAAGCAACACTTGAAACCTTTTGATTATCTATAAAATCTTTAAAATCTGCACTGGAATTTATATTTTCATGGACAATACAATTGATATGTAACAAATGTTTGCATATTTATGGCGCAATTAATGAACTATACTCCTGAAAAATGAAAAAGCCATTAAAAAACTGATACTTGGCAGTTGAGAAACTTACCTGTGTTAAAACAGTAGAGAAGTGAAGTGGATGATATAGCAACAAAATAAATATGGAAGTCTCATTACCTCAGATGAGCATTTGGGATTGATTTTAGAGAATATAAAAAGTGATTTCAGCTTTTTCCCTTCTCTGCCTTCTTCAGCTCAAATTATTCCATTTTAAAGACTCCACTATGTGGAGCGGTACAATGACATTTCCACAAGAAGATAAATAAAACTCAAATTAATATAAATGTTGTTGTACCGCACTTTTCTTATCACAGGCACTAAAATAATAATCTGATACGTTATATTTAAAGTATAGGTAACAACAAACAGCCAACTTACAGGAAAAGACAACACATATATCCAGGAAGGAGAAATTAAACTTAATACAGAATAATACTCTAAAAAGGAGTACTATCGATGTCTTCACTATATACTATCATGTCAAAGCTGTCATTACAGTAAGTTTCAAAGGTGTATGTATTACACAGATATTTGACCTACAGTTTAAAAAAAACCCAGCAGTTCTATAATTGCAAGTCTTAGGAGACTAGAACAAAGCAGTCTATAACACATCACAGAAATCTCATGAGGAAGGCCTACTAGGTTGTCTAATGCAGAAAATTTCCTACTGCTACTGTATTGAGGGTTTCATTCAGTTAATAAATAGTTAGTTGACTATATTTTCAACTAAAAATTCCTTCTCACTGGCTTTTTTGGCCCTGCCTTTTAACTTGAAGTTTGTTTTGTTTTGAATCCTGACCACAGGTGGTAGTTGCATTTCTTTCCTCCTGCCTCATGGAATAAGGGTTTATGAACACTTGCACAGTTAACTGCTTAAAATATAACTGGAGTACCTCACTCTATGCTCATTTCACCCAGTACAAACCTTACTTTAGGCACATTGACAAATCTGTCTTTTTGTTTTTGTGGAGGGATAGAATGCACATAAAATACTAATTCATGTTCAAGAATACATAGTTCCTCTTGAAAAAGAGAGGCATGTGGAAAAGTAGTGCGCCAGCTTTTTAAGCTGGTTTTGTAGAGGATCTGACATAACACCCATTAAATCTTTCTATTGTCTTCAATAAACATTAGATTATTTGGAGTTTGTGTATGTGGACTGCCATAGCTATTGTATCATGAGGAAGAACATTCCAGTGATAATGTATAATAATATTAGCATTGGAAAAGAGTGAAAAGCATAAGGAACTCCATAAATTTCTTATAAAACCCATTACTAAATGTTATATAGCATTTGCTCCCGAGGCTGTTACACTAAATTAATAGTATTAAGGTTTCTATTCAGCAGATTCCCTTAAAGTATTACATGAAAGATTAAAAACCACACTATAGTAACAATGGGAATCACATTTAATCACATGTAAAACAAGAATCCGTCTTTAACGTCTTAATTTTGTACCTTAAGAACCTACATTGTAGGCCAAAGTGTAGTCTGAACATCTTGGTTTTTTGTTAGGTTAGCATCAACATATAGGGACAGCTGCATGGAAATAGTGTAAATATAACATTTTGAGAATAATAAACATGTGACTATTAAGATAGGTCTGACACAGCATAGAAGTCCACAATGTACAATACTCTAACCTGTTAAAGACAACTTCATTAACCATTGATTTCAGTCATGTGGCACTGTGCACATTAGGATCATCCAGGAATTTGTCAAGAAAGGACTCTCCCATGTAAGGTGCAAAAAGATTTTCTGTTTCTATTTTGTGTCCTTTGCGGGTGGTGTTCATGGGTGTCCTGACTAGAGAATTCACAAAACTTTTAGAGCATTTGGAGGGACAAGAAAAGAAGAAGACAGCAACATCCAGGAATTAGACTCTGAAACGTTCAGGCAGCCTCAGTGAAGAGATGTCACTATTCAATTCCAATTCAGTGATGCAGATGCTGCTCTGCGGGAACTTCCCAAATGCACTTGCCAGAACTGTAAGATACTCACAGGAAAGCCTCCTCATCCAGTTCATCTCCCACTGCCTTGCTGCATGCCAGCAGACTCTTCTCACTAGAGTGCATTCCTTCCAAAGCAGATCCTCTGCTCCATTTCCAGCTCCACAGCTACAATAGCTTAATCAAGAAACACCCTCTGCTTTCCTCAGCATCAGGGTGCTGGTCTATCAGCCACAGCTCCCTCCAGACTAAAATGTCAATGGTCTGCAAACTTCGCTGGAATTACTGCAAGTGTCTTACAAGTAGCTAAAGAGTGAAGTATTTGAGCTAGAAAGAGCTTAAGAAAAGTCATAGTGATAAGAATATACACTGTAACAAAACAATGAATAGTTTTAGAAAGATTTTGTACAGAAACGAAACAAAAATGTCATATCAACATATTTGCTCCAAGAGTAATTTAAATAGCTATTGGGGAGCTAGGATTCCATCAGGAACACTGCTCCCACTGAAGGTGATTGAAATCTGGGGGCAAATGTATCCTTATACATTTATTTTTCTCCCTCTGGTATTTCAGTCAAATGCAAACCTTTCCTATGAGACTGTCCTTTTGGAGATTTCCTGTGATTTTTAGACTGTATTCTTATCAAGATCCTAAATTGGGGGTTGTGCCATAGAGCCTGGGAAGTGCTGACATTCCTACGGCACAGATAAGTAAAATATGATCAGAGCAACAGAGATCAAAGGGACAATTCAGGTACTGTTTAAAACATAAACAAAGTATTTATCCTTTCTGAAAAAAAGACTGAAGTGCTGCCACAATTCCAAGTATAATTTAAGTGCATAATTTTTTTTTCAGACTAATACATGCACTGAGGTTGAAAATTACAGCTTAATCTCCTGGACATATACTGGTTGTGATTCCTTGGTTCACTGTCTGCTTTTCACGAGCACAGGCATAAGAGTAATCAAATGATGCTGAACTTCACACTAGTTGGGAACAAGGTACCTCCAGCTTCAGTTTTGGACGAGCCCATAACAGCTACTCTCCGTTCTGCCCCTGCCCCTCTCCAGCCTCTCCTGCTGTCTGCATCCAACATGTGGGAACTTTACACTTCATCTTGAAAGCACCTTCAGGTTTTGCCACTTTCAGCTGAGCGCCATTTTTCTTTTATGCCATGCACTATGCTTCGCTATATGAGATTCACTTTTTAGCATCACTTAAAAAATATTCTGGTCTTTTTAATTTTGACAGTACAGACTCATATCTAGGTATAGATACAATAAATGTGTGTCATCTTCCACTAATAAAAGTTACATAAATTGAGTTAAGGCGACTTTGAGCCAAGATCTGGGTTATACTGAATGCCCAGTTCCTACTGAGTTGAAATCTCATATGATCTGGCCCATTATATACCATAAATTCAATTTTAGTCCAATTTAATTTTAAACTAGTTGCCAGAGTAATGAAGTTTTCTCTGCAAAGTAATTTAATCAATTCAAATTCTGCTCACCTCCAAGCAGACATCCACAATTGCAGCTGAAAAATAAAATTCCTTTTTCTGATGCTTTCATTTTGCTCATTGATTGAGTTATTCTGGCTACAGTGTCATGCTTTGGCTTATATCCCTTTCCTCTGGAAAATTTCAATTGTATTTTTCTCACTTTATTTAGGAAAACGTTGTTAAAAAGATGTGTTATTTAACCTTAATAACAATAAAGGTACTGAGAGTACCTGACGTCCCATTTGAATCTCTAAAGAGCCAAAAAGAAGGTAACATTTTGTATGAAAGAACAAGCTAGCTGATGTCAGGCAATCTGAGAGTACATAAAAAAACAACCCTGAGGTTATCACTAACCTTCAGATCTCCTTCTTATTTAGATATATATCTGATTTTACAGGGAGGGGAAAGTAATTTAGGTCTCCAGAGACCTACATTTAATTAGTTTTTAATCCATTTCTACACTCGATGCCTCAGAGGGAGATTTCATCTTTAAATACATCTAATTGGATGTGTTTTAATTGAGAAAGCCTACAACATGCATAATAGAACTACCAGGAGTTAAAGTAGTTTTATATTTTAATGTGTTTATGTTTAATTTAAAGTTCAGTAAACAGGGGTTCACTCTCTGCTGGAGTAAATTGGTGAAACCCAATTAACTTCAAAGGGACTGTTCACAGTGTGTAGCATATGTGAAAGTCTTGGATGATTAGAGTCTAAGGACACCTGCAAAGCATCATTATGATGTCAATGAAAAGAAAATATTTCATACTCCTTCTGCAACACCTCTGGAAAGTTCAACTTGATAGTCGGAGATGAGAGAAAATTACTTTGCTGTTCCTTCATTTGACTGAATTACAAGTCTTGGATTAAATTATTAATTTTGAATTAAAATATTAAATCCTGATTAAAATGCATATTTTTTTGAGCAGAGGAAATAAGCAACATTTGATAAATTGCATCCCTCCTGTTAATTCTGTATGTAAACATCTTAGAAGTACTGATAGCACTAAATATTCCAAGCAAAACTAAGCTCCTACAATACAAATTTTACCACCTGAAAATTTTTCTGCATTTAAGCAGTTCACTAAATGGTGCATCAAACTTCTAAAACCATATGCACATGTGGCCTTCCAATGTCACTCCATGTAAAAAAAAGGTTTTAAAGATATAGACCTAAATTAGTACTTAATTAATTACATAAATCAAGTAGACACATTTTTGCTTCCTAACTACAGACTTTTCTAACTTTCATTAGATTAAAAACTTCCTTTGGAATAACTTGAAAGAACTAAAACACATTACTGAAAAGTTGTTAGTCTTGCGGATTTTGCACCTAAATTTTTATGAACAAATATGTAAATATTTTAACTTAAAATGTACATATTGCAAATATAAATTCAAATCAAAATAATTTGAAATCAAATTAAAAATTACACCTTAAAAAGATTATCAATAAACAGGTTTACCATTTTGTAATGCAGTCTAACACTGAAAATGTCTCAAGCTACTTTTCCATCAACTCCACTTGTCAGCATCTACATCAGGCTATAATATTCTTATAGAAATGTCATTTTGTCCAGAGTAATAGACCCAATATAAGGATATTAACCATGTACGAATGTTTACTTACGAGTGCAGAGGTGCACACCCTTCTGCTGCAACCAGACTAGAAGTTATGTTCAAAACCAGAGTTACTCATCTGCACACCTCCTTCCTTTTTCATTGTGAGCATCTCTAAAGACTTTGAGTAAAACCTTTTTATACACTCTAGAGATAAATATCTCCTCAATGATTGAAGTGACTACCAATCAACACAATGTTGGCACTGTAGAGTTGGATGAGAAAGCAAACAAACCAAAACCAGGAAGCCTTTCCTCCTAAACCATTCATTAATTTGTGACTTTCCAATATGTGTGTCTCCATCGTCTCTCTCTCTCTCTCTCTCATGCAGTCTTTCTAATTTTACCATGTTGTAACTGGAGAAGGGTAAGAACCAAGTTAACAGCTGTTCTCTATACATGTATTAGTATTCACTTTCAGTGAGGCAATAAGACATCTAAAAAAATCCCCACTAAATTATGATAAATAATAAAACACCATTTCTTGTGTACATTATTTCCTGATAATAAAATTATCTTGTCTTGGATTTAAAGCAGTTTTCGAAATGGAGACAGAACAACCATTTTTCTATCAGGGACGTGTAAATCTTTGTGTTTAATTTCCTGATTATATTTGCTTTTCTGATTATGTGCTTTGATTTCTGATTTGTACACTTAGTTATATAACCAAGTTTGAAATAAACCTTAATTCTGCACCCAATCTTTTCTGATGCCAATAAGATTTGTAAAATGAGCTTTTATGTCTAACTAGGAAGATCAATTATTGACAAATATAAGATGCTTTATAACAACTTTCAGACAAACCAAGATAGTGGACTCTGCATACAGTACAGCATAGAAACATGGTAGAGATTCTTGAGGAAGCCTTTATGTCTACACAGCACATCCAAAAATTATCATAGCTACTTGAGCATGGTTTTGCATATTTCATATGGTGTTCTTCTGCAGTATGTATGGAAAAGCTCAGGGAAACTGTCCAAATACTACAGAAAATGTTTTCAAAGTGTTTCTGATTCCCTTTTATGCACAGGAAAACAATAAAAGCCTAAGATGAAAATAAGTAAAGCACAAAGATATCACATAGCAACCCTCTGCCAATGCACAGTAACTGCCCTACTTGTCCCATGGGGAAACTGTTTCCCAAAACTTGCAGTATTTGGATCCATCTGCTGCTCTGTCAGTTCAAAGCATCTGCCCCAACTCTATGAGTCTAGCTTGGGTGTACAGGAAGTAGTCTAACCCTGACAGCTTTGGATATTAATGCTAACTGGTTTACACCCTGGACAAGAGTGCTAACACTGAGAACCACGCAAGCAACATGGAAGAATATCCCCATACATTAGGAGAACAAACTACTCAATTAGCAGCAAAAATTATTATGTCTCATTCAGAAAATAAGAGTCTCCTCAAAGAGAAAATTAGACTAAGTGGAGCTACATACATGCCTCTAATTTCTGTGCAATTATATTTAAAGTTAACACAGGTATTCTTAAACATACACCACAATCCGCAACACAACACACCTTCAGCTGCTGTAAAGATGCAGTTTCATTAGAAAGAGGCAGCTCCAATCACTACAGTTTGACATGCCAGTTAACACAAAGGAACCGCAGAGGCAACCCTTAGTCATTTCCCTGAAGGAGAATTACACATTCCAAAAATATCTGTGTCATACAGGAGGAAGAGCAGTTGTTATACACCAGCTTTGAGTTCATTTTAAACTCCAAAGTAATGGCAAAAAGGTGAAGTATGTTATGAAATAACACATAAAGGACAAAAGAAGGATCAAGGACCAGTCACTAGCAGCAGCTTTGAGAAAAACTGTGTTGAACATAAGATCATAGTCTTAATTGAATGAGAATTATGATGAAAGTTGCCCCGATAAGGACATCTACAACTCATCCAAGAGCACTGACAAAAATGAAATGAGAAATGTCAGAAGGAAGATCTAAAAAAAGTTGCACAAAATGCAATAACAATAAAATTCAAGTGGTGGATTCTGTTGGAATGGATGTGCTTTTCCATCTATAAATATTCCAGAAGCCTTGCAGGGAAACAGAAGAATTTAAATAACTTGTCAGTTTTGGGAAGTTAAACAGAGAACAGCTGATTATCTCCAGTTATCCTTTTGCTTCTAAGCACATTTTTATGGCATATTTTACGACATATTTATGAGTTTATGACATAAAGTAAAAATGGATGTGAGTCCATTGTACACAACGCACGGGAGCAGAATTTCTTCATATTCTTAGTACACTGTGCAGACACAAGATCATTCACACAGACATAAATATTCTAGACTTGTGCCCAACGATGCTACATCTTCCTGCTGGAAATATCTAATAAAAGTTCAAGCTATTCAGAGTAAATCTGGCCAAGCGTTATGACACGGAAGCACACAGCTGCCATATTTTTAAATGGTGGCAGTTGTGAATATTGTTCGTGACACTTTTCTTCTGCTAAGTATCCTTTAATTCTCTGATTGGATTTACTAGATTTCTGTGAATGTCACTGGATAAATCAGAACACCAGACCACATTCTCTAAATTTCTGCCACAAAATTAACTGCCAATAATGAGTAGCAGATACTGCTTTGCAGTGAAATAGACAGATGGCCAGTTAATCTTAGACCTTGGCAAAAACCAAAGAGTATATTGCTAAATAATAAAATAAATGAACACGTCAAATCCAGTCTGTCTTAGTTTGGATATGAAAATTAAACTGTATTCATCTTATTCTTGTCCAAATATCATGAGTATGTTACACCAAATAAAATTTCCTAGGGAAGAATTCTCTCAAACCAAAATTAAACTGTACATACTGTTCCAGTAACTACCAAATAAGATTGATAAAAATATTGAAAACAAGGAAATACTTTAAATTGAGTCCTCTTTTAAAATTTAAATTTTCTCTTAAAAATTACTGATATACTACAAACGATAAAACTAGACTTAATTTAATTTCCAAGAAGTTTTGAGAGAAAAAGAATCTGTGATATCAAATATATAACATTTGTAAAACCTGAAAACAAAGCAGTGATTTCATACTTTTGTTTACATTAAATGAGTTTTCAATTTGTGGAAATATTGATTAAAAATATAAAATGGAACAAATCTGTTGCAAATTCTCTGAAATTGAAGTGTGACCTTCCAGATTGTTTTTCTCTCTTCTCTCTGCTGTAAAATTGCAGATACCTATGTAAGTGTACAATGTGCTATATCATATGAGGTTTTTACGGGACCAGCCTCTCAGATATTTTTAAATTAACAATTCTATTTGTGATTTTTTTTCCTTATTCAAAATTGATGAAATAAGAAAAGCCCTTATTTTGAAAGCAGCTGTGTCAATACAGTGTGGAAGACGCCTTTATGAGATGTATGCCAGGAGTAACGATTCTGAAACAAAGATTTATTTTTAAAAGTGCTATGCACCTGTACTTTAGCTGTTATGTCCCCATTTGTAGCAGTTACAAATACACACATAAAAATCCGTAAAAATAAATACATAAAACAATATAAAAGCTAAGTACAATCTCTACTTTCAGTCCTTCCATTCCCATCCTTTGACAATAACTCTGCTTAATAATAGCCCTGAAAAATCAGTTCAGAGTGAAGTTAAGCTATATCCAACGTACACATTGTTCTCTCTCACTACACAAAGTTCATAAAGACTCATAACAGATTAAATGCTTCTTGGACAAAAAGGTTGTGACATGAATCTA
The DNA here is from genome assembly GCA_011057875.1 of Pterocles orientalis. Lineage (NCBI taxonomy): Eukaryota > Metazoa > Chordata > Aves > Pterocliformes > Pteroclidae > Pterocles > Pterocles orientalis. Next base: position 604,531 of record WKFP01015059.1, on the reverse strand, counting down.
CCATCTATCATTCTACACAGCAAAGGAAAAAGGTTATTCCTTTGTCTCTGTGGAGATTTTAATACTATCACCAATTACAAATTCTTCCAATGCTTATGTTCAATGTCAGAAATAAGATGATAAAACTATAACTTCAACACCTTTAACAGTCCTAAATAAGCAAAAATAAAAGGAGGAAAACTGATGTAAACGGCATGAACAACAAAGAAATCTCTTAGGAATAATCAAAGAGAAGGAAATATTTGACATTATATTTTGAAGAAAGCTTTTAGGAAAATCAACCTTACAGAAACAGGGACCACTGAATGCACAGTCAGGTAGAAAAATGGAGATAAACACAAAAAAATGCATGACACACACAAACAAAAAATAGCTCAAAGCAACAAAACCCACAAAAAAACCCCATGGGAGGCCCTGAACAAGTTGTTGAGGACAAAAAAAAAAAGCTGTAGCCTACCAATAACACAGAAAAAATCAAGAGGAAGAGTGTTAAACATCAGTCCAGCATTTTTGGGAAAATAGGCTAGATTCTAAAGTGGGAATTACCAAGAAGAAAATAAAACTTTAACATAACAGACAGTTCCACCTTAACAACTAGATTTTCATATTTGCATAGCAAGTATTTTGCTTGGAATAAAGATTTGAGGTTGAAAACTCTTGTAAGAAAAAAAAAAAAGAAACACCCTTGAACACTAATGGAAAAAAATTATGAATTGCATTCGTGATCTTAAGTGCTAATGAAACCAGAAGCAACAGAAAACCCCTCGTATGATTCTTGAAATAGTCTGCAGAAATTCTACTGCCAGATAGCATAGGTTATTGCTTAGGAAGCTAGACAGAAAAGTGAAAATATAATCCTGGACAATGTATTTCAGCAGCATATATGAAAAGCTTGCTCAGGATGATAGAGAAAAATCTGCCTTTCTGAAGGATTTTATTAGAAATGCCACTTCTTTCAAATTAGGTAACAGTGTGATGAGAAGCAAAAAATGAAAGGGAAAGAACAATTATTATAAAGTGTGTGCAGAACTTACATCTTCTTTATACTCGCTGGTAAGGCAATAGTTTCTTAATTAGAATTCCATCATGACTGATTTTGCATCTGCTGGTGGGAAGTCTGTATTCCAGGTAGATTCACAGGAGGAAAAAAAAAACCAAAACCCAGACCCAAGAATACACAATATCCAAAGTTGGTGATACAGTAAATCCTTCCTAGCTTAAAAGTATAAATACATGATGCATTCCTAATCTGTCAACAGATATTAGATTTAAACCAGCATCTGACTTGAATGAGCATCAGACCCCTCTAGAGTCTGAGCAACTAGAGTGAGGTTGTGTGTATGTCTAACAAGAAATTTGATCCTGTTTAAAAATCAAATTGAATTTAATCTTTGCTGGATAAAAACCTGGCTGGATGGCCAAGCCCAGAGACACACGGTGAACAGAGTTAAGTCCAGGTGGCGGCCAGTCAGCAGTGGCGTTCCCCAGGAATCTGTTTTGGGGCCTGTCCTGTTTAACGTCTTTATCGATGACCTGGATGAGGGGATTGAGTGCTCCCTCAGTAAGTTTGCAGATGATACCAAATTGAGCGGGTGTGTTGACCTCCTTGAGGGTAGGAAGGCTTTGTAGAGGGATCTGGACAGACTGGACTGATGGGCTGAGGCCAACTGTATGAGGTTCAATAAAGCCAAGTGCCAGGTCCTGCACTTTGGTCACAACAACCCCCTGCAACGCTACAGGCTCAGGGCAGAGTGGCTGGAAAGCTGCCCAGCAGAGAGGGACCTGGGGGTGTTGGTTGACAGCCGGCTGAACATGAGCCAGCAGTGTGCCCAGGTGGCCAAGAAGGCCAAAAGCATCCTGGCCTGAATCAGCAATAGTGTGGCCAGCAGGACGGACTAGGGAAGTGATTGTGCCCCTGTACTCGGCACTGGTGAGGCCGCACCTTGAATCCTGTGTTCAGTTTTGGGCCCCTCACCACAAGAAGGACATTGAGGTGTTGGAGTGTCTCCAGAAAAGGGCAACGGACCTGGTGAAGGGTCTGGAGCACAGGTCTTACCAGGAGCGGCTGAGGGAGCTGGGGTTGTTTAGTTTAGAGAAGAGGAGGCTGAGAGGAGACCTCATCACTCTCTATAACTACCTGAAAGGAGGTTGTAGTGAGGTGCGCGCTGGCCTCTTCTCTAAAGTAACAAGTGATAGGACAAGAGGAAATGGCCTCAGTTTGCGCCAGGGGAGGTTTAGGCTGGATAGTAGAAAAAATTTCTTCACTGAAAGAGTGATGAGGCATTGGAACAGGCTGCCCAGGGAAGTGGTGGAGTCACCATCCCTGGAGGGGTTCAAGAAACATGTTGACATGGCGCTTAGGGACATGGTTTAGTGAGTTAGGTGGTGTTGGGTTGATGGTTGGACTTGATGGTCCTTGAGGTCTTTTCCAACCTTAATGATTCTGTGACTTCTTTTTTTTTTTAACTCAAATGCACTTTATTTTTGTCTCATTCTCACAGTTAGGAAAAAATACCGTTACCTTTGATCAGAGTTTGAATCAGGACTACAATGGGTAAAGTGATTTCATCTTCATCCCAGATGATTCTGAATTTGAAACCAGGAGGAAATCAGCTGGCCAGGTAACAAACTGGAAAGCAGAGGAAGAAGTAGTACCCTACAAAGCCTTGATCTAGTAAGACCTGGACTGAAATGTCAATCTTGACTTCAAACATGGAAGCAGAGAATATGACTATGGAAAAAATTATGAATTTGAGCTAATTCTACAGCAATCTGAATGTTTAGAGAATGAAGTTCTCAGCAGGCATTAAACTAGAGTGTGACCTGTCTTTCTTCCAGCACTGATAGAAGAAGAATGGAGCTTGCCAGAAGGGAGAGAGGAGAAAAGCGACCAACAGTCACTTGAGGAGACTTGCTTTTGTAACAGTGCAATAGGAATAGCATTTTGGAGCCATTCTGAGAGCAAGGAGAAGAGTGGAACAGAGTTCTCAGTAAACACTTGGATAATTGTCTGGTCATATTTACCAGGGTCTTTGTGTGTTGTTTTTTCCGAGTTTGAGGAAAAAGATATGCTGTCAAAGAGAGTACTGGAGGTCAGTTTTCTACTTGAATCAATTCACACCAAAAAAAGTTATAATCTCTGTCCTTTCCTTTCCTACTGTCAATGAAAACAGAACACTGTCAGGCTTTAAGCTGCTGAAATTCTTTATCTGTGCACACTCTTTCTTAAATTCTTCCCCTCTTGCTACATAGGCCATTTAAAATTCAACCAGTGGCTGCTATAGTAGTGTGTTTATTGTACAATGTTGCCACTCAGACAGATTTGTATATCAAGCAAAAGAGGTGGAGTAGTTTAATCACTTGTTCTGGCATGCAAGAGATTAATATTAATTACAGTCTTCCAAGTACCATTTAGCTTCTTAGCCTTCCTGGTGCTGATTACATTGTAGCACTTTTGTGCAAGGAGCTTGTTTTACATTTATTTACAGTACATGAAAGCCTGGAAACATAGCTTGTGTGTTTTGAATCACAAGCCAAATGATGGATGAGATGCACAAAACAAACTTAGGATCTATTTACTGCTAAAATATGCCAGTTAATATAGTCTCAGTATAGGCATATCTTATTTAAAGCCTTTGCACAGAACAACGTGCAAGTCTAGAATTAACAAGCAGTTAATTAAAGTGCCAAAGTATATTCATCTAAGAGAGAGAAGACTAAATATCTTAAATTAACACAAGATTTATAAGCCCTTCTTTGTCATTACCTTTTCAAAACCTGAAGACACAAGGTAACTTCTGGATCTGCAAATTAGGTAGAGTATACCATCTCTCTTCCAAAGTGACTTTATCAGGGGCAGGAGAAGAAAAATAATCAGACAAAAACCAGTACTTTCAACTCCTCCCAATCCAGTACACAAACAATGTTCTGTCTGTTTAAACAGTCGCAGCAATGTAACATTAATTCAGAGTGGATTCATTTCAAAGCAGTGGTATTTCTGCCTTTCATTTCCTAGGGAGTCAGAAACCATAACAATTAACATGACAAAAGAAAAACAAAAAGCTAGTCTCAGATGATGATCTATAGCCTATTCTATCATCAGCTAACCAGCAAAAAAGGTGTCTCTCCATCTACATTTGGACTCAAACAGAAACACTGACATTCTGATTGCAAAACTGAAATAATATACATACCCTAGCAACTGAAAGCGAGTTGCTGCTAGAACATGATAGGAAAATAGTTATATAGAAAAAGATACACTTTTCAGTTTTTGGTTGTTTTAGGGACCACATATGATTTTGTTCTCTATGAAGAAATCAACCCAATAAAGATCTCATCAAGAATAATTTAATCCAGACTAATAAAAACATTGTGATTTTGTGACAATGAAAACACTTATAGAGGAAAATAATATTTTGGAAAGGGATAAAAAAATCAGATGCATTGCAAAAAATTCATGTGAGGATTAGGACAGAAAGTTAATAAAATTAAGAAATCAAGCTCATTTTATTCCAAGAAGTAGGGGCCACAAGAAGCATTCAGAAGTGACAGCTGAAGGAAGAAGCATGTCAGTATCGCACAAGTTTAGCTGTTACAGAATTAAAATACACAGTCCCGGATAATGAAATCTACGTTGTCATTTAGGAGAACTGTTTTTAGCATTAAACAAAACAGAGTATGGGCAACAAATAAAATCGAAAGAGAAAATGGTTCATGCCATAAACAAAAAGATAAAAGAAGCTGCCCTTCATACAGCAGAAATGTCAGTAGGGGAAAAAAAGTAAAAGAAAAAAACATATAATAAATGGGGATTATATGCCAACCTAACGTCATCAACTGATGATATTGACAAGATACACAAATCACTTTGAGAGACATTGCAGGATGAAGAACTGGTTGTTTCTGTAATCATGGAAACAATTCTCTATTACAGAGTAAGAAAGAAAGCAGAGGGAGTATTAACAGGTATCACAATTTTAGTCTAGAAAAAAGATTGAAGTGACACAGGATAAGAGTCCTCAAATATCCCTACAGCAAAATAGAAAGGGAAAATTAGATCTCTACCACTGTTAAGAAAAAGAGTAACAAAACTTATGTTGCAGCAAGAAAGGTAAAAGACAAACATCAGGAAAAGCCTTTGTAAAGTACAGAGAGGTAAGTAATGGAATATAGAGTATATTAAGTTTGTAGAATCTCTTACACTAAAGGTTTTTATGAATAGATTCAGCTGTTACTGCTAGACACTTCTAGGCACATTTGATGATGGACTGGAGGGGGACTTCATGTCACCTTAAAATCTCAGAACTTTATTCTGTCCACTTCCCCAATCATTAACATCAGAAGAAATAATTCTACTCTGCAGACTAAACAAGTAAGTCAATAGTATCAAATTTTAAAAGTCTCACAATTTTTACATCTATATAAAAGTACATATGTTTGTATATATATATATAAATATTTATAAATACATGTATATATTTGGAACCTACATGGAAATAAGATGGACTGTAAGCAGTCTTATTACAGCTAATCCATGTCAACCTTGCTGTTTCCCATAAGATTCCAGATAACTTTTCTAAACCAAAGGCTAAACACTGAGGTTCAGCATTGCTCAAGTTTCTTTGTTTTATTAAATTATGGCAGAGATTTGTCACAGGAAATTCTCATCTTTGCTCTTCATCAATCACCAGTAAGTATCAGGAGAATAAAATTTGATGAAACAGTACATGAAACACCAAAAAACCCCCCAACTTTTGCAGACACTTGTGTGAATTTTTGCATTCTCTTTTCTTCGACAATGCACATAGCAAAGAAAACAATACTGTTTTATAGCTCTAACACAATAGAATATCCATTTGTTGAGACAGCATGTTAAAGATTCAGCATATGAATCATTTAGACTGTTTGAAGCCATAAAAAAGCCATTTGATTAAATTTCTTAATCAATATAAAAGAAATAATGCAACTACCAGCAACACCTAGCTCAATAAAGTTTAAAATAGTCTGTAAAGGACTTCCATTGAACAAATGAACTGCAACTGTTCCATCAGCATGAGTTATAGCTACAAGGACAGCACTAAATTCTCTAAAGCACATCTTAATTGTTTGATGTAAAAGTAGTCTCAAATATCTAATTTAAATGGGCATGCCAGTCTGGTATGTCTCCTCACACAGAACGTCAGCTTTTCAGTCTGTATAATCCCACCCTTACTATGTGTTTCTAATCTCTGCCTTTATTTGAGTTTCTAATCTGCCCTTATAGAGTCCATCTGTCTCATGGTTAACTGAGGATTCATAGCTACACTTTGAACAGTAGACGAGAATAGAAGGCAATGTTTCTGAAATGTAGGTCTCTCTTACTCTAATCACTGGCATTGAGGCTTAACAGTTGGCACAACGGATGCTTGGAAAGACATTTTTGCCAAGCTAACTTCTTTCCTTTGAGCCAGTGCAAGGAAAATTCAAAAACATTAGGCCTACATTTTGCCAGCTTGATTCAAATTAGTTTCATTTGTTCCACCTGTCTATCCCAGAGGACAATCCATAGTGATTATGTACATGTAGCAACACCTGTCATATAGACTGGCTTTACAAAACAGACATCCCCTACTCTACAAGCAAAGTTAGATTTGAACGTGCAGACATTGATGACTGGTGTTTAAACAATCAAGTTTTTAAAAAACAATGTCTCAGATAACCCTTCCTCCTCTAAAACCAGCAATATAAATATTTGGAAAATTTAGTGGGTGTTCTGACTGCACTAGAGGATTGTGGGAAGAGAAAGACTGAGGGGGAAACTAGCAAAGATGATTAATAGAAGTTTCTGAAAGAAATAATGTCTAAAGGTCAGCTGCTGCAAGGGTAAATTACCCATAGATGTGACAGATTCTAGTTACAGAGAAATGAGCTATCACTTTTGGATAGCTTAATTTATAAAAGAAACAAACTTCTGAGCCTAGGATTATTTATAGAGAGATATTACAAGACATATGTCCAAGTTGTTAATAATCATGAAAGAGAACAAGGAGATGTAATGATCAGTTATCTATCAAGAAACAAGGTGTGATGAAATGTATCTTTTGTTTAAATCAGCAGACTAACTGTCACACACTTGTTACACAAAGAGAATTTCAAAGGCTGGAATATTTATTTTCTTAGAACTATCAAGATTATCGTATTCATTACTGACGGCAGTATGTCATTTGTGGAAGTACAGTGAAGTATTAAGACACCTTCTCCAGAGCACTGCACAGCCTCAGAAGCAAACCCTTGGCTTTTGCTCCCCAACATGTCCTGGAGTTGCAATTTGACAGTGAGATGATGTCTTTGTATGTGCACACACATTGTTGCACAGATGCCCATGGGCAGTGTTTATTAAAAATAAAAAAAAAATATCATCATCAAGGCCTTCAGATAAGGTAACGTACTTGGGGAATCAAGCCTCTGCAGCAGGACGGTAAGGTGCTATCCGGATGGTGACAGGAGTCACCACTGCAGGGTCTCACCCCTGAACCCTCCAGCTGTTCTGGCTGTGCATGCCTGTCGTGGAGCGTGAGCTAAGGAGCTTACAAACAACAGCTTCTACTAAACCCCTCAGAGCAGGCAACCAGTTCTGACAACTTTTCTTCCCTTCTCCTCTCTTCGTAGAAGTTGAACTCTCATGAGAAATGAGGACAAATTTCCTCCAAGAAACCAGATGCTTCCCTTCTCGCCTGCTGACTGGCCGAGGCACATCAGAGGCTGAGACAGGTGAGCACAGGCAGAGACAGTTATTCTAGGCCAAGCATGTAAAAAAGGGTTAGAGCTTCTCACAGGACAGTCACTTCGGGGTGCTGGACAGGCCATAAGGTAACACGTCCTTTTACAGCCTTGTTTGGGTGCAGCTTGGGACACTAGAGTCCTGCTGGGCAGCAGTGGCACTGGAACTGGATCAGACACATCAGTGACAAACTTGATGTAGGGAACGAACTTTCTCCCTGAGGACAGTCCTCAACTTTTCAGGTAGGCTTGGCCAGGGTGCAGGGCAAGCCAGGGGGGCAGCCAGGACAGCCCCAGCCCTCAGCACCCCCTTGGGACAGGCCGAGATGCCAGCTTGTGGGCAGGCCTGGCTTGGCGGGGACACGGACAGGCAGGGCTGTAGGAAGCTGGGGGCTAGGATACACAGCCTGGGGAGGGGGCTTCAATAGTGTGTGTGTGTGGGGGGGGGGGGTTGCTGAGGGGCTGCACAAGGCCATTACAACCCCCTATGGCCCTCAGAGCCCAGGCAGCACGGGAACTCTGCTCAGCTACTGCTCCCTCTGAAGCCATCTGGGGAATAAATGGAGGGATTCAGCTCCTTAGTCTGTTGCCTTTCCAAGCATTTAATTCCTTAAGATATTAAAAATAAAATAATGAGGAGCTGACAAGTTGTTTTAGCATAATTTCCTGAGGTTACTACCATTTTGTCTGACAAAATTAAGGAATCGTGTAATCATTGCTAAAGGGAAAAAGCAGTCAAATTGCAGAAAGCTGGTGGTGGCAAGTTAGCACATGATAAAAATGTTAAACCTGAATTATTTTCTAATACTCTTTCCCTGATACTCATGATGAATTTCAATACAGATGTGCCAGTATCTGTTCATATGAAAATCTAAAGATTGAACACACGATACAGTAACACAGATGTCATTGTAGGGGACTTCACTGACTTTAAAGTAGCAAAAGCATAACCTTTTACCTTAACAGGCTCTGGCATTATTATAATTCTGTCCTGGTTAACCACAAAATGTGAGTTATTACATATTTTAACCAGGTCAACTGTGCTAGGATTGTGCACAGTTTTTAAAACAACCGGAAAGAACTTCAGTAGATTACACAAATCATATTCAGGATTTGATAGGTCTGAACAGCAAAAGTAATTATTGAGTCCTTTTAGAGGGCTTGTGAAGCAAAGTGTGAACATAATGATTATATTAGAGTCAAGTAATAGAAAAGATTTGAGGATTATTTTTCTAAGCTCCTTGAAGTAAATTTCTTTTCACTTTGGAGGCAAGATGATTAGATTAAGACATATCACAGGTAGGATACCTTGCCAGGCAGGCAGTCTCTAACGAGTTGTCCCTGCATAGCACACTCTTGCACTGTGTTAAGCAGCTGCAAACACACATGCTAAGGGAATCGCAATCACAATCTTCAGCATATTAATATGCTTTGCATGCTGCATTAGGAAGGCAAAAGTTCAACTCTCAGTCAGATCGTCACATTCTTGTTATTTACAGTTCCTGGTGTTACAACTTGCCACAGGAAACAGCCCTCTTGTAAGTAGCCCTCCCAGTGATTAGAAAATTGAAGTAACTTTTAATCTTGAATCTCACCACTCCACGGCTTGCATTAATGGTTTGCTTTGGTTAGCCTGCTGTGCTGCATCACAGCCCAGAACAACCTCTGTCACCTCTGCCAAACTCTGCTGCAACAGAATGCTGAGAAACACCCTTGTTAACTGATGCAGGAAAGAAAGCAGAGAAAAAATATGTTCTGATACAGAACATGTTTTATATATATATATACACACACACACAAATATATATACATACATATATATTTACAGTACATATCTTGTGCTTCTGGAAAGTAAACACCACCATGTGCTCAGGAATGAGAGAATCCTTTTGGTGTGAGCGTAATAAAGCTAGCTGATAAAGCGGGATTTGGCACTTTGCTTTTCTGAATAACCTGTTCTTTCTACTAAATCAAGACAACTAGCAAATGTACAGGTTACATAGATAGGTGATTTGGGGTGATTAGGAGAATTGCAGCCTGGACCCAGTAAATTCAGTGCTTTACTAAAAATAATTCCAATCAGATGAGGAATAGTGTTGATACAAGTGAATAGTTTGAGTGTCTTGGGTGCTATTGCAAATTCTGGTTTACGCTTTTGGACAATGGAGTGCAGAATTGTTTGACCATGTTATAAGAGACAGAAGCTGGTGTGAAAGCTATGTTTGTTAAGCATATGTTAATTCAACTCTTTCTGAAGAGTTAAAACGTGAACACAGAGCAGAACCAGAATTCAGTCAAGTTTCATGTCACAGCTGAAAAATCAAATCTGTACAGCAAAACTAGCTTGACAAAAGTGCCATAAATTATACATTAAACTACCTGTCTGACAAAAACCCAATAGTAAACCATCATTTACAGTAAGTGCTTTCTTCTTAAATATTCTCTATTACCTCTGTAATTTTACAGCCTGAAAATGCTTCTTATCAACCTACAGTATTTCAATATCCTTTGTAAAGTACCAAAAGGAAAACAACACAGTCACAAAGGGCAGTAAATTTGAACTAATGAGCAGAAGAGAGTAGAAAGTCTCTTCTGCTGCATAACACTACACTTTCAGAAGCAAACCCGTATCACAACACACGGCACATGGCCACAGAAATTTGTAATGTTACACCAAGAAGAGAACATCTTTGTTGCCCATAAGATATTTTACTTGCATTCCTCACCACACACATTCTGCCCTCAGAGTTTGAATTACAGTGAAATAAGAAAAATCTCTGAAAAGTAGCAGATTAGAAACACTGTAGGTATGGTCCTAAAATTAATATACCGCAGTCATCTAAAAGGCTCTTCTTCCTCCTTACTTTCCAAGCTAGCAGGAACTGTCAGAAACTTCTCTAGTCTTCACACCCAGACTAGGTAAAGCCATACTGTATATATCACTGTATTTCTGATTCAACCCCTCACACCTCAAAAGTTTGCCCAGGATATTATCCCATGTTTTATTCCTATAGTACCCTTTAATTCTTGACTATATACATGCAATATTTCAACTGTATTTTCCAGTACAGACCAGTGAATTCTGCAGAACTATGCTGCAAAGACCAGAGCTTGAATTACATCTCTTGTCTCTTTGCTTCCCTGCACATCTCCGATTTTGTTTTCAGACCTTCTTCACGTCATACTTATGTGCCATTAAGATCTGAAAAGCCCAGTTTGAATTCCAGTATGCTCTTTAAAGCAAAGTCAGAAGTATGTTAATGTTTTCTTCAATGTAGCACCTTATCCTTTGAAAGAAGTCCCCACTAACATTAATGAAAATGCATTTTAAAATTTTCCTTCACTCAGAGGTCACTGGAAGCAATCCAAAATGAAGTTATAAGGACAACACTGAAAAGCTATCTGTTAGAATGCTTATTATAACAGCATACCAATACCAAAATACAGTTTCTTAATCTCTGCACTTGTTTCTTATTTGTCGTCTCTCATCTTTTACTTCAAACTCTTAGAGACAGAACTTCTTGTTTATGCTGTAGAGAATGTAGAAGAAGACAACTATATTCACTAATACTGACAGACAAGCATCATCATCAGATGCTCAGGGAACAGTTTCCTGACATGAACATGCAAGAGGGATGTCCCAGGAATCCCTGCTTCAGCAAAGCAATTAATAAGAAACAAAAATCTTATAGTTCATACTAATCACTGACCCACAACCAGAAAGAAAAAAGAGAGTTTGCAACTTATTTTCTTTATCATCAGGTCACACAAAGTAGATGCAAAACAGTCCTGCACAAAATTTTTAAAATGTACTTATTATAGGAGGAGTAATTTGATCACTTACAAATTTAAACAAATGATTCAAGAAAAACACACACGCACCCACCCTCCCCACCCCTTCCCCCCCCCCAAATAAAACAAAGCCA